>JZKD02S2065778.1:374650-390858 GCA_000966675.3 Picea glauca
TTCTTCAGATGTCCTTTCTTCCCACAATTCCAACACTCTATCTTTCCAAGTCTGGATTTGGATCTGCCCTTCCTAGAATTCCCATGGTTCCCGAAACCCTTTCCTCTATCCTTTTTTCTTCCCCTATTCTCCATGTTCAACACATTTCCTGATGTCTCCCATGTGATTTTCCATCGCATTTCTTCACTAAGGATAACACCAACAACATCATCATATTTTAAAGTATTTGAACCAAAGGTAGAGTTACTTACAGCCATGACCAAGTCGTTCCTGCTTTCTAGAAATGAGGACAAGATTAGAAGGGCCCTGACCTCATCATCAAAGTCCACTTTTACAGAACTTATTTGATTAGTAACCGTATTAAAATCATTTAAATGATCTGCAACAAACCCACCTTTCGACATCTTCATATTAAATAATATCTTCATTAGAAATACCTTATTGGATGCCGAGGGTTTTTCATAAAATTTGGCCAATGCGTCCATCAAACCCTTCGTTGTCTTTTCTTTGGAAATATTGAAATCCATCGACACTTCCAGGCTCAGCCGTATAGTTCCTAGAGCCTTTCTATCAATAATCTCCCATTATTCATCCTTTGTAGCCGTTGGCTTCATTTTTATTCCACCCAATGGTAGGAATAGATCCTTTTGATATAAATAGTCTTCCATATGCATCTTCCATAACTGGTAGTTTTGGCCATTAAATTTCTCAACCCTAAAATTTCCATCTTCCTACATTGCTCCCACTCGAACCAGGAACCCTCTTTTCCTATGAGTTACATTTCGCTCTGCTACCAGTTGTTAGAAAAAATAGGACCATGGAGCAATAAAATAAAACAAATGTGGAAACAAAACATAGAAGATACACAATACAATAGAGACACAGATTTACGTGGTTCACCCAGTGTGGGCTACGTCCACCAGAAAAATTGTCAGGTCCTTCCTTTATTATTATCCATCATATGAATGGATACAACCTACAGCAAACATGTTTTAACTTCCTCTTCTTTATCTCATAGTCTCCTATCTCATAATACAATATTCGCAATCAACCATAGCCACAATACATTTCCCTCATAAAAGAGGGTTGCCTTCTAGGGAAAAAAACCCTAACATAATCTCTACCATTAGATATGCGACCTTATAATGAACGGTCCAGATTTACAATGAAATTACAATATACATTTAGAAGGCAATTTTTCCTTCGAGGGGCTTCGCCCCCGAACCCCCGCTGGGGGCCCGCTTGCCCCCAGACCCCGCAGAGGGGGTAACCCCCCTCTGCACTCCCCCGCATGGAAGAGTGTACATACTTCTGGGGTGTAAATACTTCATGGGGTATAAACATGGATGAAAGTAAAAGGCCTCTGAATCAGGAAGATAATCAGGGTCCACAACCAGCAATGTGTCTATACGATGCTCGACAATAGGGGGATCAAGGTCAGGAATCTCTGTGTATGACCAGGAAAAAATGTCCTGGTATTCCTGGAAGAGAGATTTGTAAGCTATGAGTTATTTAGGAGAGCATGTGGCGCCTATGGTGATTTCCTCTATGACTCCAGGTTTGATGGAAATATTGATTTTGATGGTGGTGGAATGTTAGCCATGTTGCCTTCTTCAAAAGCATCAAGGGAAGGGATTGGGTTATTGAACCAATCTATATGGCCTGATGGGAGAAAGTATTTGGTTTCAATTGCATATATGGAGTTTTGTTTAGGAGGCTCAAAGCCTTCTCGTGAAAGAAAGAGTGCTTTGTGATGGAGTGGATCCCATGGGCAATCGGGGGTAGTTAATTTCTCAAGGATTTCTTCGTCGTAGTCGAACTATTGAGAATATAGTGGATCCAGGAGAGTAACATTGATGATTGTCACCATGTGGTTGTCTTCTGGTGGTGAAGAGGTAGGGGGTGTGACACAAGGGGGTTGTAATGGTTAGCTCGACATAAACCAAATATCAAGATATTGTGGGTTGAAATAGGTAGTTGGGCGTAAAATTTTTGTGGGGAAATGAACTGGAGAATTGGGGGGATTTGGGGGAAAATCATCATATCAACTATCCAGGAACCATGGGGGAGTAGGGAGTGCCTCAGGCTTAGGAGAGAAGATATGAACAACATCAAGTGATGGAGTAGGGTTAATCATTGGTTCTGCTGGCAATGGGGGGTGTAGGATTTTGAATAAGGGCCATTTTGCGACGCCTGTATTCAATGATCAGAGGACATTGATATGTGAAATGATCAAGTGATTCGCATAGAGAGAAAGGACATCTCATACGTTCATTGATTGAGATTGTGACATAGTGGATGTCAATCACATGTGGTTGAGATGACACAGATGGAAGGGGTTTCTTGTTGAAAGCTCTGGTGGATTGTCGTTAGCGTATGCCAAAATTGAGGTAACATCGGGAAATGGTGGGTGTAATGGCCATACTCTGAGAAAATGGCACATGCGAATTTGGTTCGCAACCCTTTGCTACCTATATTAGGGGATGCAGTGGCAGTACTGGAAATAGTGACGAGTGGTGTATTTTCCCGAGGGAGTTGAATTAAATTGCGTAGCTCGGGAAGAGACAAACACTTATTGGTGGGGTGTATGTATTTCTCACATAGTGTGAAAGGAGGTTGAACGCGTGGAGGAAATGGAGCGGTAGGCTCTTTCTTCTTTTGTCTACCCCCAGCTGTAGCAGTGGCACTAGTGAGTGGGGGTGAGGGTGGTGTAGTTGGAGTAAGTATTGGAATCTGCATCGGGATTCCTTCTATGTGGGGAGGAAGGGATGGTTGAGGGACCATCATAGGTGGATGTAGATACCATACTGAAATTTCTAGCACCATATTGGGAAGGATAAGTGTTGCAGCTACCTGGAAATATTGTATGCCTGGTGGGGGGTAAAAGAAGTGGATTGACTAATGGCTTAGAGGATTGTCTCCCAAACCAGGATGTGGCCCTGGGGGAGGGTAAAGTCAGGAGTGGGTGGATTTGAGGAGTTCTCGGGGGATTCCTGAAGGAGGAGCTCTGCGACTAGTGGGACGTCAGATAGTAACGAAGCCTCTGTGGGAGGAAGGGAATCTCCAGTTTCTGTTCCATTGGATGAGATGACACAGACTTGTGCTGAGGGATGTATTAGTGGTGGTGCTCTATGGTATGTCCCTAGAAATGATGGGTCTTTGAAAATTCTGGGACCCATCTCGATGAGTGGGTAAGCATCGGGATTAGTGTGGAAAAAAGGTAAGATGTTATCGATGTTGGAGGAAGGGTTGGGCTCATAATGTGACACTTGGTCGATGGTGATGATGTTCCCGTTGTGGGGGAACATCATTGTGGGAAACACAAAAGAGGCCACAACATTCATAGCGTACATGTAGCTACGTCCAAATAAGATGTTGTAATCGACCGGAGCATCAATAACTTCAATGTCAATGAGGATAGTATTTCCCCCGAGTTCAATGAGGGAGTTTTGAAAGAGGCCTTCAGGAGAGTATGGACATCCATCATAAGCTCTGAGAGTGATGGCAGATGGTATAAGCTCATCAGAGCCACGTTTCTTCCATATTATTTTGGACATGATTCATGTGGAGGCACCTTCATTAACGATTCAACAATGAACTGTGATGTTCTGGATTTTAACTGATATTTGGAAAGCTACTAGAGCGAGGAGACGGGGTTCCCCACTATCAAGATCAAAGGTGATGAGTAGTGTGTCAGAAGGGTCGACTACCCCTAGGGTGGAAAGTAATGACTTTCGTTGAGTAGGACAGGTTTGAAGGACTTCTAAAACTGACATGGCAATAGGAGATTGTGCCAAGTCATCGACCAGACTATAATTGTGGGTCGCCCTAGCCTAAGGGTTGTTGACATTCCATCGCAATGGAATGTAAGGAATACGAAGGACTATCTCAGTATTAGGGGGTGGAATCATCAAACGTGGTCCACTTGTGACTGGGGTTTCTTTCGAGGTAGTGGGAGCAGGGTCAAGGGGTGTGTTGTAATGACAACTGCATGTTTGTAGAAGAACTTCTTTCTTGCTAGTGAGGAGTATAGTGTGATCTGCAGAAGTGCCCGCATTTGGATATTATCCCATATGTGGTGGGGCAGGTTGCATCTCCTGTTGGGTGTTCATCACCCCTTGGTGTGTAATGGGGTTTTTCAGCACAGCTGGGGGTGTTTGTTGTACATATTGTTGTGGGGCCTACTAAGGGGCAGGAAATGTTGGGGGACGTAGTCCATTTTTGGATTCTTTCATCTGTTTAAAGTCAACTATTTGAGGGAAATGGTGAGTATAATGGCCATACTCACCACAAAGGGAGCAAGGGAAGTTTTTCCAAAGATTGTTGTTATTCTTCCCTTGGCGTTTGTTATTATGGCCCCCTTGGGGGTTCTGGTTCCCCTAATTCTGGTTTCCCCCAGCCGGTTGGTTCTCTTGGGGGTGATTCCCTCCCGATCCTGGATTATTATTATTTCAGTTTTTTCCTTTATTTTTGGCATTATTCGACTGATGGGTTGGATTTTTCGTATTCGGTTGTTCGAAATTGTAGACTTTCTAAATGGGAGAGGGTTGAACAAAGTTAACCCCAGTGTGTGGTTGTCCTTGTGGAGAAGCAATGGGTTGGGGAGGACTAGGAAATGGTAAGTACATATTATGTTATGGAAATGATTTGTAAGGTACATAGGAAGGTGTGGCTCTTTCACTAGTTCTTAGGGTGTAAGCAAAGGAAAAGGTGTTTCCAAAACTAGGGTGAACAGTTGAGCGCATCATGGGTGTCGGCGGGGGTCCACTTATGGGTGGAGGGAGGGAAACACGGTATGGTTTTTGGTAAGGGGTAGGAGGGTAGTAAGGGTTTCCTCCATATACCAGTGGATATGGAGGTGTACCATACGTAGTTGGTTATGGGGGGTATGGATTGTGGTGTGTTGTGGTACCAATCAATCCATCCATGGAGTGAGAAATCCCAAGTTTGTCCTGGTCGAATGGCATGAGTCTTGGGGCATCAGGTAGTACCATATATAAGTATCCTGACTGTGAATAAATGAGTTTCAACTGTTGAGCCTTTCTGATGGTTTCTTCTTCAGAATGGGGGAAGGTGGTGGCCACATTCTTGGAAAGAAGGGAAACAAGTGATTTGAGAAACCAATTGAGGCATTGCTGCTTGGTGGCTTCAGCTTTGCATAGACTACGTCGCCGACGCCATTCATGAATGTGGTCAGCGATGTGTGTGGTGGAGGTTTGTTTAAACTCTGGGAGAAGTTTGAGACCATTGTCATGACAGATTGGGAGTTGAAAGAAGGTCAAAAATGATTTGTACAAAGATTCAACGATCACATATGACCCATATTTTTCTTTTACATACCACTTGGTTGATGGGCTAGTCAGTGCGTTGAAATAACCTCAATCACATGGAGTCATCCATGATATTGTTTGAAGAGAACCATAAGTGGAAGGTCATGATATGGTTGGCCGGGTCATCTCCCACTTTTCCTTCAAACATGGGGATGTCTGAAGGGAGTTTGGTAGGCATTGTAGGCCATGTGGGATCGTGTAATATAGGATCATTGGTGAGCTTAGTCAGATCTGGTATGTTGAGGGAAACCAGGTAGGTCATCTGGGGTGGCAGTGAAGAGTTAATTCCCATCATGGTGGGAATGGTTTGTGTACCTGAACCCTGAGGAGGGTTAGTTCCAACCATGGTGTGAGTGGTTTGTATACCTGACCCATGAGGGGGGTTAGGTGGGTTTGTACTTCCCCTTTGGGAAGAAGTTTGTACCTCGCTTCCTTGTAGAGGAAATCTAGTGGATGGTTGAATGTTGGATGTGGACCCAAGTAAAGTGGAACTGAGCAAAGATAATCCCAAAACAGTAGCACTCACAGAGGTGTACAAGGGTTGGGCCAACGAGTTGGTGAGGCTAGGAGCACCTCCTAAAAGAGGAGGGAAGTTGTGCAAGTGTCTGGAATGACGGGGATTCTATGGGTCCCCTATGATGTCCGACTAGCAGAGTGGATGTCTGAGGATGGTGATGAGAGAAATAAATGAACAAGAGTCTTTGTGTAACTTGAACCTTCACAATATATCTCACAATCGTATGTAATAATAAGGGCATCATACATAAAGCAATTGATAAAGAAGCATACATGTGGGCAGGTGGTTTTTGTCCACATGGGAGAACAAAGAAAAAAAATGCTCATGTCCTAAGAGACGTAACGTCCTTCCTCTCAAATAGCACTGGACCTTCCAATAGTACTCAATAGTGGGGTCTAAAGCCACCGGAAGAGGAACTAGTGAAGGATGAAGAAATCAGTTATAATGAGGGGTAGAGGGTGCATATCCTGAAAGAGTTGGCGATATTTCCCAATAGCCACACAAAATCTGATCAAGGTGCAATTGCAGCCCATAATTGCCACCTGGGTATATGTCCTAATATTTGGTCACCAGGTACCTCGATCAAAGTGTGACATTTAGATTTTTGGCCTAAAAAATGGGTCACGGGTTGGATCTCGTCCAAGAGGTGGATGCCTCTAGGGGGAACGCATAGAACAATCAGACCTCGGCCTTCAACCCTTCACGGGTATCTCCCTTCCTTATGGTGTAGGAACACTTGACTTGTAGGATTTAAAAGTTCCCTATTGTCAACTTCTAATGTTTGAAGATGTGAGAACCAGATAACGGGGAGTTATTTGGATGCTTATCCCCGAGATCCTACCTAGACTAAAAAACTTCTTTTGGCACCTCCTGTGGAGGAAAACTTAGTGATTTTTTAGAAAAAAATTAGATGTGGTTGTTTGAGAGATTGGGGGTGTAAACCAATATCGTTCAAAATAAGTGGGAGTGGATAGTTTCGTCAAGAAAGGGTGGGGTTTTTTGGAATGTCTTTGGAGGAAAATTACTTCAAACTCCACGATTTGAGATGAAAAATATGTGAGTGATTAGTGACTTTCTGTGTGAACAAGTGAACGTGTGCCGAATTTTTATTAAGTTAGGTGTCACCTTGCAGCATGTGGACTTCGTGTGGTCCTTAAAAGTCTTGATTACCTAATTTACTAGGTGCCATTGGTACAACCTTGCGGAATTTTAAAGTCCCTAGAGAGATATCATTTTGACATGTGGATCCTTACCAATCCTTTAACTCCCTAGTGTGATCCAATCTAAGAAAACTTCAAAAAACTATCCTAGTTTGTGGACATGTGGGCATGTATGGGCCCGTTACAAAACCTTTAAACTTCCCTAGTGATACAGTAATCTAAGAAAGTAATTTCAAAACTATCCTATCTTTGTAGCATGTGGGAATGTATGGACCCTTACAAATTTAAGATGTGTTTGAAAATGAAACTAAGAGGAGTCATGAGGGGGTTGTTGTCCTCTCCTAAAGATTTTGTCTTTAAGGGAGATGAAATTTTCCCTCAATCGTTTTTTCTGATTCTCAAGATCACTCTATGGCATGAGAGAAGAGCATACTCATGATTGACATTCAACTTTTGGTCCCAATGCAAGTGCGATTATATGTGATATAGAATGATTCCAACTTAACTTTAATCAACGCAAGCCATCCATGTGGAAAAATCAAAGCAAAAAGAGTATAAATATGGATTTTAACCCCCTAAGTGCCTATGTTTTTACTAACCCTTCATGTGGAGAGGAAATCTAAGTGTGGTGCATATTACAATTTACATAGAATCAAGCTTAAGAATGCTATGAGCCTTCAACAAATCACAAAAACCCTTACAATGTGTGAATTTCCGTATAGATGCACGGGTCGCGGAGTAGACAGAGGTGCATGTGGTGTCAATGCGCAAATAAAAAAAAAAGTGTCGGCGCAGGTGCGTAGAATGCATTGAGAAAAACAGAGAGGTTGGCGCACGTGCTCAAAAGACACTGCTGTGGGTTAAAAAACCCGCTCACTTTCTGTTACACGGTCGGGAAAAAAATTTCAGATGAAATTCTCTCAGCGCAGCTCTGAATTTAGCTTCTTGCAAGCAGGCTTGGGCCAGTTATGGTTCCTGCAAGTTAGGGCACCCTTA
Organism: Picea glauca; assembly: GCA_000966675.3. NCBI lineage: Eukaryota > Viridiplantae > Streptophyta > Pinopsida > Pinales > Pinaceae > Picea > Picea glauca. The sequence continues at coordinate 382,654 of JZKD02S2065778.1, forward strand.
TCTCTTTTACCATCCCCCCACTCGAATTCAAATAGGATTTGGGTGTCAAATCGACTTGGGAGATGAACCAGAAGTGGGTGGAAGTCTGACCAAAATCATGAATGTGTCATTCTGATGTATGTGTGGCTTTTTTCGTCCACAGTCGCGCATTGGGTGCATATGCATTTTTCCAGCGTTTTTGACTGGTGCACGTGCGCGTGATTCCTTTGTATTCTGAGTGCATGCTGATTTTATAACCAGTTGTATAGTTTTGTGCCCTTTGGAAATGCATTTTTTGGGCCATGTATGAACTAATAGGTGTTTGGAGATTCTTGATTCCTGTAACCATTTGTAGACGATATTTCAGTGATAGCAACATGAAAGGAAGGGGCTTAGCAAAAAAATTTAGCACCCATTTTGATTTTTTCTCAGGAAGGGAAAAGGCGCTTAAGGGATGAGCATGCGAGGGTTCTCTCTGTAACTGACAGAACGAAGTGATTGTATCTGCTAGAGAATTCAAAGATCTTCAGGGTGATCACCAGAAGAGATAAAGAGTCTCTAGGTAACTGTCAGTGGAATGAAGACTCATTATAGAGATAATTGATAGATGGAAAAGTGTCGAAGATTGTATCTGCTAGAGAATTCGAAGAGATTCAGAGTGATTGCCAGAGAAGCTGAAGAGTCTCGAGGTAACTACAAGTGGAATGAAGACTCATCATAGAGACAATTGACAGATGGAAAAATGTCGAAGACTGTAACTGTCAGAGAAGCCAAATAATCTTAGGATAACAGCCACTGATGAAGAAAAGACTCAGCATAATCACCAGAGAGGACGAATACTTGAGTGTATGATATGGCAGAGGACTCGGGATGATAAATATACACAGAACAGAGAACATATGGTTTCTTCTTTTGATAGTTATTCATGAGGGTATAAGCAGGTTGTGCGCAGGAGTTGAAGTGCACAGAAGAGGCGTAGTGCAGAGAATGGAAATGGTGCACAGAGCATAAAAAGAAGAAGAAATACATAGAACAAAATGCATATCTAAGAGAGGAAGAGAAAGTTGAGGTGTGCATGCAGAGACAGAGTAGAAGAATAGAAATCGAAAGTTGATGCGAGAAGGAAGACACTGATGCAAGCGGAGTAGAGTAGTGTAGTAGAATAGTGATGAGACTGGTAAGTCATTGATAAATACAGTATCACTGTAATAAATTTTAATAACAAATATTTATATCTCAGGGTGGTATGGTGGTTCTAGGGAGGACTATTGTCCTCAAAGTTTCAAGTGGGTTCTTGAACACAGGTAGTAGTAGCTTCCATCTGGTTGCAGCCAGGAAAACTAGGGTGGTAGGGTGGTGCAAGGGAGAACTATTGTTCTCTTTTATATAGGTTGGTGCCTGTGTAATTGGAAGTTGTTGCTTCCATCCAATTGGTGCTGGAACACTCAGGGAGTTGGTGCTTCCTTCTAGTGGGTTCTAGAGAATCAAGAGAGTTGTTTCTCTCATCAAGTTGCAGCTTGTACAGGTTGGTGCTTGTGTGACTGGAAGTTGGTGCTTCCATCCAGTTGGTGCTGGAACACAATGGGAGTTGGTGCTTCCATCTAGTTGGTGTTGGAACACAATGGGAGTTGGTGCTTCTTTCTAGTGGGTGCTAGAAAAACCAGAGAGTTGGTGCTCTCAACAAGTTGTTGCTTGTAAAACAGAGGCGGTAGCCTCGAAAGGAGTTGGTGCTCATAAGAATGATAATGTAAATAAAATAAAGACTACTTATCATATCAAGAAGAAGAGGTTTTCTCCCTTTATGGGTTTCCTCGGGAATATTTGTCTCTGTATATTTCATGTGTGTGGTTGATGTTGAATATTTTATTGCTTACTTCCCTGCAGTATTGTGATCATCATTGAGTGTTTTTTAATGAGTTGAAAATGGGCATAATTGTTTAAGCACAGTAACAACTGATTCACCCCCCCCCCCCTCAATTGCCCAACATTGTTGACTAGGCATTGACTAGGTGCTTGGTGGATGATAACTGGGCAATCAAAATTTTAATTATTTCATGAATTTTCAGAGGATCGAATCTCCAAGTTTCCATAGTCTCCATATGCTTCACATGAAAGGCATGGAGCCTTTTTATTTATAAACAAAAAAATAAACACAACAAATGCATGTGGGATATCTATTATTAAGGAAAATATGAATTTTAAATGAAAAAGTCGAATTTGAATGAAGGGCTAAGATTAACCCGTGAATTAGATGAACGATTGTTGAGCAGTGAATTTATGGAGGTCTTATATTCAGATACGGGAGTTGGATTTGGAAAAAAATATACCTCATTGGAAAGGTATTTTGACGAGGAACACGATGGAAAATGTTTCAAGACATGAAATTGACCATGATTCTCTTAGAAATTGAAAGAACAATCAGCTATATTTTTATGGTTGCTGATAAATTTTCTTTGTACCTCGACTTCACGAGATTATATCTTGAGATATGAAACTTGAAATATCACTCAGGAGGACTCATTGGAAATACGAGATTATGAATATTGCATATGAAATGGTTTCCATGGATTAAAGGTCAAATAAAGTGCCCAAAAAATTAAAATATATTCCTTTCTTTAAAAAAGGCAGCTAGTTAAAAATTTCAAAATAAAAGCTTATTAAAAAACTTTTATTAAATACGAAAAGGGCCCCACTCTGAGGAAAGAATGTCAATGATGAAAATTATTTAATGAAACCTCAATGAGTAATTAAGTAAAGTATTATTTCAAGAATAAAAGTGTATGTAAAATTCTAGAAAAGAAAACCTTAACTACTTCAAGGAGTTAGAAGAGAACATTTTAAAAAGAAAGAGAAGGTTCCATCAAAGGAATTGTCGCAAGAGTTGACTCTAGGATGTAATAGAGCCAAGCCATAGAACATTTTGAAGAAATAATAATTGTTGATGATTCAGTTTTTCGGAGGCTTCTAGAACTAGGTTTGAATGAGACTTTCAATCATTACAAATTAGAAACAAAAAGGCATGACCTTGTCTGCTAAATCCATTTAAAATAATAAGCATGGATAGAAGGAAAGAGATAAAAAAAAATAAAAAATGAAGAACCAGGTATCCAATTCTGATAAATCTGGTCTTCCTTTCAATAGAAGAAGGACAATGATTTCAAATATCTGGACATGGGTCTTGTCTCACTCATAGCAAGACAGAGGAAAAACTATGAACAAATAAAACCTGTAAATTAGGAAAAACAATTAAGATTTAGTTCTTGTTTTTCTCACAGCAAAATAGAGGAAAAAATGCACTTAAGAGGATGCTCTTAAATTCTCCATAGAATAAGTCTCACTGAATTGTATCTATTACAAGATGAATAAAAGAATGAGCAGAAGAAAGAAGATTAATGTGAACATGAGAAACAATAACACAGGAAGAAGACATAATTTAACATAATGAGGTATAGAATCTCTTTGTTTCTATTAAATATTACTGAAAATACTGTATTACAATCCCAGGCCAAAAAGGCTCTTGGGTTTTTCCCCCTCCATTGTCCTATTACAAATTGATTCCTAAATAATAAAAATCGGATCCAAAAATAATGGATCGAGAACTTCCTAAGGCTAAATTTAGAATGGCAGCTCCAATGAATCAGGATTTGATACGATTGAGATCAACCCTAAATCCTATTTTCATGATAACTTTTTAGACCAAAGCTAATCTTTAATCCCTGCATTAGATTCCAAACAAATAGTACAAGCTAACATGTGTTCTTGAAATGCTCAGTGACTTGTTCACTAAATCCCTTAAATTTGAAATTGATTCATTTTTGTGAGGTGCTTTGCCTCCTAATTTTCTGCCGCCAAGTCTTTTATGATTGTTGGTTATCACTAGAATTCTTTAATTTTCAACTTTGGTATTGATGTGAACTTCCTTCGAGCTTTGACATCCATGCTCTTGGAATAGGAGTAGGCATCTCTTTCTTGACCTTCATTATTGCAACCATTCAAATAAGGCATAGAACTCATGTTATCTTAATTGTGCATAGCTCATCATTGCCTCATGTGATATATTTAGAAGAAGTCAAGATGCATGACAAGGCTCTGCAAAGAGTTCTATAATATATACAGCTGGAGGAGAAACCCATGTAAGCTCTTTTGATTTTGAAACCAAGAAGATCACTTAAACTACTAAGGCTTGGAAACATGTTTGGCTCAGGCTTGAGGAAGCTTGTTGGATGCCTAGATAAAACCTACAAATTCTTATCTGAGACTGAAGGAAAATACTTGCAAATCCACATTCCCAAAAACTTCTCCAACTAATTTTATCGAGAGTTATAAATAACCACATTCTGGTATCTTCTTTGCAGAGTGATCTTGACATTATGCAAGAAGAAAGAGTTTGGTCGATTGTGAAATGGGAGTTGGCAATATTTCCCTTTTAAAATGGCCAACAGAAATATTAAATCTTCTCCATGGTTCATCAGGATGTTGGAAGCAATTTCTCTTCAATATAGATGTGAAGCTCCTCCCAAATTTGAGGATCTCCAAGAATCGTATTTTCAAGTTCAACAAATGTCCTATTTTTGCATCCTCTCCTAATCGTGTCAAAATTCCATCGACCTATGTTCTGATGCTGGTGCAGGACTTGCCCAAAACAATTGATTTAATGACTGGAAGAAGATCTGAGAGGCTCTCATACATGTTGATAATACTAAATATCATTTCTGGAGACCGGTGACTTATTGCAATTTCCTCAACAAAATTCAAAATATGCATGATCGCGCCTTTTGCAGCCTCAACAAAACAGGTGTCTTGAATACAACCTAGTCATTCAAACATATTTGAACACAAATGTGCTTCTTGTTTGCAAGAAGAACCTAAAATGAAATTTTTTATAGCCTTTATGCATGATGAGGGATCCACTGCTATCGGTATTCACAAAAATATTTTGAGCATCTTCATCATGATCACCTTCTCCTTCACCATAGCTAATGGGTGCAATGTCTGGAAAATCAATTTTTATTTTCATTCGATCCACCATGGTCATTGCCTCTATATTTATTCATCAACTGGGCAGACAGAATAGAATGGAACTTGGAGTGAGGAACCCCGACTTCGGGCCTTCGGGCTTCGGGGGAAAAGAGGAGTGGAAAATTAAATTCACTCAGTGGTCAAAGATCCTGAAGTAGAACCTGGCACTTGGAACTATGACCAAGGCACATCAGTGTTTGATTTAAATAGTGGGGACGTTTGAAGACCTGAATAATCTAGCCATCGTCGATCTGAGTATGTATGAATGATTTTCTTGTTCTGCAATTGCATCAAATGGTTCTTCCATTGAATAATCCATTTCCTGCTATGCATTCAATTCACCAGATGATTCTTCCCTGGAGGCAGAGGATGTGTGCCCTTCCTTATCAATGCTTGTATGAGATGTTTGTTGAATCTCTTCAGCCAATGACTAAACTGGGCTCACATCTTGTACACAAATCCCCTCAGATCTTTGCTAAAATTGATTTCGCAAATATTGAACATAATTCATGTATTTTATGCTAGGTACCTTAGATGCTTGTTAAAACTCATCTAGGAAATATCGAACTGGACTCAAATATTAAATGCAAGGCCCCTCAGATGTTTAATATATTAATTTATCAGGCGGGGTTGAGTGTTCTACAAAAGCGCCCTCTTGTATGTTTTGCAACTCTTTTGGCCATTGAACGGGCTACTGCAGGAGAACGCCTTGAATTACAATGGGAAGAAACATCAGATTGTGGAGCTCCTTCTCCTTGCGGGAATGGATGCAATAAAAATCCAACCATGGTAACATTTGATAAGATCCCGCATATATCCAGTACACAACAATCTGTTAAATATAATGTAACCTCAACAGGCTGACTGTACACTGCCAGTTGTCCTAGCTAGCTGTACTTTCTATTCTTGTTTAGCTTGAGCCTATTTAGCTCAGCCATCTTCCATTGCATAGTATGCTCTTCTAATTGTATCTTCTCTTCTTCATACATTCCAATATATTGTTCTATTCTTTTCTCTCTGCATTTCTCTTTGCTTCACAATTTATCATGGTATCAGAGCTTCAACAGTAAGCCTCTTCACACAATCTGGAGAGAAACACGATCCTCGCAACATAGAGCTTCACGGATCTTGAGAGCACGCGACAAAGTCTCTTTCACAAGGTTTGGAGAGTCATCCGTCATACTCTCAAAAGATCCTCGCAGGAAAATTCCACGAGGAAGCAGACCATCTTACATTCAAAATATCAATGTAGGAAGCTTGCAGAGGTTGCAGAGCGTACTACGCTCGAAAGAATGAGGAAGCAGAGACCAAGAAAGAAGAAACTTTAAAGATTCTTGCACATTTTTCAAGAATCGTCAAAGATTGACGAAGAAGAGCTGTAGAAAAGAAGAACGTTTAAAGAACTCGAAGAATTCATTCAAAATCGTTAAAGATTGTTGCAGAAGGCAGCATCGTTTAAATTTTTTTGAAATTCGCTCAAATTTGTCAAAGATTGAAGCAGTGAACAAAGAATCTGTGTATTTCTTTCAAATCTTTGAAAGATTCACAAATTTTTCTTCCACAAGAGAAAATTCCTACAAATTCAGCAAAGATCGCGTCTACTGTGCAAAGAACATCCATTGAGGCCATAAGATTCATCCTGAGAATGGATCCAGAGCGGGAAAATCCAGTTCAGAAGAGACGAGGATAGCGCGAAAAAGGCGAAAGCATTTCAGCTGTTAGATCCTGCGCAGAGGGTCGACTACCGTTGGATCAGTAAGAAAGTGCATGAGGTTTAATCCTCTACAACGCCAAGGAATTTTTGACCTGTGAAGTCCCGACATCATCTGGACCATCCATCAAGAGACACCTGGTGAGATCGCGGCACTTCGCTGACTTGCAAGGTGTAAAGGTCAGAAGATTGTCGTGAGAATTCACGAATCGCAAAATTTCAAGTCATTATGGACCATTGGATCGCGAAATATCGTGAGTCGTCGATCTTGTCCCATCGCGAAATCGATAATCGAGAGTTGGACGCGCAAAGGCGATTGCACTCCAAAAACTCCGATACGCGATATTGTGAAATCTCGAGAGGACTTGTGAGTCGTCCATCTCAGAGGACAGGTGGCAGCAGATCCAAGTGCCATCAAATTGGCATTTCAGAGTTCGCGGTTTTTAAAGACCGTCACAACACAAGTTCGAAACTCGGGAAATCGCGATTCCGTAAATAGCGATCAGATCTCAGTCGTCCATTTGTTTGGACACGTGGCAAACATCAAGGAAACCGTCGACGTTTCGGCATCCGGGGTTTCAAGTTGACAGAGAAGTTGTGTCAACAGAGCATCGCAAGTCGCGATATCTCGAGTTTGAATCAGGACCGTCCATCTTGTGGGGACGCGTGGCGTAAATCCGAGGACTCGGGAAAAGTCCCGAAAAGGAAAGGGCCATCGGCACATCAGGATTTGGAAAATCGTGAATCCTAAGGACAAAAAGCACAAGCATTTTGAAACTGTGAAGTCCGAAATCCCGACAGGAGGAAAGCTCCATTTTGGGGCCCAGCTGACGTCATCTCATCAAAACGAGGGATCGGGAATCTCTACGGTGAAACCCCCGAAGCAGACTTGAGCCGTCCATCTGTTGGGACGTGTGGCGGAGATCAAAGGCATCAGGAAATTTCCCAAAGGGAAAGCGCCATTGGTAAATCGGAGATCGGGGAATCGAGGAGTCAGAAGAGCTCGTCATCAGGGTTCACGAAGTCCCGATTCACGATATCTCGATAAGATCTGGACTGTCAAATCACAGCAAGATCTGGACCATTGAATAGTCCAAAGGCAAATTTCACATCTCGGCAAATTGAAAGGAAAAAAATGGGAAAAGCCCGTAGTGCTTTAACAAGGCACGTGGTCACATTGCACAGTGACTAAGGCCAAACTCAAGGCTGATAATCTCCTTTCGGCCATCGGAAAATCGGCGTTTCGGCGATCGGAGGTAAATACGAAATTTTCCTCTATTTTTTCTGCAATTTGTTTTTATGGCGTCATCTAGCAATTTAGGACCAACTCGGGGTCCGATTCTTCTTGGAAAGAATTACGAGTTTTGGTCTCTTCGGATGAGATCATTCTTGCAAGCACAAGAGTTCTGAGAACCAGTGGATCTTGGATATGTGGAACCAAATCCAGCAGACCTTTCTGCTATGACCAATCCACAGTGAATTGCTCAGGCAACACT
>JZKD02S2065778.1:400539-412341 GCA_000966675.3 Picea glauca
CTACAAACTGTGCGATAACATTTTGGCGCCGTTGTCGGGGAACACTGAGTCTACCTTCCTCAATGACATATCTTTGGTAAGCCTTGCCTCAGAACTTTCTTGTAAGCTTACCTGGAAACTCCACTACCTTTTTCCCCTATTCTTTGGTAGTTTCAGGGAACCTATCTGGCGACTCCAAAAACCATAAGGAGGTACAATAACCCTCCTCTAACTTTCATAAGGAAGCCTCCTGCTAACTCACCTATTGCCAAGTCACTTTTTGGAAAGAGACTTCCTTTAAACATGTCTACCACAACTTCCACTACTACAAACCCTGTCAATAATCAAAGACAATGGTCATCTAACTTGTTCAAGCCCTTAGACATGTCAGCCATACCTGGTTACCCTAGGAAAATGCCACCTAAGTATGAAAAGTGGTTGCCTAAGTTTATCGACATTGATGCTATCGGTGCCGAAGAACATATGAGTAGTTTCTGGGCATTTTTTCAGCTTCACCCCATTGCTGATGACGCTGAAGACTTGGTCATGAAGCTTTTCTCNGCTACACTTTATGATGCTGCAAGACGTTGGTATCTCAGCCTACCTGATGGGAGTATTAAAACCATGGATAAACTTGAAGAAATTTTCCTCAAAAGGTGGAGCATCAAAGAAGACCCAAACATGCTACTTACCCGGTTATATGGGATTAGCCACCCTAAATAGAAAGAGCTCCCCATCGAGGTGACAGTGTGTGGGGGAGCTCCTGTTACGCCAGTTTGAATCTTTGACTCAAGCTACCTAAACCTTTCCTACAAACTGTGCGATAACAGGATGTACTAGAAAACATTTTTGTGGAAAATATGTTCCAAGAAAAGATCCATATTCTCTTTTCTTGAATTTGGTTGAAATCCATATGAATGAGGAAGAGACAATCAAACATTTCACTTTCCTATTCATGAAATTTCTTCATTACATTCCTCAAGAAATGTTTCCAAACGATGTCATTATTTTAAATTGTTATGAAAATTCTTTGCTCGTGAAACTGGAATTTCTATTGAAGCAAGAGGGAAAGTGCAGGTAAAAAGAGTTAATGCAACAAGCTCAAGTCATTGAAAGAAATTTTCTTGAAACCATTGTTAATATATTAAACTTCCCAATATTTTTTCAAGAGAATAGAGGAATGGATTTAGAAGAAAATTTCGATGAAAGAAGTGATTTTTTTTTCAGATCTTATTCTTGAAACTAAAAAAGAGAATTATAATGTTTCAATTCATGAAAAATATCATCCTCTACATGCTCCATTGGAGGAAAACATTGACCTCTCATGTGTTCAATTTGATAATAATGATCATGATGAAAACTTTGCAACAAATTCTCAAATAGTAGAGACAACTTGTACCAAGCCACAAGAAAAATGTTTACATTGGATGAACAAAAGTTATGATGAAAGTCATCACCTTACATCAAAATTTTATGATACTGATTGCTCCTCTTAAGCAAATTTTAATGAAGAAGATATCTTGCAAGCGTCAAAAGAAGGGTATTTGCAACAAGAGGATCCATGTGTTATGTTTGTTATTTCTAAAGATAATGAATTTTTTGGTGAACAACAAAAGACAACCTTACAGGTCCCCACATATGTTCAACGACAATTCATCTTTGCAACCTCACCATGGAAATACAGTCATTGCATGAAGGAAGAATATTTTCAAGACATTATTGATGAATCAATAATCTTGTAATTGGTTGAAGAAAAGGAGAAATATGAAAGTGTTTTCAAATTGGAAACTTCTCATCAAACCAAAGACAACACCAATCTTGACCAAGAAATGTAATCAGGTTTCGAGCACATCTTACAGAGTTTTTCCTTAGCACATTTTGGACATGCCCCTGAATCTTTGGTACTAGCTTCAATATGTTCCAATATTTTGGAACTCATTAAAAAGATCAGTTGGATGCTTGAATGACTCCAATGAAGATCTACCTACACCTAAAACTATCTCTTTCCTCCAAGTAGGATAGGGTAGGTAGATTTTATTTGCACATAGTTTGTTTCTTCAGTCAAAGTTTTGTGCAATAAAGTAGTTTCTAACAGGAGGTGATATTTTAAAATAACTCCACACAAAAAAAATTACAAGAATTTATTTTTAATATGACTCCATATCCCAATCGAGAAGGTAGTTGGTCTTCAGATTCTTTTGTTCTCAACAACCCATAGGGGGTCACTATCTTGCAGTTGGAGCCAGTTGTTGATCAAAAATTTGGTTACCTATATTTTACTGCTCCTAGAATAATAATAAAAAATTGATATCAAAAGAAGAAAATTTCAAATGATTATAAGTTCATTGGATAGCCCAGAATATTATCTTTGTCGTGCATTTCATGTATTCAAAATCCAATTTCATAAGCTCAAGATATCCAGGTTTTTGACTAACCATCAAAAGAGCACTTGCTCAATATGTGGAAAAGATAATTTTTCTTGGAACCATAATCATTCACATGGAACCACGTATTATATTCGAACTTCTCTTAATATCTTGGAACTTCTCTTTATCCCATACTTGAACTTTTTCCAAATCCACTCACTCTTCCATACTTAGTCTTATTTCCACTCTTCCACACTTACAAAATATTTGTATGTCCCTCACCCTCTCTTCTTTTCCCCTCACTCCTCTCTTCTATACTTAGATTATTTTTGAAATTATCCACTCTCCCAATTTACCTCTCCTCTCCATAGTTACATGCTTCTTCTCTCTTATTTTCTTCTTCCTCTTAACACTTAGTTTTATTTCAAATTTTTCCTGACTCCACTCCTCTCATAACTTTCCTCTCCTCTCTTATTTCCTTCTTTCTAACACTTAGTTTTATTTCTATTTTTTCCTTGCTCCACTCCTCTCATAACTTACCTCTCATCTCTTATTTCCTTATTTATAACACTTAGTTTTATTTCTAATTTCTCCTCACTCCTTATATCTCCTCCTTCATTACCATTACAAGATCACTCAACTATGCGGGTTCACTCCCCTTATTCCTCCACACCCCTCTCAACCCGACAACCCACCTCTCTCTCCTCCCTCATGACCTCCCTCCATTCTCTCGTCTCATATTCCCCATACTTGACTTAGTTTTTAAAATAATTACAATACTTGTTAACTAATGGGATGATGAAATATGGTGATGAATGGGACCATGACATGTGGAAACCAATGAACCATGACATGTGGCAACCAATGAACCATGACACATGGAAACCAATGAGGCTATGACATGTGACAGGTTGTGGTATCCAATGGCATTGTGACATGTGGTGATGACATGGAAACTAAATCACTGTTGACTGGGTTATGGCTCACTATTGATTGGGCATTGATTGGGTGCTTGGTGGATGATGACTGGCAAAATCAAATTTTTTTTATCTCATGAATTTTCTAAGGGTCAAATCTCCAAGTTTCCATAGTCTCTATATGCTTCACATGAAAGGCATGAAGCCCTTTTCTTTATAAACACTTAAACTCAACACCAAAAATGCATGTGGGATATCTATTATTAAGGAAAAGACAATTTTTAAATGAAAAAGTTGAATTTTAATGAAGGTCTATATTAACCCACGAGTTAGATGAACGAGTGTTGAGCAACGAACTTCTAGAGGTTGTATCTTGATATCCGAGAGTTGAATTTGGACAAACTTACCTCATTGGAAATATAATTTGATGAGGAACATGATGGAATAGGTTTAAAGAAATGAAATTGGATAAGATGCTCTCAAAAAGTGAAAGAAGATTCATCCATAGTTTTATGGTTTGTTGATAAATCTACTTTTTACCTCGACTTCACGTGCTTATATCCTGAGATCCAGAACTTGAAATCTCACTCGGGAGGATTCGCTGGAAAAATGATATGATGAATATTTTATCTAAAATTATTTCTGTGGCTTAAAGGTAAAATAAAGTTCCCAAAAAATTAAAATACAGTCCTTTGTTTTAAATGATAGCTAGTTAAAATTTTCAAAATAGAAGGTTATTAAAAAAAAATTATTAAAGAATAAAAGGGCCCCACTCTGAAGCACGAATGTCAATGATACAAATGTATTAATTAGGCCTCAAAGAGGAATTAATTAAAGTGATTATTTAAATAAGAAAAGCATATGGAAAATTCTAGAAAAGAAAACCCTAACTACTTCAAGGAGTTAGAAAAACATTTTTTAAAAAGCAAGAGAACACTCCATCAAAGGGTTGGAAGTGAAAAATAGGAAGATCAGAATAGAAGGGTCCAGCCATCAACATGCATCCAATATTTTGATCAACAAACATCGATCTCCATCTTCTCCATTTTTCTTCTTCTTTTACAGCAATTTCTCAAGGCTTTTTGTTCATATTTCTGAAATGAACATAAGGTTGAGTTCTTGAGTGTTTCTCTTGTATTCTTCCAATACTTTTCTTATATGATCGTGGAGTATTTACACCCATATATTTTACTGTCAGATGTAATCGAAGATTGTCTATTGGATTAATTGAGATTTAGTCTTGTATTTGACAAGCTTCATTTTTTAGCACTTAGTCATGTGGTTTGTTGAGATGTTTTGTATTGTTGAATAATTTTTATGAATAAAAATCTACAGAGAAATATTTTGGGGCATTTATTTAATGATTTCTCATATCTTGGTATTTGTGAGTGTGATATTTTTGGTGTTTTCATATCAAATTATTTTCAGTATTAAATGCATAACTCATTGTTATCACTGAAATTTCATCTGCAACATTGAACGCAAATGGTTACAGAAATACAGCAATGCCAACAACAATTAGTTCACCTACAACACTAAAATACATTTCAAAAGGAAAAAACTATACAATTGGGAAAAAATTGGCATGCGCAAATTCACTAAAGGAAGCGTGCGCACAGTGCGTGGGCCAACAAATCCCTCAGAGCGCATAATGCACCAAATGCACAAGTGTGTACGAGAAAAGTGCACTCCTGTGAATGGTGCATTTATGGTTTTTTTCATCCCCCCAACCACTTATGGACTAGCTCCCAACCTGATTTGACCTTCATATCTGAGCGAAATTTGAATGGGGTGTTGTTCAAGGACCAAAGGGTGCCCTAAAAGGCCCTTTGTTCACACCAAGAACTAATTACATTTTTCCTTGAAGAAATGTTATAAATAAGAGCCACGAGTGCACTAAGAAACCAAGATATTCTTAGTATTGTTATGATGCCTCAATTCTCCCTTGAGAATCCTCTTTTCTCCTTGGAGTATTCAAGCATCATTGCAATAGGCCATTCCACTCACCTCTTGAGGGAATAAGCATTGATTGTCTTCATCATTTTCCATTTTTCTTCCATTCTAAGAAGATTTCTCCATTAGGGAACTCAATATCCCTCCAAAGGAGGAAGAGGGGACTCATAAGTCCTCATTTTTCTCTATGGTTTTTTTCCTACTAATCTATTGGTCCATTGGTAGCATTATCTTGGTCATTGGTTGATTGTTTATGGTTCTAAGTTTCTCATGCATTCTAACTTGTATTTCTTAGTTGTTTTAGTTTGTTTCTTTGTTTATTACATGTGTTTGGCTTGTTTAACCCACTCACAAACTTTTATCTTGTCTAGTAGGCCCAAATAGGCATGCAAGTGTCATTGTTTCGCTCACCCAAGTGACGAAACAAACACAACACTCATTTAAATTTCTTTGAAATGATCAAAATCACTTCATCCTTTTTCTTGTGAGAAGATATGGATGTATCCTCTATTTTCATGTGATTTAGAGGGATGCATAATTATGTTGAGCATACATATATTATGATATTGAATCTTTTCTTCAATATTTTATTGTTAAGAATATACTTGTTTCACATAAACATCAGATCAGGTTATCAAGAACCATTTCAATAGAAAACTAAGCAATAAGATTTTGTATTTTTCTATCTAGTATTCTCCTTAATACAAGATATTCAAGATATATCTTTTATCCAAATAGGAGTACCGCCTCTATAAAAATGTAGATGGATCCATATCCTCGTGAGGTTGTTGTTTTGACCTTAACACATCTAGACGTCAACATTTTTGGAGACTCTACTGGGGAATGATTTGTTTTCAAGAAATCTAATACCTTGAGGAACATATATTATTGTGAAACTAAATACTTCCTAGTCGAAGTTTTGAAAGAATATATAGATATTCATTCAACATGAAATGGATTCTTGAAAACCTTGTTCAAAGAGAATTAAATGGCCTTGAAGATATTTTATTAAAGTTTCAGTAACAAATCAGTTGTGACAACTTTGATAGAATAAAACAACCATCCAAGATTTGGAAGGATGATCTCTTTGGAAACTCCATCATCTAAACTCAATATCTTGAAGAAATGTGTTTGGGTGACTTCACTAAAAAGATTTTAGAGTTTTGAGAAGATTTATTTGAGGACTCCTCCAAATAATTTATTTCATGCTATGAAGATATGTTTCCTTCTCCACCAGGCCCAAAAAGAGCTATCCAATATACAATAAAGGTAGAGGGTATCCAAAGAAAGAAACAATTTCATAGAAGTCCACTCAATTTGCAAGGAAAAATTCATCCCTTGCCAGAAATTGCCATGGACAAGTTTTCCATATTCTTTGGGAATACTTCAAAGGATGCAAAGAAACATTTGATTAAGTTTGAAAGTTCTTGTGAACTTTTTAATGTGGCTTAAAATGATGTTGGATGCCAGTTTTTTTATCTAACTCTAAAGGAAAATGCTAGTGAATGTTTTTATTCATTGTTTCCAAGAACCGTCACTAGTTGGGATGTACTAGAAAATTTATTCTTGGAAAAATATGTTCCAAGAAAAGATCCATATTCCCTTTTCTTGAAGTTGGTTGAATTCCATATGAATGAGGAAGAGATAGTCAAATATTTCACTTTCATATTCATGAAAGTTCTTCATGACACTCCTCAAGAAATGTTTCCAAACAATGTTATTATTTTCAATTGTTATGAAAATTCTTTGCCCGTGAATTTGAAATTTCTATTGAAGTGAGAGGGAAAGTGAAGCTAGAAAGAGTTAATGTAGCGATCTCAAGTCATTGAAAGAAAATTTCTTGAAACTGATGCTAAGATATTAAACTTCCCAATATTTTTTCAAGACAATAGAGGGATGGATTTAGAAGAAAGTTTTGATGAAAGAAGTGAATTTTTTTTTCCATATATTATTCTTGAAACTAAAAAAGAAAATTATAATGCTTCATTTCAAGAAAAATATCATCCTCTTCATGATCCATTGGAGGAAATTTTTTACCTCTCATGTGTTCAATTTGAAAATAATGATCATGATGAAAACGTTGCAACAAATTCTCAAATAGCAGAGCTAACTTATACCAAGCCACAAGAAGAATGCTTACATTGTATGAATATAAGTTATGATGAAAGTGATCACTTTACATCAAAATTTTATGATATTGATTGCTCCTCTGAAGAAAATTTTAATGAAGAAGATATCTTCCAAGCATCAAAACAAGGGAATTCACAACAAGAGGATCCATGAGTTATGTGTGTTATTTCTGAAGATAATGAAGTTGTTGATGAGAAACAAAAGATAGCCTTACATTTCCCCAAATTTTTAGCAAGTATTCATCTCTGCAGCCTCACCATGGAAACACAATCATTGCATGAAGGAAGAATTTTTTCAAGACATTGTTGATGAATCAAGAATCTTGGAAGTGGTTGCAGAAAAGTAGAAAGATGAAAATGTTTTCAAATTGGAAATTTCTCATCCAACCAAAGACAAAACCAATATTTAGAAACCAAGAGTTGATCTCATTGAATCCAGGTTTGAAAGCATTGTTTTCCAAGAAATGCAATAAGGTTTCAAGCACATCTTACAGAGTTTTTCCTCAACACATTTTGGACATGCCTTTGACTCTTTGGTACTAGCCTCAATATGTTCCAATATTTTGGAACTCATTAAAAATATCACTTGGATGCTTGAATGGATCCATCAGAAATATACCTACACCTAAAAATATCTCTTTCCTCCAAGTAGGATAGGGAAGGTAGATCTTCTTATTACATAGTATGTTTCTTTAGTAAAACTTTTGCACAACAAAGTAGTTACTAAGTAGAGGCGATATTTGAAAATAACTCCACATAGGAAGAATTAAAAGAATTTGATTTGAATATGACTCCATAGCCCAATGGAGAGGGTAGTTGGTCTTCATATTTTGGTGTTCTCAGTAACCCACAGGGGGTCATTGTTCTGTAGTTAGAGCTAGTTATTGATCAAAAATTTGATCACCTCTATTTTCATGCTCCCAGAATAATAAAAAACTGATATCAAAAGAAGAAAATTCCAAACGATTATAATTTCATTGCATACCCCACAGTATCAGATTCATCACACATGTTGTGTACTCAAAATTTGAGTTTGTATACTCAAGATATCTAGGTTTTTGTCTAATTGGAAAAATAATGGTTCCTCAATATGTGGCAAAGCTAATTTTTCTTGGAGCTAAGAATTATTGGAACCATGTATTATATTGGAACTTCTCTTTATCCCATAATTAAACTTTTTCCAACTCCGCTCAATATTCCATACTTAGTCTTATTTCCACTTTTCCACACTTAGAAAATATTTATATCTCCCTCACCCTCCCTTCTTTTATCCTCAGTGCTCTCTTCTATACTTAGATTATTTTCAAAATTATCCACTCTCCCATTTTACCTCTCTTACTCTCCATACTTAGAAACTTCTCCTCTCTTATTTCCTTCCACCTCTAAACACTTAGTTTTATCTCAAATTTTTCCTCACTCCAATCCTCTCATAACTTCCCTACCCTCTCTTATTTCCTTATTTCTAACACTTAGTTTTATTTCTAACTTTTCCTCACTCCGCTCCTCTCATAACTTCCCTCTCCTCTCTTATTTATTTCTTTCTAACACTCATAAATCCCCTCTCCTCTCTTATTTCCTTGTTTCTAAAACTTAGTTTTATTTATAATTTCTCCCCACTCTTTATCTCTCCTCCTTCATCTTTATTTATAATTTCTCCCCACTCTTTATCTCTCATCCTTCATCACCATTGCAGGTTCATTCACCTCTATGGGTTCACTCCCCTTATTCCTCCACACCCCCTAAACCTACCAACCCGCAACCCACTTCTCTCTCCTCCCTCATGACCTCCCTCCATTCTCTCGTTCCATCTTCCCCATACTTAACTTATTTTTTTAAATAATTCCAAGACCTATTAACCAATGGAATGATAAAATATGGCGACGAATGGGACCATGACATGGGGAAACCTATGAACAATGACATGTGGCAACTTGTGGTATACAATAGCCCTATGACACATAGAGATGATGTGTATTATGTCTCATTGTTGAGTGGGTGTTAACTGGGTGCTTGGTGGATGATGATTGGGCAATCAAAATTTTAATTATTTCATGTATTTTCTAAGGGTCGAATATCCAAGTTTCCATAGTCTCCATATGCTTCAAATGAAAGGCACAGAGCCTTTTTATTTATAAACACTTAAAAATAAACACCACAAATACATGTGGGGTATATATTATTAAGGAAAAGGTGAATTTTAAATGAAAAAATTATAGGGATAAGATTATTCCATGAGTTAGATGAACGACTACTAAGCAACGAACTTCTGGAGGTCGTATCTTGGGATTTGGGAGTCGTACTTCAACATTATACACCTCGTTTTAAATTTAATTTGACAGGGAACATGATGGAACAAGTTTCAAGAGCTGAAATGTTCCATGATGCTCTAAAAAATTGAAAGAACAGTCAACTATATTTTTATGGTTTGTTGATAAATTTTCTTTGTACCTCGACTTCACGAGATTATATATTGACATACAGAACTCAAAATATTTCTCGAGAGGACTCGTTGGAAATATTAGATGATGAATATTTCATCTAAAATGGTTTCCATGGCTTAAAGTTCAATTAAAGTGCCCAAAAAAATAAAATACAATCCTTTCTTTAAAAAGGAAGCTAGTTAATTTTTTCAAAACAAAACTTTAGTAAAAAAAAATTATTAAAGATGAAAAGCGCCCCACTCAATGGGGCATTAATTAAAGTGATTATTTCAATAAGAAAATCATATGGAAAATTCTAGAAAAGAAAACCCTAACTACTTCAAGGAGTTAGAAGAGAAGATTTTAAAAAGCAAGAGAAGGTTCGGTCAAAGGGATGGAAGCAAGCAATCAAACGATCATAATAGAAGGGTCCATCCATTAACATTGAACCAATATTGTGATCAGAAAACAAATATCTCCATAGTATCCATTCTTCTTCTTCATCTACACCACTTTCTCAAGGATTTTTGTTCATATTTATGAAACGAACATAAGGTTGAGTGTTGGAGTTACTTCACACACACCTAGGATTTATTTTTCCTAAGATTTTTCTTTGTTTATTAGTCATAATTAGTCATTATCTAGTCTCCTATATTTTAGGGGAGAATATTCCACCTGGAGAATATTCTCTTTTATTTGACACTTCAGTTTGACTAGTTGAGTTGAGTTTAGATGCTGCATTGGTTTTGTTACCATGCAACATTGGGATCATCACCATGATAATGTGAAATTTCCTTGGGATCATCACCATATTGGCGCATTACCCTTGATTCCTTGATCTACTCATCACTACTCTTTGTTCAGTCAGTTAACTGAAGACTAGTTGACTAGTTAACTCAGCTAGGTGGCAGTTCAGTCTTGTAACTTCCTGAGAGACTAGACTAGGTGGCATTTCACTCCTGTAATTTTTGGTGTGTGTCCAGATCACGCTAGACCACCACTATGGCTCATTACTTACTCATGTATCCCATATCTATTGTAAATTATTCACTCTTTGATCCAGATTTATGTAAGAACACAATGAAATACAAAAATACACATAAACGCAGAGATGCAGTAGAAATAAGACTTCATTTCATTAATAACAAATGACTGAAAAATGCTTACAGACAGAATGGAAATAAACTAGCTAGGGCGCTGGTAGCTTATCTCTGAGAAGAGATGTGGCGGCTACTAGCCTCTGAACTACCTATTACAATGAGGCTCGAAGGCCTATATATTACTAAGAAACAATGAAAAACCCTAAACATCCAAAAACCTAACCCTAGGAGATGAAACGTCGGAATATGGGCCACGTTGGGGAAAATTGGTACATCAATTTCCCGGGGTCATAATTTTGGCATACTATCTCTGTTTGATGCACATGATACATCGTTAGAAATATATATCCAAGGACTACACTTCTAACACCGAATATCGAGTCTGGAATGGACTCATATTCATGGAAGAATTCATGCCCAAAAAACGTCATTTAGGGCCTCAAAATAGCTTCGAAAGTTCAGGACCCGAAGAACTGCTAAAAATAGTAAATTGTGCTACAATTAAGGAAACTGAAAAACTGAAAGAAACAATGGTGTGGGTCCAAGTGGAATAGGCAGGTGGCCACCAATATCCACCTGGATTAGTCCTCCTCCCTTAGGAAGAAATGGTCCCCATTGCATTGAGTTCCTCCAAGAGATGAGGAAACTTCTGCTGAACTTGGTCCCTGGTGAGCCACTTGCCCTGGTGAAGGCGTTGGCCTGCTTTGACAACTCGATATAGCTAGATCCTCTGTTGGCGGGTGTTATTGATCTGTGTGTCCATAATTTAATCAGTTGTGGATTGTTCCATGCAATCTGGCTTTAACTCTGTTGGTGAGTTGTTCTACCATGTCGGATGTGTCTAGTAGAGGTGGAAAGTAGGGCCGAAGGCGGTCCACATTGAACACTGGGTGTAGACCAAGGAATGGTGGAATATCGAGCTCAAAGTCATTGTACCC
>JZKD02S2065778.1:415852-440840 GCA_000966675.3 Picea glauca
CCAAGCATCTATCTACAACACCTGCATCTATTTGGGCCTCAAATATGGGAATGTCAAAGTTTACTTGTACCTTAAAAGGAGTGGCACCTCCAGAGTGGCTATTGGATGTCGATGCGCCGCTAGTGGGAATCCCTTGAAGAATCTAGGAAAAGTTGTCCATCATCGCGTTCCTTTGTTTCTCGAGGGCCTCCTCGAGCAACATTTTGATAGGATCTCCTGCTCCCTCATCTTTATTTTCTTCCCCCATGGGCGGTCGTCGAGATTTGCGAGACTGATCTTGCAAAGGTTCAACCAAATCGAGCCCCAACTCCTTATACCCTGACCTCATTGGGGACATGCAAAGAAAGATCGAGAACAAGCAGACTAATCTGATAGAACTGATCTAAATTTATGTAGGGACACAATGAAATATAGAAATACACATAAATGCAAAGATGTAGCAGAAATAAGACTTCATTTCATTAATAACAAATGACTGAAAAATGCTTATAGACAGAATGGAAATAAACTAGCTAGGGCGTTGGTAGCTTATCTCTGAGAAGACATGTGGTGGATACTGGCCTCTTAACTTCCTGTTACAATGAGGCTCGAAGACCTATATATTACTGAGAAACAATGGAAAACCCTAAACATCCAAAAACCTAATCCTAGGAGATGAAACGCCAGAATATGGGCCTCGTTGGGGTAAATTGGTATATCAATTTCCCAAGGTCGTAACTTTAGCATACTATCTCGGTTTGATGCACATGATACATCGTTAGAAAGATCTATCTGAGGAATACACTGCTGACAGTGAATATCGAGTCCGGAACAAACTCATATTTTCCGGAGCATTCATGCCCAAAAAACGTCGTTTAGGGCCTCAAAATAGTTCTGGAAGTTCAGGACCCGAAGAACTGCTAAAAATAGTAAATTGTGCTGCAATTAAGTAAACTGAAAAAATGAAAGAAAAAATGGTGTGGGTCCAAGTGGAATAGGTGGGTGACCACCAATATCCACCTGGATCACTCTTTGAGTGTGGAATACGGTTAATAAGAATTCTTCCATTCTTTCTCTCTTGCTTATTCTTTCTCAATTTATCTCTGCAAATGTGTGTATTATTTTCTAGCTAGATATATTTTGTGTAGGTTCAACACATTTACATGGTATCAGAGCTGACAAACTGCTAAGAAAAATCTACACCAAATTATTTTTGCATGTATTGAAGATTGAAGAATGCAGAAAAGATAGAATATATGTTTTACTCACCGATAATACTTCTCACGCCTCATAACTATTTGGAGTGGAAGCCAAAAATTATACTTCTTCTCAAAAGTAGAGGCTTATACCAAATCACCATGGAAATGGGCGTAGAGCCTGATTCCACCGATGAGAAAAATGACTTTCTCAATAGACAAGATATGGCCATAGGATTTATCTGCTTGTCTATTTCTCCATAAATTCTCCACCAAATATGTGATGTCACACAAGACTTCACTCCAAATGAATTATGGACCATATTGGAGGTTCTATTTGGGAATAAATAAGATTGTGAATATTTCATGCAGGGGATTAGAAAGATAGAGCCAGAAGAGAAACCGATAGAAGATCAAGCCTCTTATTATGAAGAGTCTTCTACACAAGTATTTGCACAAATTTGTATCCCATTAATTGAAGATGATGTCTACTCCATTTCAGATTTGTTTTCTGAATTTCATGTGGAATATATATGGCATGCATCTCAAGGGTCACATGCAAACACTTTTCCATGCACAATGCATGCATTTCAGGAGACAAAAAGGGAGTCGTGCACATTAGATTCAACTCTCATATTTTCTGACCAAAATTTGCTTAAAAAAATTGGATATTTGAATTCCTCTCGGGAAAATATCCAATTTCAAAAAACAAATCATCTGAAATGGATTCCAGGAAGTGAAGTTATGATCGTTTTAAAATCAACAAAATTTCATCTTTTTTCCAGAAGCGGCCAGACGGTTTTCAAAGTTTCATCCAAAATTTATTTGGATCTTCTTCATTATAAGAAGAGAAAGTGGATATGTTTTACATCTCAATGGTGCATCAACTTCATCAGATCCATGGAGACGTCTACATTTTCAACAAAATCTTCAAAGAGTGAAGGACATGGTTGCTTAGCAACTTCTTTTTGCTCCTTCTCATATTTTGTTTTATGTATTGTAATTAGAGGGTGGGGGGGGGTTCCCATGAGGTTTTCCCTCTTTCCTCACTTTATTTCAGTGTATCTTTTGTATGTAGGTACCTAACATGGCCTCGTTCTCGGGACCCATGTTTTATTTTCACCATAGTGATGTTCAGGGGGGGTGTTGGAGTTACTTCACACACACCTAGGATTTATTTTTCCTAAGGTTTTTCCTTGTTTATTAGTTATAACTAGTTATTATCTAGTCTCATGTATTTTAGGGGAGAATATTCCACTTGAAAAATATTCTCTTTCAGTTGACACTTCAGTTTGACTAGTTGAGTTGAGTTTAGATGTTGCATTGGTTTTGTCACCATGCAACATTGGGATCATCACCATGCTAATGCAAACTTGCCTTGAGATCATCACCAGATTGGCTCATTACCCTTGATTCCTTGATCTACTCATCAGTACTCTTTGTTCATCCAGTTAACTGAAGACTAGTTGACTAGTTAACTCAGCTAGGTAGCAGTTCACTCTCGTAACAGCCTGAGAGACTAGACTAGGTGGCAATTCACTCCTGTAATTGTTTGTGTGTGTCCATATCACTCTAGACCACCACTATGGCTCATTAGTTACTCATGTATCCTATATATATTGTAAATTATTCACTCTTTGAGTGTGGAATACGGTTAATGAGAATTCTTCCATTCTTTCTCTCTTGCTTCTTCTTTCTCAATTTATCTCTACAAATGTGTGTATTATTTTCTAGCTAGATGTATTCTGTGTAGGTTCAACACATTTACATTGAGTTATTAAGTTTTTCTCTTGTATTCTTCCAAGACTTTTCTTATATGGTCATGGAGTATTTAGAGCCATATATTTGACTGCCATATCTAAGCCAAGATTGTCTATTGGATTCATTGATATTTAGTCTTGTATTTGACAAGCTTCATTTGTGAACACTTAGTCAATTGGTTTGCTAAGATGTTTTGTATTTTTGAATAATTTTTATGAATAAAACTCCACATAGAACTATTTTGTGGTATTTCTTTAATGATTTATCGGATCTTGGGATTTATGTGTGAGATTTTTTTAGTTTTCCTATCAAATTCTTTTCAGTATTAAATTAAGAACTCATTTAAAGTTCTTTGAAATGATCAAAACCCCTTCATCCTTTTTCTTATGAGAAGATATGGATGTATCCTCTATTTTCATGTGATTTAAAGAGATGCATAAATTATGTTGAGCATACATATATTATTATCTTGAATCTTTTCTTCAATCTTTTATTGTTAAGAAAATGTCTGTTGCACATAAATATCAGATCAATTTATCAAGAACCATTTCAATATAAAACTAAGCAATAAGATATTGGGTTTTCTATCTAGCATTCTCCTTAATCCAAGATATTAAAGATACATATTTCAGCCAAAGAGGAGTACCACCTCTATAAAAATGCATGGGGATTCATATTCTCATGAGGTTGTTGTTTGGACCTTAATAGATCTAGACATAAACAAGTACCTACACAAAATAATATTCATAAGGCCATCAAAAATAGATGCTACAGCCTTCCCGAAGAACTCGCATGTGTGGTGGTAAAATTGGTCATCATCTACCATTTACTACCCAAGGATTGATACAGTTCTAGGATCATGAACATCGATGCTAACATCTCACGCAACATCCAATCATTTAAAAAGGTGATGGGAATACTGGAATGTGATACATTTGAATAAGCTAGAATATGGTGGTGGTTACTCTTAACACACCTCCTAGATGTATCGCAATACTTGGTTGGTAAATTTTCATTCTCTCCATTAATTCTAGCCAAATCCATATATGCCTTCCTCAATTCATAAAAGGGCCCTCAATCTTAGTCGAAAGGGAACAATAGCATAATGGTGAAAAGAAACATCAGCCTCTATCCCTAACCATAGATTTTCTAGGATCCAAGCAAAGTAATTCCCATGGCATCATCAATCATACCACATGGAAAGAATAGATCAAGGGTTTCCAACAAACGATAGATAGAAGATGCAACATTACCTTGGCATGTGACTTTAACGGGTTCCCAGACAGGGAGGGTAAAGGATGTATAATTCATCGATTTTGATTTATGTGACCCCGAGCAGTTCCCCACCTTTTCCTTCCACCATTATGCCCACACTATTCGTAGCATAGATGGTAAGCCATTAGTACTCACACAAGAGTGGGTCCAACCTCTCAGACAAGCGTGAATTATCCCCTTTATTGACTGTCTTCACTTTGGGCATAGCGGGATCATCACCCTATGCATCCACCCGTTACTCACCCGCATACATGGTGGGTATTTTTGGCTAGGGGGGGAGTATCTGGTCAATGAAGCCGCAATATATTGATTTATAGACTTAACCATGCAAGGAGATGAGTCAGAGAAATACCTAACTGCTAAAGATGATTCCCAACAAGAAATATATGGCACATACAATTCCCATCATGGTAGGCGTGGAGTACTCATTTTAGAAATCAATGCCCGGCTAGTTCGCTTTGCTATGCAAATCATAGCCTACAAAATATTGTGCAATTCTACCAAGGAAGGGTTCCCATTCGGGGTTTTTCATTACAGTTGAACGATGCGTCGTCGAGGTTCAAATGGCATGGGCTCGATATGTGCTAAATGAATTCATTGATGACTACTTAGAAGCCCAAAATTCCAACAAAGAGTTTCATTACAGTTGGATTTTATAGCTTCTAGCTATGGCGCTCTAGTAGCCTCCTCAAGGTTTCGAACGATCTAATGGAAGTCATCATGCCTTTGAAGCTCCTTGTTTCCTATTACTGCATGAGATCAAGGATCCTCGCACCCAAGATTATAACAACAAGTTTTTTTAAGAATGGTACCAACAAATCATCCAGGAAACTACTTCGCAAGAATGCATTTTGCACACCCTCATAGACATGTATGATGGTTACCTTTTATTTGAATGTACTTTCCATAATGTGTTCATCTATCCCAGTGATGATCAGAGAACTACAAAAACACTCCTCCCTTTATGTATTATTGAAGAAGACATCCAAAAAGGCATGGTTGAATGGCCTGCACATCTTCAACTACTTCCAACTGAGTATAGCACTACTCTATAGATGTGCAGTAAGAGAAATTAGGACCGAAACAAGGTTGAAGTCGCATTGTAGTGGATACAACGCATGACCTTACAGGGCATGGGTTCTAATACTAATGTGTCCAACAAGCGCTCTCGTGACCCATAGCCCACGTAACCACAAGTTCAATCCACCCCAGTTAGGGCCAAACGATAGTGGATCAACCCTTCCATCTGCAGTTCCATTCCATCCACACCTCTAAGATCTGTCCAGATGATATTGGGCATCACAACATTAAACAATTTCTTAAAACGTCAATTTTTGTTGCAACAAAAAGCGCATTCTGAGGCTATGCACAAAATCAACCATATTTTTCAGTAGCTAGGGGGAGCAACACAAATATCAAACAATACTCTACAATCGTCGACTTTCATAATGAATTATAGTGCCTCTGCTCAAATCCTTCGAGTGGGTCCACCCACATTACTTACAATAGATGCCAATCATGGTGGTATCTCATTGACACCCATCCCAACTCCCCTAATACAAGATTGTGTTACCACCCTTCTCTCGGAATTGGCGAGCGTATCAACCAACTAGGTCAAGACCATGCACAATTACAAATCCAAAACCAAGTTGGCATCATCGTACACAATCAGATGTGCGATCAATACCAAAAGGGATTTAGGATCATCAAGCATTAAAAATTTGGTATGAAACAAAAATGGCATCACATACAGTCACTCAATCCCAGTACGTTGAGATGAGTACAATGTTTACTGACCTTGTTGGTGTCGTAGATATCTTATACGCATAGATTCCTACAACTTCTTCACATGGATGTGACATCCCTCTGGTCTTTAATCTCTCAGTGGTAAAATATTGCTTATAACACCTCGAATCACAACTCGTAGCACTTCATAAAGCAACACACCACACTAATCCACCCACCTTGCAACTTCATACACTAATTAAGTCGGTATAAGTGGCTCTCCACATTAGTCAATGTTAGGTGGAATAATTATCCAAAATAGTTGACTATGGCTTCACCATCTGGACCCATCTCCAAACCCCACCAGAAGTATCTACAATCGCAGATCGGGTTCACACGACCAATGTAGAGGTCACACAACAAATTAAATACCTGACTTCTTTTCCTCCCAAGGAGTGCACCACTGAAATGTTGGCTATCACAACAATAACAAAGGAGATCACTACAACACAGGCCGAGCAACAAAATATGTCTGATATGATCTCAGTTTCGGCCAATAAGGCCTTGACCTTATTTACTTAGCTCTCTGACGTCCAAGTTGTTCTTGAACCTCTCATCAAGCAACTCAACAACAAAGACCTCACAAACTCTCATGTCACAGTTGTGTAAGTAGAGGTGGTTTTCCATCTTACGCAGAAGCTCTAGGACCACTTTACTGAGCATGAGCACCAATTTCATGAATTCATGTAAGAAATCAAAAACATTGTGTCTTTCGTTGCAGAGGTAATTCCATAAATAAGTTGGATTGAGGGCGAGCCAAGTAATAGTGGTGGGGGCTTGTTGGCACCCAAATTTTTGGGCTCATTTTGCATGTGTGCACAAATGAAGTTGTGCACACGAAGAATGACAAGGAGTGCACGTTGGAATGAGTTTTGATAGTGCATGATGAGCCTAAAATATTATCGAATGTGCATCAGTCCCAGTTTTGATGCACATCGGAAATCAAGAAGACACATGTTGAAATCAAGAAAAGAATCATCGAGAAATCCTCTCGAATGATTATTGTTAGTAGCACAAGGGATCATGGAGTGGAAAAAAGATGATCTGGTAGGGAAATGAAGATTTTTCTGATTCCTAAAGGCTATGTGGAATAAAAGCAGGTACCAAAATCATGTGAGGTAGTTTTTTCAGTAGAATGAGTGGAGAAGAGAAGAAAGAGATAGAGCTTCCTAGTAGAGAAAGTTATAAAAGGAAGCAACGAAAACATAAATGGGGCTAGCTATATGTTTTAGATGAGAACCATTGAGTCCTTTAAAGTATCGAGCTCACTTTGAGCTTGTTGTAATACTGTAATGCTTATAAATATAATGTTGAGTTTGTCATATATCTGAATTTTTTAGAAAATGTGCATTGCATAGTATGTTGTATTTATGAGGATTTATATAAATGAAGATATGAAGTTTTTTAGTTGTCATATATAGTATTCTTAATGGATGCCTCTATTGTAATGGAATGACTCTGGTAATAAATATGTGACAATTATGATCTATTCTTTGTCTATAATGTATAATTTGGATATGTTTGTGTATTGTGTTACTTCTTTGTCCTAATAACTCGTTAGATGTGAGTTTCATGAATTCCAACCTTGATGGATCTTTGTGTGTTTACCCTTCATCCCTGTCACAAGACCTTATGGTCTCCATGATCCTCTCTACATATCGGGTGAGACCTTCCTCTACCTTGGTCGAGGATTGATATGTTGATTCTCTGGGATTTTTGTTGGTCAACTCTGAATCAACCCTGGGTGTAAACTCTCCATCGTTAATAAGGACGCACACAAGTGTGGAACAAAATTACAACACATGCTAGCTCTCATTGATTCTGAATCAGGAAAACGTGTTTGATGTGTCATCTCATCCTTGGACTCATCTATGGAAGGCATGAAATCCAAGATGGCCTTATCTGAAGGAAGCTCAATATCTAGGAAATCATGTGAACATAAAGAGTCAACAACCTGTTTGGACAGAGTAGGTAGATCACACTCCATATGATGATGGATTCATTGACCAGTGTCACCGAAGGTTGATGGGATTGTCAGATCGACAATATAGAATGTGGTGAGTGGCATGTGAGATATGTAATATTCAACGTCCTTGGGATGAGGTACCACCCAAGGATCGAAAGACCCTAGGGATGCACTAGTAAATGAATAAATCATGTTTATAGGATAATTGTTCAAAGAAAGAGGCAGTGGGGGAAGAGGGAATGTTCCCATGAGCGAAGAGTCTTTGAAAATCCCCACATCAACACTCATGTAAGACTGTTGGGTATCACCAATAAAGGGTACATTATACCACTCATTAGATCCAATTTCTAGGGTACAAAACACAAGTTTATCAATTGTCACTATTTTCCCTTGATGAGGGAAGCATAACACCCTAAATACTAATAAGACAATTGCAGTCATTTCATAGAACCAAGTGTGTTTGAGCCCAAAATTATACTCAATATGTGCATCGACGACCTCCACAACAACAAAGATAGTCTTACCACCTAAATCGATGAGTAAGGTGGTGTTGTAAGGGGCTAGTCCACAGTCAGTTGAAGTGTCTGTTAAACCGACTAACATAGGAAGTTAAGTAGTTACAACTACCCAGTAACTAAATATGTATGTATAAATAGATGATCATGTATCAAGGAAAGTGTCTTTTTTTTCTATATTGACACATATATAATAAAGTATTGATTCTTGGGATTCCACTAATTTGTGTATGTCTAATTTTATTATGTATGTATGTATGTAATCTCTATGCTTTTCTTTCTTGTGTGATGGACTACTAGTAACATTCCCTACTTTTCCCTAGATTACAACATTAGTT
Organism: Picea glauca; assembly: GCA_000966675.3. NCBI lineage: Eukaryota > Viridiplantae > Streptophyta > Pinopsida > Pinales > Pinaceae > Picea > Picea glauca. Next base: position 424,668 of record JZKD02S2065778.1, read on the forward strand.
TCGTAGTTGGTAGTTTTGAACCTAGGCATGTAGAAGATCACATAGTTGGTAAATTTACAAGACATACACGAATGGTGGGAGTGAAGAATTGAAAAATACATTAAGAATTACGCAATAAGGAACATCCTCACGCTAGAATAAGTAAGATCGAATTTTTTCTCACGAATGATTTCTGGGGGCCATCCCTGAATCCATATTTGAGTACATCAACAAATTTGGTAATCCGTAAATAGACTTCCGATGAAAAATAAACACTCAAGATTATAAATGGTGGATGGACGAACTTGCATGAGTGGGTTGAAAGAATTTTTGAAGATTATATAACAGAACAATATTTTGAGGATCAAACTTCCCTCGACACAATAAAAGACAAATTCTACATGAAGCTACACAATGGATTTTTGTGCACTGTCCCAATACTACTCCATAAATTTATGCTTGACAAAGGAGTCAGCAACATTGTTGAATACCAACCTCGACTAGGCACACCATTGTGAAATAGTTATTTGGAAGAGAAAGATGAGAAGTGGGAAGAATTCCAAGAAGCAAAGTGAAAAGATACAAAAGAAGCCTGGGACTACTTTTTCAAACAATAAACATGGCCATCCCCATTGACTTCGAGTAAGTCAGGGTATCGATCGGGGGTCGATTGATCTGTGAGATGTCATAGTAAAAGAGCATACTAGTTTTCATTCGAATGAAGAATAAATGTCTTGATCAGGAGTACAGAAAATTTACAAGCAAATGATAGACATCCAAAAATTGGAGTGGGACAAGAGGCAAAAGAAAAGAGAGGAGATCGGCAACATGTGGCACAATTGGAAATTGAATATAAAATCAGTTGGGGAAGTTCATCCTAATAAAGTGTGTGAGCATTCTGAGTCTGACATGAATCGAACGAACCTGGAAATAACAATAGTTGTGGTGACCCTCGACAGAAGTAATGAAGTACAATTGATAGAGGCTAGCATGGGCGCTCGTCAACTTGAATAACAACCTGTAAGCATGGATTATGAAGACTCGGGACCCATAATATGCACTCCTCCTATTCAAGTAACTATCCATTGAATCAAAGAATTCGTCCAACGGAGGATTCAGATCGATGAACAGTCTACAAGGCTATGGTATAGAACTGACGAGCATGAGAATATACATGATACACTCATAATCGAGCCAGAAATAAACATAAACCAAGTCAATAACATGCTCATTCACATCAAGGATCTCATGGTGTCGACCCCCCTTCCATATCTCATATCAAATGAACACAATAATTTAGTAGAGTATAACCACGAACAGACACGCTCGTTGGAACGACGTATTGTCGAGTATAAAGATCAAAGTTGTCAAACCAAAGAAAAAATCCTAAAAAAAAGGAACAATTACTTCTAACATACCATCCATCAGAAGACCAACCAACAGACAAGTCAACACAACAACAACCGACTAAGAATATGACATCCCAATAAAAAATTGTGATAAACCAAACATAAAAAAAGTCTATTGTTCTTAGAAAGAAAACAACAATGGGACTCAATAATATTCCCATTTATGAAGGAGATAGTGATCCAAAAACAAATTGGTCCGTATATGAGAAATTTTGGGATGCAACAGACATAACATATGAAGATAAACAAATGGCACAATTTGGTTCAGCCCTTTGACATCGCGCTCTTACATGGTTCATGAATTATACAAAGAATCAAAATCGATCGAAAGAAGACATAAAATACAACTTATTGGCATTCTTCAAAGCCCAAGATGTTACACATCTAGCTACACATAAACTTAAAGAGGTAAATAAAAACTAGGAGAGTTGGTTCATGAATATGACAAAATATTTAAAGATCTACTCAACCAAATCTCGTCAACCATTGATCAAAATTTACTAGTACAATGGTATGTGGTTGGATTTCTCCATCAAATTTGAATGCCAGTCCACCTCTATGAGATAAGAAAATGTGAAGACACCCTGAAAAAGGAACAATACATCGAATCAGACGATGATGACCTGTCAATTCCATCGACAACATAAAAAAGGCTAGAGGACAAACTAGAACAACTACAACATACTCTAAAAAGATTGTTGTTAAGAAGAAATGAAATGTGGTGCATTGTATGCTGTGAATATGAACACACAAAATACACTTGCAGTATTAATGAAGAAGTGATAGGAGTAGCAGATGCGCAACAAGTAAAAGTTGATACATACTGCAATATATGTGAGACCTTGACCGACGATACTATACAAGACTTCCCACATAACTTGAAAAACACCAAATGGTACCATATTTGTGAATCTCATAGCCATAGAACATCCAAATGTCAATTAAACACACAGAATAAAAAAAATATCCAGGAATTTTATCATACACAAGAAATTGACAAGAACAATGATTATGGAAGAATAAGTGATTACTATAGTCGAGATCAAGGCAATCGAGGTTGAGACAGTTTCCAGGGTCATGGTCGAGGTTGAGGCCAAGGTCGAACTTATTGTTTCAACTCTTGGAAAAAAGACCACATTAGCCCCAACTGCCCAATAAAAGATCGAGTCAACTCAAAATTTTGTAATATATGTGGGGTTGGCAATCGCTCACTTGAGGATTTCCTGGTAGAACTTGATAAAATAATGAATAAAAATATTGTGAACTTGATCTACAACGTCCCAAAACAAGACATACTAAATTCAAAGATCCTACATATTGTCACAAGGTTAGGAGCAAGACGACATATCAATGCAGCTATGTCACAAAATTGAAAAACCGGGAATTATATTCCATTCCCAAATCCTAACAAAGAAGAGAAGATCATGAGAGAAGCACTCAAATTATTTAAAAATTCTAATCAATAAAATCAAGGAAAACAAACTAAAAGTGTAATACAAGAATTTTCACATCTCTTAAAAGAACAACATTCAGTCGGTTGGTTGTTGGATATGATTAACATCCTGCATGAATATAAAGAAGGACAAAGACCATCCAAAGATGTCAGACAACTATCCTATAAATATAAATATTATGACCCAAATTTCGAATTGAAAATCCGCGGGGAAATGATTGAACATGTAGTCATCGATTTTGGATCACAAGTAAATATCCTTCCTCGAGAGACATGGATACGATTGGGTTGACCTTCATTAACTATGATATTGAACTACCTCAAACCTATTGATCAAATATTAATGGAACCCATCGACATACTCAAAAATGTGGAAACACAAATTATGGGTATACCAACAGCAGTCAACTTTGAGGTAATCGACTTAGTTGAAGGAATGCATGCATATCCAACTCTTATCGTTTGGCCATGGGGATGACAAATGAAATCCAATATGTCCCTCGAAAAGGACATAATCAAGTTAAAAGAGAGTGGAATAAAAATAATAATCAGCGTGGACCCTAAAGAAGGGAAACCTTGGAGTGAATCATGGGACGAAGACCAAGAAGCTTGATGTTTGTACCAGATAATCAATGAAAAGAGAGACTATGTCGAACCAAATTCACAAGGACAAATATCAGCGGAATCTCCAATGTCGGTTGGATACAACTCTGACTCGTCTCTATGCAATTGGAAGATAGAAAATTATGAAGCACACACAAAATATTGTTGGACCATTGAATCCATCCCAATTAAATGTGCAAGAACATGTTTTTAAATCCAATCAGTACCCATAGTATATGAGAAAAGGATATGACAAACTCCCATAGTAATTCTGAGCAACAATACAACGAAAAGTCCATTGTGCTATAATGAATGGAATACACCATCAACACATGTTGAAGAAGTTTCTAAATGTGTAGGAGAACAGGGTAGAACCCAAAGCCTGGTGGAAACTTTCACAGACCAAGATGCAAGATGGTGGGAAACACATTCCCCAAGACTACAAACTTTGAAAACTTGTGTCAACTTATTTTATAGAATGTTTTCGAGAAAAGAAGATGGCTAAAATAGCCGACATTCCTCTCTTCAAAATAATATATAACCCAGTGGAACACATTCACCATTGTGAAAATGAATGGTGCATAATAGGCTACATGAATGAAAGAGTATTGCTTCATATGTTCCCAAATACACTAGACGAAATACCACACAAATGGTACAAAATTGAAGAAGCATGTGATCACACACTCAACTAGCTTGACATTAGAAATAACTTTATCAAATATTTTGAAATTACCGCGGAATAAGAACACTTAAGATAGTCATCCCAACAAATCAAATTTTTTCTTGAAAATTGGCTCCAACCATGCAGAAAGAAAAATGGAAAATGACTATCAACATGGGATCGACATCGACATGTCACTTTGTTTCCACAGAGAATAAGAAAAGAATAATTACTCGATGAATCGACACATAAAACACAACTTTTTCTCGCCAAAGTTTTTGATGGAAAAGTAATCATCCATCCATGCAAAAGTATGTAAATTCAGTATTAAAAGTAACCAAGGAAGAGAAGGAGGATCCATAACAACCCAAATTTCCATAAATGTTTACTAAAGTCTAAGAAGGGGAACGACACCTTGATGAATAAAAACCACTGGAATGGATGAATGTTGAGATAAATACAAAGGAATTTAATATATCAAACGACGATCGACCTAAGATGGCACGAGTAGGAAACTACTGGTCATAAAAGAAGACATTTGATATTATCAACCTACTGAAGGAGTATCAAGATGTGTTTTCCTAGGACTATAAATATTTAAAGGGACTTGTACAAGAAATGGGGAAGATGAAAATCGACCACATCCCAGGGAAAAACTAGTTAAAAATGGCCTTATAAAATAACACATAAATACAAACCAATCGTGCAGAAAGAAATCGATGGATTATTAGCAGTATGCATTATATACCCGTCAAAAAATCAGAATGAGAAAGCCCCATGGTGGTCCAGCCAAAGATGGACGACCCTAAAAAGTTAAGAATCTGCGTCAACTTCATAAGAATCACTAAATTGACACTAACAGATTTGTTCACCACTCCATTTTTTGTTGAAATAATCAATGAATTTGTGGGACATGAATGTTACTCCTTTACAGATGGGTTCTCAGGATACAACCAAGTACCCATAGCCAAAGAAGACCAACAAAAGACAACATGTGTATCTGAATTTGACTCTTTTTCCTATAGGGTAATGCCATTTGGGCTAAAGAATGCCCTTGCAGTATTCTCAAGGATAGTGTTGAAGGCCTTTCAAGAATACATTTGCAATACAATGGTTGTCTATTTCAATGACTGAACCATATACAACTTATTTAAAAGTCACATACAATGGCTCAAACTAATGCTTGAAAGATGCAGGAAAAATCAATTGTCACTAAATGTTAATAAATGTATCTTCACTTCCCTAATCAACATTATTTTAGGGCATGTCATATGCAAGGATGGTGTGAAGGTCGACATGGAAAAATAAAAATCATCCTCAACTTAAAACCACTTTTCAATCAAAAGTAGATAAAAATATTCCTTGGACATACTAGGTATTACAGAAAGTCCATACGCCGTTATTCAGACATTAATTTTCCAATGGACGAGTTACTTTGGAAGGAAGTTGAATTCAAATGGATCCAAGACTGTCAAGAGTCATTTGAATTCTTAATGAAAAAACTAGTTGAAGCTCCCATACTTAAATTCTCTAACTGGTCAAGAATATTTCATGTACATGTCAACGCATCAAATCTTGTTATAGGATCAGTTCTCACACAACCATATGATGACACAATTGACCATCCTAATGCATATTCCAGTAGGAAGATAAATAAAGTAGAGAGAAATTAGTCGACCACAGAAAGAGAAGCCCTATCGATGATCTTTGCATTGCATAAATTTTGACATTACTTACTTGTGAACCTGTTTACATTTTTTTATAGATCACTAGGACCTAAAGTATCTAGTTAACAAATCAGTGCATCAAGGGAAAATCTATTGTTGGCTATTCTAATTTCAAGAATTCAAATTCGACATAACAGTTTGACCAGAAAAAAAAAAAAAAAAAAAAATCTCTGACCCGGCCACCTGTCCCAGCTAGAAATGAGCGAGGATCTTGCTAGCATAGAAGATGACTTACCAGATGCACATTTGTTCCGCATGGAAGAGGTCCCAAAATATCTTAAAGAAATAGTATTTTTTTTACATAGGGGAAAAGAACCTGAAGATCTCCCTGCAAATAAAAAGAAGGTTATATATCTAAAAGAAGCACCATTCACTATCATGAATGTATATCTATATAAACGGGGACCTAACGACATCTTGAGGAGATGCAATTTAGAACACAAATGAGAAAACATAATCAAGGAAGAACATGTGGGACTGGTTAGAGGGAACTTCCAGGTCGACACCACAACACGAAAAATACTTCAAGAGAGTCTTTGGTGGCTGAACTTTCACAAATATTGTTAGGAACAAGTAAAAAAATGTGACAAATGCCAAAGAATGGGTCAACCCTTATGGAAAAATGAAATTCCCCTGCAATTAATAAACTCTAGCCTACCATTTAAAATTTGATCCATCGACTTTGTGAAACCCTTTCCCCGAAGATAAAAAAGAACAGGCACAAAGTACATTATTTTTTCAGCTAAGTATGTAACAAAGTGGGTAGAAGCAGAGCTAGTCAAGTCATGTACCAAAGAAGTTGCAGAAAAATTCATCAATGAGAATATAATAACAAGATTTGTGATGTCCAATAACACTAATCAGTGATCAAGGGATGCACTTTGTAAATGAGACAATCCAAGTCCTTCTCAAGAAGTTTATTATTGACCATATAAGAACAATTGCATACCATTCTCAAGCAAATGGTGTTGTCGAATCATTCAATAAAACATTACACAAATGACTTACCAAAATCTATGGAATCGACAAGAATGATTGTGATGATAAAGATTTTGCAATTATATGGGAATATAGGTCTACATATAAGAGATTGAATGGCCATACCCCTTTTAAATTGGTCTATGGACAAGAAGTTGTGATCCCACTCCATTTATGGGGCAACTCAGACAGGGTTGCATCTGCTTCCAAATTCAACCAGGGAAGAAGTTTGGATGATAGACCCTACTAGTTGAACAAACTTGAAGGAAGTTTGATACAAATACACCATTAGGAATTCGTCCCCGAGGTGTAGCATAGTCGGTGATGGAGTGGATTGTTGAGCCACTCCGTGTTGAAAAGTCACCGGTTCGAAACCTGCGGGGACAAAAAATCCAACCATGTTAAGGGTTGGTGTGGCTCGGGCTGGGTGCAATCCCTAGGTGACTTTGACATCTTAGATTCCCCTGAGTCACAGTTTCTCATGCCAAAGGTTAATCCCGCTACCAAGAAGGTCCAGACAAATTAACAAACAAAAAAAAAATACACCATTAGGAATTCCATAAACAACAATAGAAGGCATGGCATGATCGACATTTAAAGAAAAAGGACATAAATAATGAAGATTTGGTCTTCTTATATGATAGTCAAGTCAACAGTAAACCCAAAAAAATAGAAACAAAATGGCTAGGACCATACATTATAGAATACATCTGACCAACGGGAGTTGTACAATTACGAACTTTGTTGGGCCATCCTTTCAAAAAATTAATTAATGGAGCCCGTCTAAATAAATACAACACATAATAGTAAGGAGCCTTGTTGGAAAAAGCACCCTGTTGGAAAAATCCTTAGCAAGTGATGCAAACAAGGATCTACTAGAACTAAAACATTATATGTAGCATTCTGGTCGAAGTCAAAAATGTAAATTAATAACTTTCTTATTAATTAAAAATATATTTACACTAATAAACTAAATTCAGTTGTAAGAATTCAGGTATGAAAAACTGTATAGGAAAATCAAGTATTAAAGAATTCCCATTCAAAAGAAGTTTTGGAAAATTTTGACAAAGGGAAGAATGGACAGAGAAAGAATTCCTTGGTCGAGTCGCAGAACTGTAGAAAAATCCAAACAAGAATGACATTCAACTCCATCCCTAGACTTACGAAAGATACTCATTAGAGAATAGTCAATTGAATGAGGAAGACCTCCATCAAGCGAGTGTAGAAAATTTGACTCAAGCGAGTGTGGATCAAGCGATCAAAAGAATCATATAACTAAAGAAGAGTACAACAAATCAATTGACCGATTGAGTAATTACCAATATTATCGACCAAAAAAAATTGACAATAGAAAAATCGACATCATAAAAACACTAGGAGGGTGTCTCATGTACCGACCGTGTATTAACAGAGGGGACCTAATCGATCTGGAACAAGGAAAAACCGACTCCAAATTGAGAAATGAACACATAATTAAAGAGCGCAAGAAAGTACCATTGGACAAGTCAGAGAAATTAATGAGAAACAAGACATGGAAGACCTATGTGCACCCATTACAATAACTACAAATCGACATGATGCATATGGACATCAAGTAGAAACTGCCACATTTAATGTCCGACGGGACTCACATGAGTGTCAGTTCAACACTGACATAGACGTCCCCTCACATGAGTCTCCCAACCCATCAATAATTATGACCAAGGCAAGAGAATATATAGAATAGTTGGAAACATTTAATACAAATTTTTCTCTCCCACCTATATATCTTGATGACGCATATGACTTCTCTTGATTACTATTTTCTCCTCCAAAGAAAATTGTCGAGCAGACTGAACCTGCGAGTGAACCCACTCTTACTTCATATCCCCTAAGTACAATCATAGTCGATTCAAAAATTCCAAGAATGAGAGGTTAGGTCGTCGAAGGAGTGGTAGATCCAATATCAAATTAGAAATTCGACAGATCTACTGCAACACCACTTCAAGTCCAGATGTATAATATCTTAAAATCATGGTTAGAAGAAATGGATTGGATAAAGTAATGGAAAAAAATCATAGATTGGGGGATGGAGGAAGCCCATTGGAAGGCTGAAACAAAATCCGTTGAAAAAGAAGGAATTAGGCATCTTTTAGGAGATCCACAAATTGTCAACTTCGATCGATGGAAGGAAGAAGTGGCCGAATTCATAATCAGTTGATATCACGAGGGATACATCTGGTTGGACAAACCAATAGTAGTCACAAGGGGCCTTATACATAGATTCATTGGCATTCCAAAGGTAGGAGTCAGTGTACCAAAAATCACCAATGCAAATGAATGGATGCAGTTCTTGATCGGGACGACAACAAAAAGGAACTAAAAAGGCTTGCTCATCAATAAAATCCTATACTTGCATGTCATATGGACTGCAATCATCATATCTATGTTTTTAAATCAGTACATCAAGTGTCCGACATAAAAATGACCATGATCGAGTCGATTGGCCAAGTATTTCAGAAGTCGTTGGTCTTCAACTGGGCAGAGTACATGGCCTACATTATCCATACAAACTGGAAGGAGTAGTAGGAGTCAGGTAGGGAAATTAAATTGTCTTCTCTGTTAATTTGTATTGCAATGGATAAGTATAGCCTAGTCAAAGACCCTGTCTTTACAATCAGGAAAGTACCATCGATGAAAAAATACAGAATTTTTGCAGCGAAAGAAGCTAGTGCCTCTACATCAATGCCCCAACAAGAAATGTTTATGTTATGGGTTGTCAACTTAAATAATTCCTCACATAAATGATTGGTTGAGAAAGCAGTTCACTAGGCCATGCTGCCAAATTTTCATATCCAAATGGAACTCAACTACACAAAACTTTGGTGCGAACTTGAGTCGGCCCCAGAATCAGAGGAATTACACTACGAGTCGATTGTGGAGGAATTTTTTGAAGAACTAGAAAGACAAATGGGAGAGGACTTGGAAATTCCAACAAAAAACATTAAGCCATGATTGTTATTGGTACTTCCTCTTACCAAATATGAGCAGGAAGAGGAAATAGAAGAATAATTATACATTATCCCCTTTGTGGAATATCTAGAAAAACCAACAATTTCCCCTACAAGGAGTTCACCCACAAAAAGAAAGTAGGAAAAAAAGAGAGAAAGGGAAAAATGCAGTCGAAGTCAAAGAAATTTCATTCGACACATAACATATCTATAAGGAAACTTTCCATTCCACTGAAGTAATTGATTTCGATGACCCAATAATCCAAGGGAAGTTGGCTAGAATCACAAGAAAAATTGCCAAAAAAATAAAGTAGTCAGAGAAGCAGACCCGACAAGAGACAACTACGATGAATAAAATTTTGAGCTCGTCGGTTGGCCCGACAATGAAAGAGGATATGGAAAAAAGAAAAAAGAAAAAATAACATGCCAAGCAGATCAAAGCCATGATTCGACAAATTGAAACTGGGGGGGGGGGGAGAAGAAAAATATCCCCAATAGTTGGGACACCATTATTACCCCAAAATGGATCACAAAGACCTGCACAGAGTTAGAAATCAAGAAAAATCCAACACCAAGCAAGAAAAAAATAACTATCCCAAAATTTGATTTAACAAGAGAGTCCCCACTAGTTGAATCGGTACCAATAGTGGAAGAATGACCACAAAAAAAGAAGAAAAGACAACTCATTATGGAAAAATATCCAGAAGCAACAGAGTCAAATCAGTCAACCATGTCATTTGATGGAGAAATTGAAGTCGACAAACAAAAAGAACATGAATTTATTCCATAAGTGAAAATAGTCGTTCCACCCAACTGAACCTGAACAACAACAGGTCAGCCCCCAGGAAGTCGACATTCATGAACCAGAATAAGTAGAGACGAGGAAAAACATTCATCTACAAGAAGAACAAGTAGAGAAACAAGAAAATTCAGAGGAGAAACATCAACCAAGGGAGGATCACATTAAAGAAACTTCTCTAGAAAACATAACTCTCAACTCGACCAACGATAAGGAGAATGACATAGAACAAGTGAAAAAATGGGATCAACAAACTTCTCTGCAGCAAGTAACACATGAGACACTGCATAATGAGACATTCAAAGGAGGTAATGTCGAGCATCCCCATACATAATCACATCAACAATAGAAAATACAAGGAAAGGATAATGAAGGGAACTCAAAAAAGTATTTAAAGAAAGGTAAGAAGAAGAAGTCATCAAGAATCATCATTAAAATGACCCGGTCATCTATCCCTTCAGGTTCAGTTGTGGAAACCACATTTGACCCAACAACAATATCTGATCAACATTTTTTTGACTTGTATGAAGCTATAAAAAAGGAGTCTTCAGAGAGATGGAAGAAAGTTATCAAGGAAGGAAAGAAGATGGAAAATATAAAGGATAATCAAAAGAAAATATTAGAAGAGTGCAACGAATAAGTCAAGAAGCACTTGGGGATTGAACAACTGGCAGAAAATGAATACCCCATGGAAGGATTCAAAGACTTGGTTGGAATTCTAGTAAAAGATAATACAGAAATTCAACAGCAATTTGACCATCTCCAGCAAAAGAGGAGGATATGAAACATCTACAAAGCTAGGAAGTCAGTGATTGTCAAAAAATTCATGCCCAAACAACCACTTTTCTGACAACAGAGCACACCAAATTCAAAGAGACTAGACCAAACTTGGAAGAAACCACCAAGCATACAGTAGCTTTGAATACAGTGGTAAGTAATTGGCCCTCCTAATTTACGACTGGATACAACAAACTCATAGCACAAAAAATATTTGGTCGAAAGTATAGAAAAGGTAGAAATATGATGATTGACATAAATATAAAAGATACTCTTACAAGCGACCTAGCCAAATAAAGAGTACTGGAAACATAGTTGTCGCAACAGGAAAAATAACAGAAGAAGGAAGGCCATAGAGTACAAATGGAGATCAACAATGCAATCCATATCCTTGTTCAAGGAAGAGAAAATATTGAGCAGAAAAAACAATAGATCAACCCAAAATCAACAACAATACACAAGGAAGAAATAGCATAAAGAATAAATATTATAGGATAAATGAGGATACTAGGTCTATCAGTACAACAGTCAATGGATGCATGGCATGAATTTACTCATCATGTGCATCAAACAACACCTGACATCCTCCATACATCTTTTGAAATCAATACAGAAATAAGAGAAGAAGGAACATTTGAGTCAATCAGTGGCAAAGGACTAGTGCCAGAGGGATGGTTGGACAAGCCCACATAACTTCTTCAAACATCAACAAGCTCAACACCAAAGAATTTTGTCTCTCTTTCTTTCTCTTTTGTTTCTCTTTTTCTACCAAATGTAATAAACAACCCTCATATTTCTCATGACGAGAAAGGAATTGAGATGGGGGGATATGTTGTAAGGGGTTAGTCGACTCTGTCAACTAGACCCAACAATCAACTAAGAATTAGTATGTCGATTTTCGAAGTTGAAAGTACAACTCAGTCGAAGTGTCTGTTAAACCAATCGAACCAGGAAATTAAGTAGTTACAACTTCCTAATAATTGAATATGTATGTATAAATAGATGATCATGTATTAAGGAAAGTGTCTTTTTGTGTTGTATTGACACATATATAATAAAGTATTGATTCTTGGGCTTCCACTACTTTGTGTGTGTCTTTACTTATGGATGTATGTATGTAATATCTATGTTTTTCTTGCCTTTGCGATGGAATACTTGTAACATCCCCTACCTTTACCTAGATTACAACAGGTGGTGATTATCCCATGGGGATGAAACTTATTTCCATCGAATGTTTTTAACAACTTTGCAAATGTATCGATCTTTGGAGAGTTGAGGGCCTTCCAACATGACATAGACATAATACAAGTTGAGGCTCCTTCATCAATCACCATCCGAAAGACATTTTTACCCATTGTTCTCACTTTGATCTGGAAATTGATTTGATGGGAGAGTCTATGATGAACCTAATCAGAATCAAAGGTTAGAAAACTTGACTTTGAGGGATTAACCCCTCCTATGTAGACAATAATTATTTCCACTACGTCGGGAAACTTTGGAGGATTTCGAGTGTGGACATGGCACAAGGTTCATGGTCCAAGTTATCCATAATATTGTAGTTGTGGGTAGCCCGTATATTTGAGTTATATGTTATTCCTCGAAGAACCCCCTTCGGGGGGTGAAGCAGTGTGTCAAAGGATGGCTTCTCAATCTAAATAGGGCCACTATGTTGGGAAGAAGGTGTTGGCTCATACACAATAGGAGTAGGCTCAGAATTTTTGTATTTCTTTGCTCGATTCTACAAATTGATTGTTTGGTCACACATGAAAATGGAAGAATTCGAGGAAGACCCCTCATGCTAAGGGGTACCTACCATGCCCCCTTACAGATGGAAATGATTTGTTGCAACCATGTGTTGAGGTTGATGGGGAAAAGGATGAGTTAGGACAACAGACTATTGGGGGGCCCTTTACTAAGTCAAAAATCAATGGACCTCATCCTTCCGAGGAAACTGATGAATATGATGGTCCTCCCCACAAATCGTGCAGGATAACTGACTCTTCTTCTTCTCTTTCTTTCACATTTCTTGATTGTTTTAGGAGGGAGTGGTACATTGCTCAATATTATAGTTCTTATTTTTTCTCCTCTTCTTTTTCCCTCTAGGTTGTTGAGTATTATTTGGTTGCATGTATTGCATTGAATTCACCTCGGAGGTCTGAGTGGGGATCATTGTAGTTTGATCATTAGAACCAATAGTTAATGGGTGTGACAAAATATAAATGTGACCCATCTGGTCAGCTAAATAGCCATAGAGGCATGGGATACAAAACCCACCACACCATTGGCATGGGGTCCTAGGTTTAATTTATTGGGATCTGTCAACGGCCTAGGAGCATGCGGGATGATATCATACAGAGTGCTCGATTTAAAGTAAATCAAATGTGAGTTTTGGGCATGCATAATGGCTTTCTCTTTGGTAGTCTCCCCAACCATAGTTGCATCTTTGGTAGTGGGTGGTAGGAGGGACTTTGTAAACCATTCCATTAGGAATTTTTCCAAAATTTGGGTCTTGATCATCCTACGTCTTCACCTCCACTCATGTATATGATCAAATATGTGGGTGGCGGTATATTTTCGCAAATACATCAAGATATTTTTTCAAATCTCATACTGTATTAGAAATTGGTAATGCATTAGAAATTTCATTTACAAGTCGTTAAAAATTTTAAAGGAAGAAACTTGTAATTCAATATACCACTTGGTGGCACTTCTGATTAGGGATATTTGGAAAGACACAACCACACATTATCATCCATCAAGTAATTGGATGAGCACCACAAATGATATGCCATGATATATGTCGAGGGGTCTTCTCTGATATTTCTGTCGAAATTGGGCATGTCTAATGGTATCTTAGCAAGCATGACTAGCCATGAAGAGTTGTGGGCAACATGGCCATTTTTTAAACAAACCAAGTTGAATAAGTCTAACATCGTCAAGAAAGGAAACGACATATGAGAAAATGAATAGTGGGAGGAAGAGGAAGTTCTTGAAGTCCCAAATGAACCTTTGGTCCCCCTAAGTTTGTAATACCAGAGGATTGTGGTGTTACATAGGAATGCATGCCTCTAGGGATGGTAGAAATTTTAGAAGCATGGGTTCTCCCAAGACTAGATGAGCCCCCAATGGGATTACGCATAGGGGTAGGTTTAGACTCTAAAGGAAATGTGTTCCCAAAACTAGTCTGAGGGAAGAACACCCTAGGGTCAGAGGTATGAATAAAGGGAAATCCTCCCCATTGTGGAAAGTTCCCCCCAAGGGAATGGTGTGCTAACCCATGGGAAATTAAACCCTCCTGATGTATTACTACCCCTATCTTGACTAGGAACAACCCAAAAATCACTAGGAATGTTCCATCAAAAAGGTACAGCAACACCTAACAATGTCGGGTCACTCATAGGAATTGTGAAGGTGGAAGGAGTTCCACCCCCGATGTTGAAACCAATTCTCAACCCACCACCGAAAATAGATCTAGTTGTGGGAACTAAAATTTATGGCATGGGCATAAAAATGCTAGGTATACTAATGGATATAAAAGAGGATAGGTTTGGTGTCCCTCAGATAGGGGGACCCATAGAAAAAGGCATAGATGGTGTAAGTCCAATGGTGGTCAGGGATGGTAATTTGGACATCACTAAGATGCCCCCAGTCCCACTCATGAATGGGATTGATGGCTCAAACACACTAGATGAAACACTTAGTCCTGGAATGATGTGAGGTTCGATGAACAAAGAAAAAGGATCACTAAAACTTTATCTCACCTAGATAAGTACGGGTTCTTCAATATTAGTCAAAGGTGGGTTAAAGTTGGGTGGAGGATTGTCATCAACCACTTCCACTTCAACCAAATCAGTCTCCTCAAACCAAAGATGGGACTCTTCGAATCCGCCTTCACCTATATCACACCACTTAAGAGGCAGTTTTCCCTTTCTGATGGGATCTAGTCCTCATAATCAAAGGGAATGGTGCAGTGATTCAGCCATGGTGAAAACAATATGTGAAAACAAAAACACAATTAAACATAAGGCCAATGTAGAATTGGAACTAAAGAGCACACCCTTAAAAAAATCTAGGACAACAATAGGCAAACTAGTGGCTCAAGGGGATTTATTAGACCCAACCCTCTAGGGAAGATGAAGTCCCCACAAGATTGGCTAGAAAAGGGATCAGGATCAGTTACAATGAATGGTGTGAAACAACCTTGACTAGTGCAAGAACCATTTATTAATGCGGACACCCTCTTGGGTAAATGATACCATGAACAGACACCTTCCCCGGGTACTACAGGCATGTCCCACATGCATTCACCTATGTAGCTACCTAAGAAAGTTCACTAAGGATACCACCTCACAATTAATGATCGGGTGAACAATTGAAGATGAGAACACATGTATGGATAGGGTAACTAAGCCTAAATCTTTGAAGGTGTTACCTCACATAAGGGTAGGGTAACTAAGCCTAAATATTTTAAGGTGTTACCTCACACAGAGGCATGGCACCAATGAAAGCCTTGTATACCTGGTAATCAAAGTGATATTGCAAACACCAAAACAAGAAGAAAGGGGTAATCTCCCTACTTTCCCCAATGCGACCTCATGCTTAACTTCTTTGTTAGAGGAGCTTCCCGACACACCAGTTGAAATAATGATCCGAATTTATGTAGGAACACAATGAAATAGAGAAATACACATAAACACAGAGATGCAGCGGAAATAAGACTTCATTTCATTAATAACAAATGACTGAAATATGCTTACAAACAGAATGTAAATAAACTAGCTAAGGCGCTGGTAG
>JZKD02S2065778.1:445571-460858 GCA_000966675.3 Picea glauca
ATGGCCCCGGAAGTTAAAACCTGCTAAAAATAGTAAATTGCCAAAATTGCCAGAAAACTGTTTTGAGCCAGTCGGAAAAGGTGGGTGGCCACCGATATCCACCTGGATCAAATAATGGGTTTTACACTCTTTAATTACTTTTAGGTTTCATTTTGGTGGCCTTGGAGAGTTCACTATCCAATCCTATTCCAAGGACCTAAACCTATATAATGTTGGTTTTTTAATAAAGAAAAGAGTCTCATTGATTTGATATTTACGAATCTTTTCTTATGGTTGTTGTTTATGTCAAAGGGAATATGAATGAAACTTTTATGGTGTTATCAACTCTTGACCCAACCAAAGTAATGCAAAAATTCCAATGTGCTTGTACAGTTTGATGAATTCTAACTATGGGAGGGAGAAGAGATATTTTTCTTTGTATAACTCAAAATGAAACCTTTCAAACACCAAGCAACCATGTAAAACAAATCAAATCCAAAATTTTGACAAGATCTCAAGCCAAATACTTCAACAATGCACTTTGTTTTTAATGCTTCAAAAGCTTGTAAGAAGGCAAAGATTTTTTTTTTAGTTTTACAAATATTATGCAAACATGTATTAATCTAAACAAAAACACAATATTCAAATGGAAAACTGGCAAATCAGAAAGTAAGGGTTGTAGGAAATTGGTAGTGAATCTAAAAATCCCACTCCAATGTCTCTACAAGAATAGCAACCCAAAAATTACCTATTAAAAATGATCTTGTAATGAAAACCAATCACAAGAGGATAAACAAACCAAATGTAATCAATATAGGACACCACCATATCTGAATAGATCTATTGGGTGCACTGCCCAACTTCATTGGATCACTAGACAACACATAAGTGTAAACAAGCAATCCAAGCAAGTCACACTAACACACTTCAAAGCAAAATCAAAGACCAAAGGACTCAATCAGAAACAAGATCCAGAAATACATACCAATCACGGATCCCTAAGACCAAACAATCATATATGATCACATCAATCTGGAAATTCTTCAATTTTCCCAATTTATAGGGGGTTTCATAGGTCAAATGACTTGCAACATGCGACTAGTCGCTTGTCAGTAGTAGTGAAACAAGAAACACCCTACATAATTTAAAAAAATATAGATCTAACTCAAATATATTCAGATCTGAGGGATCCAACCTCTTAGGGTGTACTAGGGAAGAAAACAACCAAATCAAAACATAGGATAATGGGCAAGGTATTATGAACTAGAGAAGAATCAAATATTCTTCCCAAGTGGAGTTTCCAGTTTTGTTAAGGAGAAAATATCATGGGTGGATAGTAAAATCTCCCCCCTAGAATATGCCTATTGATCCTAGAAAGACATATAGCTATACTTCTATGGATTTCCTTTATACTCAAGCAATTAGATTCATAATAAAACTAAGAAGTGTGGATTAACATACCTTTTCTAGAAGGTTGTCCTTTGTATTTCCTGGCTACTGCAATCCTTAAGTTCCAACTCCATCCTCTACAACATGTTCCCTGCACACAAAAGACAAGAAATTCATTCCTACTTCTCTTCTTAGTGTTAGAATCCTAGATCTCGCTTGGATCTAACATGGTCTATAATAAAACAAATTAGACATGAACATTTATGCATGAAATACAAACATTCATAGGGGAAAACCAATGATGTATTAATTTGAATAATATAAATACATCATTACAATTACCTCTTAGTGTATATGCATTCCCCTTTTCCCCTTTTCCCCTTTCTCCTTGCTCCTCCTCAACAGTAGGTTGATTCCTCCAGTTTTTTCCACCCAAAAGGTGTCATGATAAATGAAAAATTAAATAATGATCCAATCCATATCATTATATTATTTTATTGTAAATCAAAGTCCACTCACCTACTTTGGAGAAATATGTCATATTCTACACACCAATACCTTTCCAATGTTGCAAGAATCACCTCAATCAGAGTTTTTACATGAAAGTTATGCCTCCTGCAAGTTGACCTACTGTGTAGACCACCATGGTACAAGTGGATGCCACATCATCCCCCATTACTCAAATGTGTGGATGTAGCT
Source organism: Picea glauca (assembly GCA_000966675.3). Taxonomy (NCBI): domain Eukaryota; kingdom Viridiplantae; phylum Streptophyta; class Pinopsida; order Pinales; family Pinaceae; genus Picea; species Picea glauca. The sequence continues at coordinate 447,639 of JZKD02S2065778.1, forward strand.
ACTTTTGGATTTTAAATAATATTCTAGAAATTCCAAACCTTATCAATAATTGAGGGTTGATTAAGTCAAAACCCTAACCATAGACAACTATTGGGAAAAGTTAAATAGTTGGTCGCTAGGAGGAGAAAGGGTTCCATTCTTTTGTATGGTACTGAAATTAGAGGGACATGCATTAACTTGGTGGGAAATCCAGATGGAGACACTTAGGTTGGAGAGTGATCTACATGTAACTGAGTGGGAGGGTTTCAAAACACTCATTAAGTCCCATTCTACCCTATCGAGTATGTAGAATACCAATGGATCCATTGGAATTACTTTAGGCAAAGGAAAGGGTAGAGTGTGCAAGAGTACACCGAATTTTGAAAGATGGCTATCATGTTGGGTATCTCTCCCAAGAACCCAGATGTACTCCTCAAGTATATTGGGGGTCTACATAGTCATTTATGAAATAAAGTGATTCTCTTTAAGCCCAATATAGTTGACGAGGTTTGTGTGTGTGAAAGAACAATATCTGGAAAATATAGCCCACAAGAATGGACAACCAAGTGGTTCCAAACAGAAAGAGCACCAATATGATTCCAAGGAGGGGAAGAACAAGTGTAAATGGAAAGACAAGAAGATGAAAATAATTTCACAATCATTGCAAGGATCCAAGTAACCACTATAACCATTGCAATATTTATGGTCACACTGAAGAAAAGTGTTGGAAACTACATCCATAGTTGAACCCTGAGAAATGTAAGAATGATTCCAATATGAAGAACCTTCTATCCACAAATTCAAACAATTCGATAGATATTAGCTCAAATGTGGATGAGAATATTTCATGCACTTCAGCACAGAAGAAGGTGAATATGAGTATCCTTCATCACAAGGAAGAGAAGGAGATGGAAAAACTCTTCCATATCAAGATCTAGGCCAAGAATACCATGATAGATTCCTTATTTGATTCTCATTCATAGGTCAATATCATATCATTCGATCTAGTCAGCAAGCTTGGTTTGGAGGTTAATGATCATCCTATCCCATATCCGATGGGGTGGGTAAACAAGGATAGAGAGATCAAGGTCATTAAACAATGTAAAATCAAATTTGGTGTAACTGTAGATTGTAGTGATGAAGTTGAGCTAGATGCAGTACCCCTTCATGTGTGTCGAGTAGTGCTTGGAATCCCCTACATGTATATGAGGGATGTGATTTTCATGTGGAGAGAAAACCAATACCATATGATCAAGGATGGAAAGACTTTCATCATTAATTTCCATGAAGGTAAATTGAATATTTTATTGGTAAGTGTCAACCAAACCAAAATGTTGATTAGTTAAGTAAGAAGTATGTTTTTATTTTCTTACGAGATAATTAGTCGGGTGATGAATCGGTAAGAGTAAGGCATCACTAGAGGGATGTACTAAAAAGAAGAAACAATAGTTTGAGGAGATGTTGCAAGCATACAAAGGAGACTTTAAAGAGCCTAAATTTTTCCTCCTAATATGGAAGTGGAGCACAAGATATAATTGTTTCCAGACTCCCCATTACCAAATATTGGGTTGTATAGATAGTATGTTCTAGAAACAGATGAAGTAAAGAAATAGTTGCAGCAACTGCTGAAGCGGAGAGAAATTTGACCAAGAACATCACCTTGTTGGTCACCTATCATCATCATACCCAATAAGGATGGGACTTGGAAGATGTGTATCTACTATAGATCTTTGAACAAGATTACACTCAAGAATCGATACCCTCTTCCTAGGATCGATGATTTGTTAGACTAGTTGCAACATGCCAAGTGCTTCACCAATTTGGATCTCAAATTGGGATGCCACCTAGTATGTGTCAAAGAAGAAGACACCTAGAATTTCACCTTCAAGGCAATACAAGGCTTGTATGGGTGGTTGGTCATGCCATTTGGTTTATGTAATGCACCAGCTACATTTATGAGACTGATGAATGATTTATTGTGCCCATATTTAAATTCATTTTTTGTAGTGTAATTAAATGATATATATATATATATATGGGAGGAGCATGTTTCACATCTCATGTAGGCGTTAGAGACTGTGAAAAAGCGCCAACTATTGGCTAACCTCAATAAATGTGAGCTTACTTAGCAATCATTGGTGTATTTTGTGTATGTGATTGGTGGAGGGGATATTAAGATAGATTTTGCAAATATGGAGGCCATCATAAAATGGCCAGTTCCTACTAATATCACTAAAATTAAGATCTTTATTGGGGCAACACAATACCTACATAGTTTCATAACACCCTTTTTAGTGGTAGTTGAACCAATCCACGCCATAACAGTGAGTGGTTAGAGTTTCTAGTGTGGAAGAATCAACAAAAATATTTAGACGAGATGAAATGAAATATGAATCAAGAAGTAGTTCTCACATTGCCTAACTTGCAGAATTTCAAAGTGGAGACAAATGCAAGTGGGTATGTTATGGGAGCAATTTTGATGCAATGAGGTAACCCAATATGTTATCATTCTGAGATGTTTCATGGGGAAGTTTTGAACTACCCTATCTATAATAAGGAACTATATTCCTTGGTTCAAGCTATTAAGAGTGGAAGCACTATTTGATGGGAAAGGAAACCATTATCCACATAGATCACCAACCATTGCAATATTTGTAGACCTAGAGTAAGCTTCAACAAACTAGACATTACAAGTGGATGGGGTTTTGCAGCAATTTCATCTAGCCATCAAGTATAATAAGGCCAAGACTAATCAGTTGGTAGACATGATTTCAAGGCCACCAACATACAATATTACAACTTTGAAAGCTCGTATGCACATGGATCCTTTTACCCATGATGCATACAAAGAGTCATACATAGAAGATGAAGACTTTAAAGAGGTGTTTCAATAGCTATAGGGACAAATTCATGTAGAAGAAGGTGACTATAGGGATGACTATCATCTCCAAAATGGGTCACTCTACAAGCTATACAAGCTTTGTGTTCCTAAAGGTGAAATATTGTAGCTTATCATAGAGGCTCACACCTCTAAGGTTGTAAGGAATTTTGGTGTTGGGAAGATGATTGCTAACTTAAAAAGGTATTTTTATAGGCATAGAATGCAATAAGATGTATCTTAGTATATTAGAGGATGCATATTTTGGTGTACCAACAATCCCAACAATATAAAGCAAGGTCTATACCATCCCTTACCTATATCCACTCGACCTTGGGAAAGCATTTCCATGGATTTTGTGGGAGGTTTACCAACAACTAGGAAGGGACATGACTATTTGTTTTTTGTATTTGATGGGTTCAATAATATGTGCATTCATATGCCTTGTAGAAATACCACCAAAGGAAAATAAGTGGAAAACATGTTCTTTGAATGGGTCTGGGTTCACTTTCGGATACTAGGGAGCATCATCTCAAATAGGGATATCATATTTATTAGTGCCTTTTGGACTACACTTTGGGAGAAGATGGACACGAAGTTGAAGAGATATAAAACATTACATCCATAGATAGACAAGCAGACAAAAGTAGTCAACGAGACTTAGGTATAACTTTTGAGGGATTACAATCACAAGCATAAGAAGACCTGGGATGAAAATAACAAAACACTCCACATTTCTAATGGTAAGTCCCCTTTTGAAACTTGATTTGGGTATTTTCCACCTTCACCCTTGGATTTTTTTTATGTAAAACAAGGAGGAGTAAGAGAATAAATCACAAGAGAAGCATTGAGAGTAGATAATTTCATTGGAAATATTATATAGGTCCATTTGCAATTACAGGAGATGTTGAAGAAGTCATAGAAAAGTATAAGGCCAAGCATGATCAACACAGAACTGAGAAGTCATTTGAAGTAGTAGACTGAGTTTGGTTATAGTTGAACAAGGAAAGACTACAAGATCCTCATAATAATATCAAGGGTCTACAGTATGGTACTTTTGAGGCATTGGAGAAGGTCAAAGAGAATGCCTATATACTCATCCTACCCCCATACATGCTCATTTACTCATTAGTGAATGTGGAGAATTTGAAAATCTGTGATTCTTTCACGTTCGATTGGGAGGAGGAACAGGTCCTACCTATCATATAGGACTTAGCACCAGATGCTCAGGAAGAGTTGGCAGAAAACATAGTTCTATAGAAAATTCTGAAACTACAAGACATGAGCAACATGACCTTTGGTAGATTGGGTTGAAAGGACAACTCCTAGGGAAATAAAAATGGTACTCTGGAGACAAGGTAGAGGACAAATTTACTCACCTCATTCAATAGATATTTTAGGGACCAAACGCCTCCTTGAAAGGGGAGGTATGATCCATATTGAATCATTATATAATTTTTCATATATCTTGACACTTTCTGGTTGAAAAACTTTGGAGGCATTGACTTGCAGACCCATTTTAGTGGTAGGTCCCAATTTGGAAAATTGGGGTCGAAAATCATCTAAAATATTCTAGAGCCATTTTGAGGAATTAAATGGAATTGTTTTGGTCCCAAACCTACTTTCAAGGAATATTCCATAGTATACACATCGATACTATTCCAATGGTGCAATAATCTCCTCAATCGAATTTTGCATGCGAAATTTATGCTCCCTGCATGTTAACCTACCATGTTGACCACCATGGTATGAGTGGATGCCACGTTATCCCCCATTATTCAAACATGTGGGGATAGCCATGTGTGGATTTTCAAGAATATCCTATAAGGTCTAAGACTTATCACTAATTGAAGCTTGTGGAAGTCAAAACCCTAACCCTATACAACTATCAAGCTTTGTTAAATACCAGGTTGTTAGGAGGATAAAGGGTTACATTATTTTCTATGGTACTTGTTTCATAATTGAGAAGAGTATCTAGGAGTGGTATTTTGAGAGGATAAAAGAGGAGGAAAATATTTTGTAGAAGCAATACAGGCCACAATGTCAAAGGAAACTCCTTAGTGAGTGTCTCTTTCTTTGTATCTGCATTTCCATAACTGAAGAAAAGAGAGCACATCATAATCATGACCTTCTAGTTGGGTTTTATCCCGTATTGGGTTTCCCAGGATATATATTATGTTTATTTGTGTGTGGATGGTGTTTCCTTGTGCTCATTTATTTCATTTTCGTATTCAATTATTTTCATAAATATAAGCATTAAGCTAGTAATAACTAATTTGTGATCTAAGGAAATAAATCACATAATTTAAGATTTCATAATAATATAAGATCTATTATAATGAATTATTCTAGTGAAATATCCACGACAATTTACAAATCATATAAATCAGAATTTGGCCCCTCTACACCCCCTTAATCCCCTCTCACATATAAATTATAATAAACTAGCATGACTTTATACTTTGGTTGACCACTATGATAAATTAGTCGATAGTAAAGACATTTGACTAGGCAGTCGAGCCAGTTGACCATCAAGTTTGGCCTCCTCTTGTCATGTTCATGGAGCAAAAGGTTGGGGGGTACCTTGCAGATGGATCTCTCATATGCTACAGTCCCGGTGTTTGGAGGAGAGCTTAAAAGACTTTACAGAGAAAATCAACTTGCCTACATCATTAGTGATGGAAAAAATTATGTAAATCATCCCATAAATTGTTTTGGTGACGAAAACGATTCCTCCTTTTTGACACAAGTAGATTATGAAGAAGCCCAGATGGATCAGGAGATTCATGAGGAAAGTATTGAAGAATCTATCTATCATATAGATGATCAACAAGGTTATAATTTAAGATCTAAAAATGTTTCTCCCAAACCATTTCCCTCTGCTTCTGTGAAGAAGAAAGAAGTTGTTGCCAAGCAGCCTGCTGCTCCTGTAAAGCAGACCCCCATTTCTGCAAAGCAGCAGCAGAAAAAATCGCAGCCCCGAGTCAAGGAGAAATATATCCTCAGAGATCCTTCTAACGAGGTAAAAACTTCTGAAAAATCATCATACTCTTTCAATTTCGAATCGGAAATTCAGAAAGTAAAAATACCTATGCCATTGACCGAACTTATGAAGAACGACATTTTCAAGTCTGCTATCCTAAAGTCCCTTGAACCAAAGACTCCTCCATCTGCTGATTTCATAAACCTACAAGATTATAAGCCAACTATAACTATAGGACCTATGGTAGAAGATCGAGATGACTCTTTTCCACCCTTCTACATATCCCTAAATGTCCATGACAAGATCCTTCACAACTACTTGCTTGATTCAAGAGCGTCACACAATATTATGCCTAAATCAGTAATGGATGAAATTGGGCTTGATATTACTAAACCATATCAGGATCTCTTATCTTTTGACTCCAGAAAAGTCAGATGCCTCGGCCTCATAAAATATCTTGTTATAAACCTTGCCCAATTTCCAATGAGAAGCATGGTAATGGATGTTGTAGTGGTTGATATCCCACCCAAGTTCACCCTCCTCTTGTCATGTTCATGGAGTAAAAGGTTGTGGGGTACCTTGCATATGGATCTCTCGTATGCTATAGTCCTGGTGTTTGGAGGAGAGCTTAAAAGACTTTACAGAGAAAATCAACTTGCCTACATCATTAGTGATGGAAAAAATTCTGTAAATCATCCCATCTATGCTTTAGACATAGACTTTGGCTCGTGTACTCTTCAAATAGATGATTCTCAGTCAGCTCCTTTGCATCTTGTAAAGCCCACTTGTCAGCAGACCAGTGAAAAATGTATTCCAATTTGGACCATGTATTTTGATGGTGCCAGTACCAAAGACTCAGCAAGTGCAGGTGTAGTTTTGATTTCTCCTTTGAAGGAGGCTATGCATTTGTCTTTTAAGATTGATTTCAAAACTATTAACAATATAGCAGAGTATGAGGCCTTTCTATTGGGATTAAATTCAGCTAAGGAGATGGGAATTAAAGGACTAAAGGTGTTTGGAGACGCAGATCTCATCATACAACAAGCAAACAGTACTTTCCAAGAAAAACATGTCAGATTGAAAACCTACAGGGATGAGGTATGGAAAATCAAGCATTCTTTTTCCATTTTTGACATTTCTTATATACCTAGAGATATGAATCATCTTGCGGATTCCATTGTTGTTTCATCCATCCTGTTTATTCCTCCCATGCCTCCCAGGCTCAATTATGAAATCCAATTCAAATATAGACCATCATTGACCAACAATATTAAATACTGGAAATTTTTCGAAGATGGTGATGAACTTAATAGATTTCTCCAGGTGGTAGATGAATTTTCCGATATGCATGTCGACCAGCAAAATCAAAATGTAGAGGAATCCCAGAAGCCTAAGCTAAAACAAAAATTGGGTCAGCATGATATTGTTCAACTGCCCAACAATTATATACCTCGGTGTTTGGTACCTCTTGAAAAGCTATTCGATCATAACAATGTCCCCTACAAGCAAGATAAGAAGGAAAAAGAGCCTGTTGTTCATGAGCACAACATAGGAAACCAAATCCAGCCTAAATTCATAAATCTGTCCGCTGAATTGACTGTTGATCAGAAGTCTGAATATTGCAGCATTATGGGAGAATTCTCTAATGTTTTTGCTTGGAAATACAGTGATCTGAAAACTTATGACCCTGAGGTCATTCAACATAAGATTCCACTCGAGAAGTACACCATCCCTTTCAAACAAAAACTCATACCAATCAGTCCTCTTCTATTGCCTGTAATTGAAAGAGAAATCAAAAAGCTCCTTGATGCCAAAATCATAATCCCTTTAAGATACTCTAAATGGATTGCAAATCTAGTAATTGAGAGAAAGAAAAATGATGAGATCAGGTTATGTGTCGACTTTAGAAATCTCAATAAATGCTCAAAGAAAGACAATTATCCCCTACCTAAGATGGAACATTTGCTGCAAAGAATTTTGGGGGCTACTGTCATGTCTTTCCTGGATGGATTTTCTAGTTATAATCAGATTTATGTACACCTTGATGACCAAGAAAAGACCGCTTTTACTACTCCTTGGGGTATTTTTTTACTACTCCTTAGGGTACCTTTATGTACGCCAAAATGCCATTCGGATTGATGAATGTTGGGGCCACTTTTCAAAGGGCCATGGACATAGCTTTTGTGGGAGAAAAGGACAATTTTTTCCTCATCTATCTCGATGACATTACAATTTACTCCAGTAGTCATGAAGAGCATCTAAATCATTTAAAAAGAGTTTTTCTGAAGTGCAGGCAATTCGAAATTTCATTGAATCCCAAAAAGTCCCATTTTGCTCTCAGGAAAGGCAAGCTCCTAGGCCACATTGTCTCAGCAGAAGGCATGAAAATTGATCCATCTCGGGTGGAAGCAATTCAGAGGTTGTCCTTACCAAGGTCAAAAAAGGATATCCAATCTCTACTCGGTAATATTAACTTTGTTAGAATATTTGTTCCAAATTTTGTCGAGCTAGTAAAACACATAACATGTATGCTAAAAAAGGGATCTGAGATAAAATGGACAGACAATGCAAGGAATTCATTTCAAGATATCAAACAAGCTATCATGGAATCCCCTACTCTAATCAGTCTGGATTACACCAAGAGTTTCTACAGGAAGGCAAAGGTAGATAATTTTCAGGTTGGTGATTGGGTTTTGAAATGGGATGCCCTCAGACAAGGTAAAGGCAAACACAACAAGTTTGATTCTTTGTGGACCGGCCCTTTCATGATAACTCAAGTACATCACAACAACACATTCATTCTGCAAAGTCTAGGAGGTGAAGAAATGTCTAGTGGCCCAGTCAACGGGTGATTTCTGAAACTCTATTTTGTCTAAGGTTGTGAAGCCTGGTCATTGTAATTTTATTTTTAGTCTTTTCTTTTACAGAATAACTCCATGCCCAATGGAAACACTAGCAGATAGTTTTAAGTTTTCTTTTTTTCAGGAAATGCATTGGTTATGTGGTTCTTGAAACCTCACAGGGAGGTATTCATCCCCAATAGGAGCCAGTGTTATCTTCTCAAATAAATTGATTGAGATTTTTCTTTTTAGGTGATAAGATTGTGGTCCAAAAATATGTTTCTAAATTTTTTTAGGTGTGTTAGAGAGTCTATTTTCTGTAAATAAACTTGGAAAAAACATTTGATTTGGTTTTGTCAAGAAAAAGAGAGAATCTCAGGTTTCGGTGGTTTAGGCGGGCCTGAAAAGTGCTCATTAACCACCGAAAGCCTTCGTTCTCAGTAGTTAAGAGGGAAAAACAAAAGCCTAGTTAACCACCGAAAAGGTTTCTACGTGGAAAAAGAAAAGCCCGTGCTTTCGCATGTTTCGTCTATCATTTGGCGCAATCATCAAATGGTAACCATCGAAAATTGATGGAATTGGTAAGGTAAGATGCTATCATTACACTTGATCGGGTTTTGATGCTCTGTAGTCCTTTCAAACCACCACTTGTCATTTCACATGAAAGCTCGACATAACACAGAAATTGATGAGCTGATATTCGGCTAACTATACTGTTGATGCACATGGCCTTTCATAACTTCAGGTCCCGAGAATATTTTCTCATAATGACTCCACTTAGCCATGTTTTCAAATCCATTGATTTAGCAATTAAGTCCGAAGTTTTTTGCAATCTCGTGATTTCATTATCAAACCCAGTCTGCAGTCAATTAATGTTTCTCCATATGAAGCTCGAGTTCTTTTGTTGGTCACCAATCCATCTGTGATCCAAATTCAAGAAGGCCCGACTCTTCAGGTAGCATTAGATTCTTTCAAGCATGAGTTCAATTATATATGTTGCATTAAGTTGAGTTCTCAGCTATAATCAAGCCGGCATTTGTTATTAGAATCTGTTGAAGATTTGGTTTATCAAACTCTGAGTCATCCCTACTCTATGCCTTATAACTCGACATACACCCTCTGTGTCCTCCGAAATTTAAGTTTTTTGTCTCCCAGTTCGCAGGTTTTTGGCTAAATTGCAGGAACAGTCAACCAACTCATCAGATTCCGAAAGTTGGGTCAACTCTCAGGTCTGAGTTAGATGGAACGTGGTATCTAGAGGCACACCCTGAGGTGGCCGACTTTTTCAAACTGGTTGGTGTGTTCTCATACTGTGAGAAGCTTGAATACTTTCACCAACAGCTCTCTGAAGCATTTGCATTACCATATGATGGGAGGACAACTGTTATAGGTAAGGAGGAATTCATGGTAGATGAAGCAACCATCATTGAGATTATTGGTCTCCCTAGGACAGGGGAATGTTGGTTCAAGACCACTCTACCCACAAACATTGAGTTCAGGTCATATTTACAACCTCAACATAAGAATCTCATCTATAGGAAAGACATAGCAATGTCGTTTCTTGAGCCTAAATGGCAAGCTCTGTTGAAGGAATTTTTTGTATACATTACCTGTGAAGGCAGGTATAACAGGGCTATGTCCTACCATTTCAAACTATTGAATCATTTCACAGGCATATCACCTATTAATTTACCCTTCTACCTGCACAAATCTCTCACAAAAATGGCCAGACAAGTCAAGGTGAAGCCTACCAACGTGGCCAGCAGGTTGTCAAAGCAAGGGTTTATTACACTCATTGTTAAAGAGTCCTTGAAGAAGAAACAAGTGGACTAGAATTACTTCCTATTTTGGAATGAGTTCCAAACTAATTTTCAACAGGATGAAAAGGGGAAGAAGTTTGCTGCTAAGAAGTCCATCACCCCTAAGAACAGTCAAAGAAAAAGGAAGGCTATCTCACCTCCAAGAGAGCCGACAGAATCATCCTCTACCAAAGGAAAAAGAACCAAAAGGAAATTACAGTTTGGTAAAGAGGGTGAGCAGACTGAGGATCTTGCTGAAGGAGATAACCCTCTGAACTTACCATACACTCACTCAGAGCCAGAGAAGGAGTTAGCAGAGACACAGGGTGACGAACAGGCTGAGAAATTTTCAGAAGATTATCCCAACTTTCCCTCACCAATTCCTCCAGATGAACACAGTCAACCATTAGCAAAATCTTCTTCAAGCAAACCTAAAGCATCCAAGACTCAGAAAATCAATAAACTTCTGAAACAGATCTATGAGATGGAAGTTTTAGAAAGAGTCATTAAAAAGGCAAATGCAGAGTTGACTGAAAGAAATGAAGAACTTTATAACATGAACCAAAATCTCAAGGAAAAGCATGATAAAATCAAGGATAGGAACAGGGTGCTGATAAGAGAGAATATGAAGTTGTACAGGCAGCTTGGAATTCTGAGGCAAAAGATAAAAGAACCCCAACCTCCATCTCAGGATCATATAGGTTTGGAAACCCTAGCCGGGTTAGCTACAACAATTGTGGATATACCACAGTCTTCAACATAGCAAATTAAAGTTTCCAGATCTGTACGAAGAAGAGCAGCATCATCAAAGAGGTCTTAAACACTTAGCAAAGCATCAAGGTAATCAATTTTTGCAATTTTGAAGTTTTGGACAAAGCTAAGTTTTCGGTGGTTTAGGCGAACAGGACAACTGTTCATTAACCACCGAAAGCAGAGCTTTCGGTAGTTAATACACCCAGAATTCCTCTGTGTTAACCACCGAAACCTGTCATTGGCCAGAGAAAGCTAAATTTTGCACAAATCGAGGTTTTACTATTCCGGATCATTTGAAAACACTTGTAATGGATAGATGTTGAATTATAGCGTCATATTCAAGATCCATTTTTGGTGGATAAGGATTATAAAAGGTATCCAAGTTGGTTTTGGTACCTATTTTGGTGGCAACAAATTAGGATTTTTGCACAACTCAGCAAATTCGAATTCTATCTCTTGGAAGAGTCATCAATCAACCTTGGAAGGCTATTCTGCACTGCACAAGGACTCTACGATATCTGAAGACCATGAAATGTGGAATTGACCTCATTTTGAGGATCACTCCTTATCTTTTGCGATTGAGTTTTGACTTTCTATCTTTAGCATATCTGATCCATTCTTTTAGGATCTGAAAACTGTATTGTAAAGCTATAAAGATGAAGATAGAAGATGAACTAAGTGTTCGATTTTGAGTTCTATATTCTATTGTTTTTGTATGAAAGACATATTCTTTAATATATCAAGCATCCAAGCTTCTTTCATTTGTTATTGTTAGACCCTCCTTCATCTTTGTCTATGCATATGAGTGGAATTCGTTCTTTTGTCTCTGTTTAATGGTGCGATGGTAACTATCATCTTACTTTTGATTGTTAAGCAAGAATCATAAGCATTTTTGGCTAGTTTGTTGACCCATCATATATATGGTTTATGTATGTTTTGGTTAGCCGATTGGTTTTCTTATCAATTTGTTATACAAATCTATATGATAAATAGCTCTTGAAGGCCTTGTGTTGCATGAATATAGTTAGATTGTCTTGAAGATACAATCCAGAGATTAAGATATTCATCTTGATCCAAACCCACACCTATTATTGAGAAAATAGTTTCCAAAAAGATTAAGTTACCAGGCATCTCTGACTTACAGCCTAGGAGAGTTTCCTGGAGTGATAACACCTACAATAATATTAACTCTATTGGTCCCTTCATCTACCCAATTACACCCCTAGGGATGATCATGTCATCATTTACAATATGTTGGAAGTACACTATGCACATGAGAAGAGTGCAATTTCCATTCAATCTATGAATAGAAATGGCGATTTTTTTATTTGGAAAAAGGATTGGCCTAATTTCATACTTTTATCGATTTTTCATTTCCTTTTATTGCCTTTGTGCCCATTACCTGTGCAAGTATAAATGGTGGGGTCCATGTTATGTGATAGAATTTTTTTTTTGGATAAAAGTCAAAGTGAATGTCATTGACAAACTCAATTCTAAGAGAAATATATATCCCCGTGCCAATATGATATATGGAATGTGTTCAGGACTATATGGAATGTGTTCAAACCCAATCATGCCAGTAGAAAAAGGTTTGATAAAATTGATTTGAAAAATTGAATACAAGCACGTGTATTTATATTGCAATGTTGGAAATGGTGGATAAAATGCACCCCTCAATATAACATATATACATCATTGAATTTGTACATGTTGCATATCCAACGATGTATATACCACCATAAATACCATTTATTATAACACTTTGAAATGCATATTATCAACCAACCAAAATGTCTTTCACATTATCAACCAAATGTTGTTAGAAGATACCAATAATGTATATACCACCATAAATACCATTTACTATAACACTCTGAAATGCATATTGCCAACCAACTAAAATGCCTCTCACATTATCAACCAAATGTTGTTAGAAGATAAGTCTTTCCAAATTAAACACTTAAAAAAATGTTTCATATAAAAACTAA
>JZKD02S2065778.1:465744-497848 GCA_000966675.3 Picea glauca
TACAAGTACACATGCAGACCGTGATGTATGGTTGATCAACTCAGGTGCGTCATACCATATGACTCCTCACAGGGAGTGGTTCTCTGAATATGAAAAATACGATGGTGGTGATGTAATCCTAGGAGATGAATCGATAGCAAAAATCTTGGGACATGGAAGGGTTAAGTTGATTCTAAAATATGGAAGGATTAGAACTCTCTGTGGGGTTCTTCACATTCCAAAACTATCCAGGAGCCTAATATCTGTAAGCAAGATGGATGATGCAGGAGTGGATACTGTATTTGGAAAGTACACTTGCAAGATGGTACAAGGAGAAATGGTGTTGATGAGGGGAGTTCGGTGTGGAACTTTGTACAAGTTGTTGGGAAGAACTTATACTAATGGGTGTAATAGTTTTATTGTCCCTTAACAGAGAAATAAAGAAGACAAGACCAATATTGTCCCTGGAAAGAAGACCATGTTGTGGCATCAAAGATTGGGACATATTGGAGAAAAGGGCCTTCGAACACTACATGGTAAAGGTATGGTTGAAGGTATGTCTAATTGCACTCTAGATTTTGATTTATGTGAACATTACATATATGGTAAATAGAATCGAGTAAGATTCCCATCTGGTTCTACAAGAGCAAAGGGGATATTAGAGTTGATACACAGTGATGTGTTTGGACCTATTCATGTTCCATCCCTAGGTAAATCTGTGTATTGTGTTTCATTCATAGATGATTTTTCAAGGAACACATGGATTTATTTTCTCATAAAGAAATCTGAGGTATTTGATAAATTTAAAGATTTTAAGGCTCTGGTATAAAATTAGACAGAGAAGAAAATAAAGGTATTGAGAACAGATAATGATGGAGAATTCTGCGGAAATGAATTCAGAGAATTCTCTAAGAAGTGTGGTATAGCAAGGCAGAAGACTACTCCATACGCTCCTCATCATAATGGAGTTGCAGAAAGGATGAATAGGACATTGATGGAAAAAGAAAGGAGCATGCTCAGCGGTGTCAGCTTAGGACAAGAATTCTGGGCAGAGGCAGTGGGTACAGCATGTTACCTGGTCAATTGATCACCTTCATCAGCATTGGATGATAAAAATCCACACGAGGTATGGTCTGGAAAGAAACCCTCTATTCAACATATTAGAGTGTTTGGTTGTGATGCTTATGTACATGTTCCAAAGGAGAATAGGAGTAAGTTGGATAAAAAGTCTTAAAAGTGTATCTTTATTGGTTATAAAGATGGTGTGAAAGGTTATAAGCTTTGGAACCCAGAAACCAAGAAAATTGTTTACAGTCAAGATGTTGTTTTCAGAGAGGTAAAAGATGTGTCCAAACATGAATTCCTACCAACGCAAGACGAACCTGAGAAAATAGAGCTTGAGTTGGATGATGCAAAATCTGAATCATCTAAAGAAGAGGAAGCAGAAGAAGAACCTCATACCCCAGTATTGAAGAGATGAGTGAGAGATAAAAGGCAACTAGAAAGGTATAGTCCACCTAATTTTCGTTCCAATTTTTCTTTATCTATTACTGGTGATGATCCCAGAACTTTCAGGGAAGCAGTGCATTCAGAAGATAGTAAACTCTGGAAGAAGGCCATGGTTGAAGAAATGGATGCTTTGGATAAGAATGAGGCATGGGATATAGTTGAGTTTCCATATGGAAGAAAATTTGTTGGTAGAAAATGGTTGTTTAAGAACAAGTTTAATGCACAAGGTAAAGTGGAGAAATACAAAAGCTCGATTAGTAGAAAAAGGTTATTCCAGGTAGAGGGAATTGATTTGGTGAGATTTTTTCTCCTGTTTCTAAGTTAACTTCTATTAGATTTATTTTATCTATTGTTGTTTCTTTTGATCTTGAAGTGGAACAGATGGATGTGAAGACAACATTCCTACATGAAGATCGAGAAGAAGAAATCTACATGAAGCAACCAAAAGGCTTTGTAGTGAAGGGAAAGAAAGAGTTGGTCTGTAAGCTAAAGAAGTCACTATATGGTTTGAGGCAATCACCTAGGATGTGGTACCAAAATTTTGACACATACATACTTGGATTGGGATTTGTAAGAAGCAGGGTTGATCACTCTGTATATTCCAATCAGGTTGGTAATCACTTCATTTATGTAGTGTTGTATGTTGATGACATGTTGTTGGTAGGAAATAACATGGATGTTATCAAGGAAGTGAAATCGCAGCTATCCTCCAAATTTGACATGAAGGATCTTCGTGCTGCTAACTTCATTCTAAGAATGGAGATTAAAAGAGATCATGCAAACAGGAAACTCTGGTTGAATCAGAGAAAATATGTTGAGACAATATTGCAGAGGTTTAATATGATGGAAGTAAATCGGTCAAGGTTCCTATTCCTATAGGTGTAAAGTTATCTGCAGATCAGTGTCCCAAGACACAGGAAGAAGAAGAGGACATGTCCCATGTTCTGTATGTCAATGCAATTGACAGTTTGATGTATGTAATGGTCTGTACTAGACCAGGCATTGCACATGCAGTGGGATTTTTGAGCAGGTATATGTCAAAACCAGGGAAGGATCATTGGACAGCAGTAAAGAGGGTCTTCAGGTATCTGCGTGGCACTACCAGTTATGGATTATGCTACCAAGGAAGACCAGGATTGGACAAAGTGGTGGACATACATGGATTTTTTTATGTAGACTGGGCTGGAGATCTAGAACGCAGAAGATCTACAAGTGGGTATGTGTTTAAACTATTTGGAGGAGCAATCAGTTGGATGAGAAAAAGACAGGTTGTAATGGCACTCTCAACTACAGAAATTGAATACATGGCAGCCACTCATGCAAGCAAGGAAGCAGTATGGTTACAAAGATTGTGTTCATGTATTGGGTTGGTGCAACAAGCAATGAGATTAGATTGTGACAGTCAGAGTACAATCTTCCTGGAAAAGAACCCAACGTATCATTCGAAGAAAAAGCATATTGATTTTCAGTATCACTTTGTGAGAGACATGGTTGAGGAAAAGAAGGTGTTGCTGGAAAAGGTTGACACTTTGAAGAATGTTGCAGATTCATTGACAAAGTCTGTAAGCACAGAAAAGTTCTCCTGGTGTAGAGTAACAATGGGCATTGTTGCCCTGGATTGTTGACTATGTAATCCCCTGGACCCATGGATGCAGGGATGATTTTAAGGATGGAAATTTATTTTAAAATGTAGAAACCTTGGCGAATCTTACTAATCCTTCATATGTCAACTATAAATGTTTGACGATATTTTTGTAAAATTATTCAAATTTCTAAGTATTTAATATAGTTTTTATAAAATTTTGGCGATTTTTAAGGTAAAATAATTTTATCCTATAGAATTTGGGTGAATTATTTTTAAAATAGCGAATCTCGTTTTTGGGAAAAACATGGAAAATTAGCCCATGAGCGAAATTTAGCCCCTAAAATCAGCCCTGCCTGGATGCAAAGAAAACAACAAGTGGGAGAATGTTGGGTATGTGTTATATTATTTGCATGTGCGTGTGTTGGCGCATCAGATATGACAACTGTGTTTGACGATCCCTTGTAGTGGTGCTTTGTCTCTGTCATGTGCGTTGGGCACTTTCCTAGGGGGGTCCTAGGGGGGGCAGGTATGCCCCCCCCTGGTTATGCACAGTGTTCAGGGCAACGCCCCTAAAAAAAAATTTGGGCAGCTTTTGCTATTATTAGCAGTTTACTAAAAATAATCCTGGTTTTAGGGATTAGGGTTTTGGTATCTACGGAATACCTAAAAACATTGTATATATTGTATAGTGAATGGTGAAATTCGATATAATGAATATAAGAAAGGTTTTCCCAGTTGAGGGTTTCCGATATATATCTCCGTGTACTATGTGAATGAGCCATTGATTAAATTATGTTTTGTTTAAGAATTTATATGCATTGCTTTACTTCACTGGGATGGCTGGATATTGGCAAGGTCAACTTCTGAACAATGTTTTATTTTCTTGTTTTTTACATATCTCTTTTCAATAATTAATTTTTTAGATTCACTTTCAAAAACAACACTCTGGAATACGAAGGATTCATCTTCATCAAAAAATTAGGTATCAACTATGTCCATTGGGTATCTATGGTGAATCACATCTCCCGGTTGATCAAGGTTGCAGAATATGATATCTAGATCTGTGTCAAGTTCCATGTTTTCACTCTCAATTTCGGGCTCCTCCGCCTCCCCTACAATTATTTTTCCCTTGTTCTACATGGGAAGCTTGTGAGAACTATCAATTTTAAGATGAACCTCGTTCGTTTGAAGAACTTTGTGTTTCTTTGTTAATGTGGTAGGCCGTTGGAGTGATGCTTTGTTACTGTGGTGGTTCTGGTCCTCGGGCCCGAAGATGTTCACTGTATCTCTACAGAATTGTTGTCGAGTTGGCTCCAGTAGTTTATGAAAACGTCTGTTTGCTCCAGACGTTGCTTGAAATGAACAAATGGAAGGGATAATATAAGCGTCCGGAAATGTCGGTTCACTACGTGCGAATGGAAAATCTCCTCGAGCTCTTCTCTGATTAATGACAATCTCTATGTGTGTTGTATGGTGAGTTGTTAGAAGCAAAGCTTAATTATTGCATACTTAGAAGTGCGAAGGTGGCGGTTACAGCAAAAAACATTTAAGGATTGGAGGTTTCATGAACGAACCAAGCCGACGATGTGTGAATGACATTCCATGGTATTTGAAATTAACACTCGAAAGGGATAAAAAAAACCTCCACAAATATTGGTTTAATGCGCATTAATGGCATATATTCTCGAGCCTTTATCCCATCAATGACAATTTACACGGTTCCTGCATGATGAGTTGTTAGCATTAAATATTTAGAGACAAGACACACACACACACACACACACATAAATATATATAGAGAGAGAGAGAGAGATATAAATTATTTTTTATTATAGACAGGTGTGAAGGTGAAGGAGACGGGGAAGAGCAAGCGAGGAAGGAATGGCCAAGTCTGAAAAGCGGTCGGACGGGCTTTAAAATAAGTTTACAGGAGAAAATGAGGACAGGTGAGTGTCCAACGGTGAAATTGCATGAGTCGGAATTTTTTACTGCAAAACGCGTTAAATGGAAGAGGGCATGATGGTGCAGTTCAACGGATGGTTTGTATATTTGCGGAATTGTGGGAAAGTGGCTAAGTATGGAATAGGGAAATTTCGGTCGGGCTCGTTTTCGGAATTAGGGTTTGAAGATTTCATGAACGGGCCAACCCGAGGTCCCTCGAATGACATTCCAATTCTCATAAGAGATGAGGGTGAACGGCCGTGTCCTACAAACAACACCCAGAGTTATGCCATATACAAATTGATAGGAGGACTTGCAGTCTGGCTGAGATTTTATAGAGCATGTACACTCTTTGTATCGTAGGTTGTCGGGTTGGTAGGCTCAAAATTGGGCCTTTATTTCTCTATGCCTTACAAATAGTACCCAGACTTCCGCGATATACAAATTGAGAAGTGGACTTGTGGGATCATCATTGCACTTCTATTGTTATGTGTCCTCCAAACAACACTCGGAGTTCCGCGATATACAAATTGACAGACAGACTCCAGGGCTGACAGGCCCAGGATTTTGATTGTTTACGGATGGTGATCCCTATCAACTATCTAACATTATTTTAAAAAATTGTTTTCAATACTATATTACTAATATTAAATATTGATATTGTACAATTTAATTGGCTGGCTCAACATTGCACTTCTATTGGTTTCTGTCCTCCAAACAGCACTCAGAGTTCCGCGATATACAAATTGACAGACGGACTCCATGAATGGCAGGCTCAAGATTGAATATGTATTACACATTACATGTAATATGTACAATATGAAATGGGCAAGCGGTCAGTCAGGCTGACGATATAAAAGTAAGTGGAAATCTGAACACGTGTATCTGCCACATCCGGACCTAGAAATTTTCCAGTGAATGAGTAATACATACTAAATATGTACTTTTATGAAGTATGGATATGAGATTTTATGGAGCATGTATGGATCCCTCATTCCATACTTAGCCACTTTTTGGATCGCAGGTTCTCAGGCTGGCGGGCTGAAAATTGGGCCTCTATTGTTCTGTGTCCTACAAATAGCACCCAGAGTTCCACGATATACAAATTGGCAGACGTACTCCAGGACTGGCGGGCTCAAGATTGTGATTTTCTACGTGCATAACATATAACATATATGTTATATATCTAACATTATCTAAAAACATTATTTTCAAGTACTAAATTATTAATATTAAATATTGATATTGTACAATTTAATTAAACAAAATTATCAAATGAGTCGCAATCTTCGAGTCCGGGTCCAATTGTATATCACTGAAGTTTCAGGTGCAAGATGTATACCGCGCACAAAGGGCATGAGAGATGGATGGCACCCACAAAGGAACCCGCGGCCATAAAATTCGTGAACTATGAAAACGAATGGAGCTCGGTTGGACTCGTGATGTAGAGATATAGATGGACATGAAATCTGCCACTTCGTCGTCTGGGAACCCATGAGCATAGACATGGATTACCCAAGTTTTGGATGCAATATGTACACTCAGAACACGGGGAATGAGAGTTCGATAACGCGTAGCCGGGAACCCGCGGGCACAAAATTGGCTAAGGAAATGAAAGCGCTTAGTCAAACTCCTAGTGTATATTTCATAATTCATGTGCAACACCAACTGTGTGGTGACCAGACTAGTATGTGTACAAACCAGGGAAAATTAAATATGTACCTTTATAAAGTATGGACATGAGATTTTATAGAGCATGTACAGATATCGCATTCCATGCTTGGCCACTTTATGGATCGCGGGTTCTCAGGATGGCGAGCTCAAAAATAGGCCTCTATTGTTCTGTATCCTACAAATAGCACCCATAGTTCCGTGATATACAAATTGACAGGCGGAATTGTAGGCTGGCTAAGATTTTATAGAGCATGTACACTTTTTGGATCGCAGATTCTCGGGTTGGCAGGCTCAAAAACGGGCCTCTATTGTTTTGTGCCTTACAAACAGCACCCAGAATTTCGCGATATACAAATTGACAAGCGGACTTGCGGGCTAGCTGGCTCAACATTGTACTTGTATTGAATTCTGCAATATACAAATTGAAATATGGACTCCAGCGTTGGTGGGATCCGAGAAACGAGCAATACATACTAAATATATACTTTTATAAAGTATGGACATGACATTTTATAGAGCATGTACATATCCCTTATTCCATACTTAGCCACTTTTTTGGATCATGGACTTGCGGGCTGGCAGGCTCTAAATTGGGCCTCTATTGTTCTGTGTCCAGCAAATAGCACCCACAGTTGCGCAATATACAAATTGACAAGTGGACTTGTGGGTTGGCTGGCTCAACATTGCACTTCTATTGTTTTGTGTCCTCCAAACAGCATTAGGAGTTCCGCAATATACAAATTGACAGATGGACTCCAGGATTGGCAGGTTCAAGATTGAATATGTATTACACATTACATGTAATATGTATCACAGGTTATCGGGCTGGCGAGCTCAAAATATCCACTTTTTGGATCGTAGTTTCTCGGGCTGGCAGCCTCAAAATTGGGCCTATATTGTTCTGTGTACTGCAAGCAGCACCCAGAGTTGCACGATATAAAAATTGACAAGCAGACTTGCGAGTTGGCTGATATTTTATAGAGAATGTACACTTTTTGGATTGCGGGTTCTCAAGCTAGCAGGCTCAAAAACAGGCCTCTATTGTTTTGTGCCTTACAAATAGCACCCAAAATTCCACGATATACAAATTCACAAGCGGACTTGCGGGTTGGTTGGCTCAAAAATAGGCCTCTATTGTTATGTATTCTACAAATAGAACCTAGAGTTCCGCGATATACAAATTGACAAGCGGAGTTGCGGGCTGGATGGCTCAACATTGCACTTCTATTGGTCTGTGTCCTCCAAACAGCACTCGGAGTTCCGCGATATACAAATTGACAGACAGACTGCACGACTTGAGGGATCAAGATTGAATATGTATTACACATTACATGTAATATTTAATGTATATTACATGTAATATGTACAATATGAAACGGACAAGCAGTCGTCGGGATAGCGATATAAAAGTAAGTGGAAATCTGAACATGTGTATCTGCCACTTCTGGACCTAGAAACTTTCCGAGGAACGAGTAATCCATACTAAATATGTAGTTTTATAAAGTATGGATATGGGATTTTATAGAGCATGTACGGATCCCTCATTCCATACTTAGCCACTTTTTGGATCGCAGGTTCTCGGGATGGCGGGCTCAAAATTGGGCCTCTATTGTTTTGTTTCCTACAAATAGCACCTAGAGTTCTGCGATATACAAATTGACAGGAGGACTTCGGGTTGGCTCGCTCAACATCGCACTTCTATTGTTTAGTGTCCTCCAAGCAGCACTGGGAGTTCTACGATATACAAATTAACAAATGGACTCTAGGACTGGCGGGCTCAAGATTGAGATTGTCTACATGTATAATATATAACATGTATGTTATATATGTAACATTATATAAAAACATTATTTTCAAGTACTAAATTATTAATATTAAATATTGATATTGTACAATTTAATTAAATAAAATTATCAAATGAGTCGCAAGATTTGAGTTTGGGTCCAATTGTAGATCACCGAAGTTTTGGGAACAAGATGTATACCGTGCAGACAGGGCATGAGAGTTGGGTGGTGCCCACAAAGGAACCTGCGGCCATAAAATTCGTGAACTATGAAAAAAAACGGCAGTCAGTTGGACTTGTGATGTAGAGATATCGATGGACATGAAATCTACCACTTCATCGTCTGGGAACCCGCGAGCATAGACATGGATGACCCAATTTTTGGATGCAAGATGTACACTCGGAACACAGGGAACGAGAGTTCAATAACACCTAGCGGGGAACCCTACGAATTGTGTGGTGACCAGACCAATATGCGTACAAACTAGGGAAAACCAAATATGTACCTTTATAAAGTATGGACATGAGATTTTATAGAGCATGTACGGATATCACATTCCATACTTGGCCACTTTCTGGATCACGGGTTGTAGGGCCAGCAGGCTCAAAAATAGGCCTTTATTGTTCTGTGTCCTACAAATAGCACCCAGAGTTCCGCAATATACAAATTGACAAGCGGAGTTGTGGGTTGGCAAAGATTTTATAGAGCATGTACACTTTTTGGATCACGGGTTCTCGGGCTGGCAGGCTAAAAAAGGGGCCTCTATTGTTCTGTGCCTTACAAATAGCACCCAAAATTCCGTGATATACAAATTGACAAGAAGACTTGTGGGTTGGTTAGCTCAACATTGTACTTCTATTCATTTCCGTGATATACAAATTGACAAACGGACTCCAGGGTGGAGAGACGAGCAATACATACTAAATATGTACTTTTATAAAGTATGGACATGACATTTTATAGAGCATGTACAGATCCCTTATTCCATACTTAGCCACTTTTTTTATCACGGACTTGCGGGCTGGCAGGCTCTAAATTGGGCCTCTAATGTTTTGTGTCCTGCAAATAGCACCAAGAGTTGCGCGATATACAAATTGACAAGCGGACTTGTGGGTTGGTTGGCTCAACATTGCACTTCTATTGTTCTGTGTCCTCCAAAAAACATTCGGAGTTCAAATGAAGGAAGGTAAAAACCGACATGGAAGCAAACTATTACATAGGAACAAATGAAAAGAAAAGATGGGAGTACAAATTTTTTAATTTCAAGATAGAAAAACAGAAAATATAATTGACACAAAGACAAGTAAATGTATAGGAAGAAATGAAGTGTCAAAAAAAGAAAAAAAAAAAAAAAAAACAGAGTTGCAAACCACTTCAACAAATACAAACAGAGTAAACGAAAAACTATTGGATATAGAACACGGGCAGGAAAAATGAACCTTTGCATGGATTCCTCTACATTCCTGGTTAGGAGTTCTTTGCGGTGTCTAGTTTTCCTGTTTGTTTCTATGAAAAAAAGAACAAAACAAAACAGATATGAACATAAGTTAACATGTAAAGAAAAAGGCAAATACTATGTACATATACTAAATAAAATAGAATAAGATGAATAGAGTAACAGATAGTTTTAGAAGTATGTACCTTTTTTTTTTTTTTAAGTTCATTCAAGTTTCTGTGTGTATATATTACAAACCAGGGAAAACTAAGAAGTTGGATATCTCGATTTGTTGAAACAAGACATACAAATATGGTTTAAAGCATACAAATATGATTTTAAATATGCGTAATGTATATTTCATAATTCAAGTGCAACACCGATTTTTTTTTTTTTTTTTTTTATTTTAACAACAAGCTATACAGATTTGTTTTGAAACATTTAAATATGACTTAGCAATATGTTTGATGTATATCTCATAATTCAAGTGCAACACCAATTGTATCATGATCATGCACCAATATGTGTCTAAGATAA
Source organism: Picea glauca (assembly GCA_000966675.3). Classification (NCBI taxonomy): domain Eukaryota; kingdom Viridiplantae; phylum Streptophyta; class Pinopsida; order Pinales; family Pinaceae; genus Picea; species Picea glauca. Next base: position 476,189 of record JZKD02S2065778.1, read on the forward strand.
ACATACTGTATTGAGGAATGGGCACATTTGACCACACATGGTCAATAAGTGTGTTTTGTAGATGGCTTGTGTTGTTCAAAAGAAAGTAGAGACTGTATTTGCACATGTAGTTTTCCAATTCTTTTGTGCTGGCATTATTTTGTAGCATGTCAATATTGAAGTCTTCTACAATCACAATGGGTCCGTTCAGATGGAAATGGCCCAATGCATTGGAAATAACATCTACTATGTTAGAAAATGTTGCATGGGGAGTAGCATAGAGATTCAGTATTGTAATTTCTATTTCATGGAAAAATATTTTTGCATGCACCACCTCAACATTATTTTCTTCGAAATGTATATGGTCCAAAATTGGTACATGTTTTTTCACCAATATCATCACCCCATGTGTAATGTAACTTGATATGCAATTGTGATTTGGGAATTGTTTGTTTTGCATGAATAATTCCATGTATGTTTCCTGCAAGAATAGAATATTGGATTGCGTTGTATCATAGTCATTGAGTATATCATCCATGTGTGCATTTAAGATGTGTGTGTTAAGCGAGAGAATTGATACATATGACTTTGTTTGTATGAATTGGTAATCATACTGCAATTGTCATTTTGTGGTGGTCCTAAGTCGTTCCATTTCAATATCAAATTTTTGTTTGAATTTGAAGTTATATTTTGTAAGAGGACTTAGTAAATACAAGGAGTTTATGCTTCTGACACGGGACAGTGTTGTGTATACAAGTCTATGTATCTGAATTCTAGCAGTATGAAATGAAACATTATCAAGTGTTAGTCCTTGCGATCTATGGGTTTTACGTGCACATGCAAGTTTAATAAAAAACTGTTTTCAAATCTTCAGTTGACCTGTCTTTGTTGATGTCTCTATTGGATTTGATATTCGCAAAATAGGTGTCCAATCGCTTGCAGTGTTTGAATTATATATATAAGCCAACTTGCTTGCTTGTCCCTTGCCTATATGCAGTTCATGGAACTTAATCCAAAGGACATCAAGTTTTTTTGTTTTCGTATAGCCTTTGAGTATTCCATCCGCACCATTGACCAAGCCATCCTGTGAATCATAGTTACATGCATATATTTCAACCAGCATTTCTAATTTTAGGACAAACTGCAAAGGTAAAGTGGATGTATGTTCATGACGTGGCACATTTCCATGGTTGTCTTCTTCCAGGTCAATTGAATTGATGATGATATCATTGCCAGGCATGAGCGATAGCATGTGCCAGGCATGAGTGATAGCATGTGCCTATTATGCATTGCAACATCCTTATTTGTGTAGAACAAGTAAGGGAGCATTGGGTCTGTTGGTTCATGGTTGAAGCACCTCGAATTGATATATGTTAAGTCATCATATGTTTGGTTGTTTGTCCGCATTCTATTTAGAATTGCAATGAATGTTTTATCTGTCTAGCGCATTGTAGTATGCAATTCAAAGAATTAATATTGTCTCTCCAGAAGTCATGCGTCACTATTTGCATGTTAACTGTAGGTTGTTCAAATATCAAAGAATCTTGGATGGGCTATGCCTGGTAAAGATCCCCACATAATATCGTGTCAATGTTTCCAAAGTATTTCGTGTGAACATGTTTTATGCTTCTTAGTCGGTTGTCAATGGAATACAAGAAGCGACTTCCAATCAAATATGCTTCATCTATAAAGACAAGTTGGAGTTCATCATAAAGTTTAGACAACGTATCCAACATTTCCTTGCTAAGTGGAAGACACTGTGACTTGTTAAAAGGAATCAAAAATGCAGAGTGGATTGTTGTTCCACCTTCATTATATGTAGCTTTTCCTATGTATGTAGCTATTAGGCCCTTTGGTTTCATAGGATCAGAGGAATTGTTTGAATCATAGATTTGTATAAGCATTTGGAACAGTTCTTTCGCTATGAATGTCTTGTTTGTTCCTGCTCCGCCTTTAAGGAACAAGTGCACAGGAGTGTCCATGTTCAATCATTTTTTAAGCGCAATGTCCTTTAGAATTGTTTGTTGTTCTCGATTCAACAGACGTCGTATTCTATGGTATCCATTATTTTCAATTGGGAAAGGATGTTTTGTGACTTGAAAACCAAGATTGATACGTTTTTCACTTCCACCTGCTCGAGGACGAGGCAAATTTGCTTGTAGGTCATAAGACTCGCAAGGAGTTATGGTTGTTTTCTGGTTTGTGAATGTCTCATCAAGATTGTCAGGGTTTTCTAGCTCATTAACTGCAATTTCTAGATCACCCCATGTTGGATTAACATTGTAGGTAAATCTAGCTTCATTGATTTGCACTATAGTCTCAGAGGCAACATACACAGCCTCCCACGTAGAGAAGTTATGTTTTAATGTCTCTTCGTTTTCATCAAACAGAACATATAGCAACAATTTTTCTCTACAATAGTTTTCATAGTCAAAATGTTTATTGTATTTGACAAACCGTATCATAGAGGGTTTTTTCCTTTTTGATATGGGTGCACCGTTTTTTTTTAATGCCATACGAATTATGCTAATAAGATATGCCTAATAGGAGATGGATGCTGGAGGTAATAAACAACAATAGAGCGACATAGCACGTCTTCTGAATTGTCAGGCTCTTGTTCTAGCAAAACCGGTGATTTAAGCACAAATGTGTGTTTCTCAAGTGGAGATGTGTTTATGAAGACACATTTTCTTGAACTACAAGTGAGGGGCAAGGAAAGTGCAATGTGAACTGTTTTTTGAGCAGACATTTGTTGAAGATTAAGCAATGTATTTTCAAGTGTGTGTATCATTTGTATGGCATCAATATGACTTCTTTCATGTTCTATGTGTATTCTTCTGAATGCACTTGTCATAGATTTGTCAACCTTTGTCATATACAAGGTACAGTACATTGTTGCAGCATATGCATTGAGCACGTACTGTGCATCTGTATTTGCTTTCCACATAATTGGCATGTAGTTCGAGAAATTGTTGTTCCAAATATGGGAAAGCTTTTGTTTAAAGAAAATTGTTGGTTGTTTAAGCGTACATTGTATGGCTTGGATGTACTCATCTTCTGATAGATTTAGTTGTGTCAAGAAGTCATCGAAGCTCATAAGCTCGTCAAACTCTCATTGTTCTAGAAATGTGAACAAGGATTTAGATTTCTCAACAACAACATTGTCCTCTAAACTAAGTGGCTCTATGATTCTTGTAGCTCTCATTGGCGGCACGGGAAAGTTGTATCTATAATGCGATTTTTTTTGTTTTCTACAACTTCTTGTATGATAATGTCTATAAACTTTGGAAAGTTCTACATCCAAATGATCTGTGTTGCATGTTATGTATTTGTCCACAAATTGCTCGATCTATGAATTGTTGTTAGCTCCATAGACTGGTGCACCCTCTATCCACAACAGTGCGTGGTCATGTTCATTCCCCCTATTCTGGAATTCAGTCACAAAAAAGTAGTCTGATATTTTTCCGAAAAATGTTTCATCATGGCATATCAATTGTCTCAAAGAATTTATTCTATGTCTACAGTAGCGAGTACATGTCACTGAGTCTTTTCTTATGAGGTAGTCAATGTCATTATTTTCCATTGTATCGGTTTGTTTTTTACGTTTCCTGTTCCTATGCAGGTCAGATACGGCAGCCACCAATGGATCCCAACAATTCTTTGCACTTGTAAATGTGATGAAAAAATTTAGCGGGCCCAATTGTCGGATCATTGCAAAAATAGTTTTCTTGTTTTGTTGCAAATAGTCAGGAGAGATGCAAATGTTTTTGAAATCTATGTATCCAATAACAGATTTCAGAATTTTTTCTAGGTTTACTTTGTACTTGACATCCTTGGCCAACAAGTTTCTTCCTTGTAACTGGAATTTTCTTATTCGGACCCACATTCAGAAGAGAACTTGCTCTATTATCATGCGCATTGTTTTGAAAAACAAATGTGTTATGTGACAAGAGAAGACACCGCTTGAATGTAGCAGCTCCCATCGGACTATTTTATGATAACTGAATCATTTTGTAATGTCATGGGCACGTGGATCGTCATAAAAGAGTGTTGAGAAGTTCATTTCCTCAATGAATTTGTCCTTGAATATTCCAAGTGGGCGTTGCCCCTCAGCAGGTGTAATTTCGACAATCTTGTCTTGCAAGTCATGAATGCACTGTGAATCAGTGAATCCATGCACCAATGTCTCAGCAGGTGTTTCATTCTCCGATTCATCACTTGTATCAAATTCACTAGAAATTTCGAGAGTCTTTGCAGAGTTGGCATCCTCTTCTCCAAGAAGATTGTTCCAGTTCTCATTTATACAAATGTATTGTGCTTTGTACAGGGCCCTGGAACATAATTTATTTAATGCTTTCATAGCATCATGCACACGCACGTTGCCTATCTGATACGCATTTTTGTATCACAGGCGTCTTTTCAGAGCCACAACAATTGTCATTGTATCGCTAATGAATTGTGGAAAGGATTTTTGCACAACATCTAGCTAAACATGCACATTAATAATTGATCATGTTAAGCCCATCTGGGGTCGTTTATAGCCCTAGGGCTTGATTTGTGCAAATGAAATTCGCAGAGACACAAGTCTCTCTTCAAGTTCCGTAAGTGCACTTACATATGGTAGTGGTGTATTACATCTTATTTGGTCAGGGGTTGCAAATTGTGGTAGTTTTCCATTTTCAAGCGACCATTTGCATGGAAGACAAATTTTGCCACTGGAAAATGTTTTATTGTGCGCTGTCAAGCGCAGGTATTCTGCTTCCAAATCAGGCGTGAAAGACTTACTATTTTTTGTGAAATTCAATTGTTCACAAATTGTACATGCAATGGAAGGAGTGTTTTTAATTTGTTTCATGTAGGTCTGTCTTGCATCTTTCTTTCGCAGGGAAGTATGGGTAGAAAGTGTTTGTTGGTTTTCATTGGTAATAGTGCATGGTGTTGCTTCTAGCACATGAAATGTGACAGTTGCATGACCATTGTGGGATATGCAACCGTACCTATTTCTATTGTGTTGTGCACGAACAAATTTCTTTAGATTGTGATATGTGAGTTTCTCTCTAAAAGGAAGCGTAGCAATGTATTTTTTTCTCTCGCGCATCCTTTTTTCAAGTTTTGGTAACTTACTCTACGTTTCTTGTCCAAGGGCAGGATGACATGATGGAAATTGGGATGAATTTCACTCTAATTCAGGTTGTGATAACTTAGTCTACGTTTTTTGTTTAAGGCCTGTATGGCCTTCACAACTGGGACGAATTTCACGCATAACTTTTTTCAAGTTGTGATAACCTAGTCTAGGTTTTTTGTTTAAGCCTTGTATGGCCTCATCACAACTGGGATGAATTTCACGCATGAATTTTTTCTTTAAGCCCTGTATGGCCAAATCGCAACCGGGAGGAGTTTCATTCTCACTAAAAATCATGCCACGTGTATGCAGATTCAATGCGGTTTGGGTGGCATGGACATTGAACCCTAAACCAATGATATGTCCAAGCAAAGGTTGATAATGGATATGTGTTGTATCTATTTTCAACGAGAGGATGTCAATTGTTTGATCGTAATTTGAATCAATAGACCAAGAATGGATAGTGCCATCTGTAGAGTCGACCAGACCTAGATATTTACTCTAAATATGATAGACAGCAACTACAAATAGAATCTGCAACCCTCCACATTTCCTTTTTCATATGGCAGCGCCATGTTTACAATGTATTCTTGCCAACTTCCAATTGCCGACATATTTTCTAGGAGATATGGTGAAAGGTGTTGATGCAAGTAGCTAAAAGCCTTTTGGCTTCCGCCTATAATTGCATTGCAAAAGGACTGTACAGTGTAAATCCACAGCAACTACACATCGAACTCTTCTGCTACCAAACAACAAATTGCATTGAACAGACTATCTCCACAGCTAGACACAACAGTTTTTGCTAGTTGCAAACTATGGCAGTCTATGTGATGCATAATCTGTTTCCACTGCAATTCAAGGTCTTTGCAAATGAGGGACAAGTAAATATGAGGTCCTTCAAGATTTCATATGGGAAATTTAATGTACAGTAGTGGTTCATAATGACCACTGACAGCATTGGCATCATGGAACAAGATGCAATATGGATTGTTAGATGCAGTTTTTTTTAATAGTAGATATCTTGTTTTTCTTGTCAACGACCATATTCCAATTGATATATTTAGCCAGTTAGACAACCATCGTATGTAAAATGTATCTCCCCAAATTCCCTGCTCATGTGCAAGCAGAATTGGAGATGAAGACAACCGCATCTTTGAAAAATACAGAGCAACATCATGTATTCCATGCAACTGCCGAAGAAAATCAGATTGCAGTTCGTATTCATATGACTCCAATGCCTCAGTGTTGTCATTTTTTAAACAGCCCAATAAATAATCTATCAATCCATTTCCCAGGTCGGTCGAGGAATAACAGAAATGCAGTAGAACCTAAAATGCATCGAAAAGGCAATCCCCTACAGTATACGAGAATGCATCCAATCTAAAAAGGCCATTGCTATGCAACACCTCACCAATGTTGTCATGTATAATGGAGTGTGTATCTATTTCATACGACTCAACATCTATTACTTGTTTCATCTTTTGAAATTTGATTTTGAAGTTGTTTCTTAGATACTTTTAGTTTGCATGAAAACTGAGAAAAGGGGAAAAAAATAATAAAACGAGGAAAAAAAAAAGTAAAACAAGAAAACTACAAGCACGGAACTGTGTACCAATCCCTGTATGTATCCTTCAACCTTGTTCTTGTCAACTTCAATCCCCGCTAGTCCCCATAGCATATGACAAGAAAACAAACCCAAACTGGAAAGTGAACCAAACAGAAGAAACAATGCAAATAAATAACGCCATAAATTTACTGAGCAGAAAGATCGATTTGAACCTATTCATGGCGTGCATCCTACAAGCTTCTCAAGGCTAGAAAAATTTATGCAAAATAGAAAGGACAGGACAAAGGCAACAGGTGGACGCAGTTTTCCGACCGAGACAATAAAAGCATTCGCTGCCTATACACCCCGGCGGATGGTTCCCTCTTGTGATAGCTCCGAACTAGTTTTCGAAAACCCCTTTGCATTGCAATTTTTGAAATAGCTATGGACGTGACAGATGACATATGAAGATGCATGGTTTCCAGGAACAGAAACTAAGAGCACAAAGAAAGATGGTCTGCAACATAATTTCGAGGCAAGGATTCCCACCATTGAAAAATAACAACGAAACGATAGCATAGAAACTTACCCATCAACAAGGGATGACAAGAGCTCAGCCCCAAAACCTGCAAACCGCAACAACAAGTCCAATAGCTTGCAAAGTTGAAGAATAACAAATCGGCGAACAACCACGAAGTGGTCCAACTGCAACTGCATAACCTCAACTTTGCAAAGTTGAATCAAACAAGAACAAGAATCATGGAACCAACCAACGAACAAGCATCAACTACTGAACCAGTGATGTCGGTGGAGAACAATTCAGCACAATTTCACTGCAAACATCACCATCAAAAAATGGAACGAAACTGTATTGCAGCGCATATGTATAATAAACATTTAAGAATGCCAGACCTGTTAGGTAAACACTTAAGACTGTCAAAACCGTTGAAGGGCATAACCCTGTGCAAACATTTAAGAAAAAATGCAGTCTGGCAGGCATGTTCTCTAGAAGCACGCAAGAATAAAGAAAAAATCACACATACTAATATGCTAGAGAATGTATTCTAGCTAGCAGAAAATGCTAAGCCAAACATTCGAACTAATGCTAGCATTAATCCACCTTCGAGCAATGCATAAGAAAATATATGATTCAAAAATACCATATACGGTCAAATACTTTGGATATGCCAACATATATAACATTGGGAATAGAAAAGTTGGCAATAAGACCTCCAATCCGTTGTCCAATCAGATCATGACAAATATGGTACTTTTTATTATATAAAAATCGATGTTTTTAGTTCCCTGGTTCCAATAATAGATAATATGGAAATATCTGTGGTCAAAGGACAAACTAATACGAGGTCAACGAATTATCGATCTCTATAGTCCCTCTATGCCTATGACAGGGACTAATAATAGATTCAATTAAAAAAAAAGTGAATGAGTTCAATTTTTTTTATTTTTCCGCTGAGGTAATATTTTAATTAATTTATTATTTTCGTAAATTTTTTGTGATATACAAAATATTAAACTTAAACTTGTACACTTGTTAACTTCAAAAATAATTTTATATTTAATATCAAATTAATGAAAAATCCAAAACTTCAAAAGATTTTAGAATATAAAATGTTTTTTAAATTATGTACAGGACACGTTTTAATGTGATAAAATGTAATGGAGTCATAGTAAATAGTGTTTTTTAATACATTTATTAAGGAAAAGACAAAATTTTAATTAAAAAAAATTATAATTTGGAGTGGTTAGGTTTTGTTTATATAAGTGATGATACACCATTTAAATTTTAAAATATTAAAAAAATAATAATAATAAAATTGTAATTTTACAAATTTCAATATTATGATCGTTTTCTTAATCTTATTTTTTAATGAAACAATATCATATTGTAATTTTAACAATTTAAATTTTAAATTTAAATATTATATAAATTTTATGATTAAAAAAATAAATCCCAAAGAGACTATATAGACTTGGAATTTTGGTGGAACAAGTTTATTGCTCGGAGCTTTGTAAATAACTAAGGTTTGTCGTTTGTACTTCAAGTGTTTTCCACACTCGAAGTATTTGTTACGTTATTATTATTTTAGGTGACGTGTGTTAACATATGATGACCGGTTTTTTAAATATAATAACAATATTGGTGCTTTAAATAAAATAAACACATCGATGTTTCATATGTGATAAAAATATTGGTGCTTTGAAACAAAGAATGACACTAACATCTCACTTCGAATATTCGAAATTTTTATATCTTTTGGTGCACAGGGTAATACAAGCATTAACATGTACGAATTATATAACCACTAGGACAAACATAAAATAAAAGTGCAACCTTGCATACAACAAAATGAGAATCCAAGAGGTAATAACTATAAATGCACCATTGCATTTTTGTCATATGTACACACTGTGGAATTAATGTAATGGTGGGGCATTTTATGTAATGGTGCATCGGTGCCTTTTCATTTTATGTACACATCGATAATTTATGTAATGGTACACCGGTAGCGTTTTCAGTTTTATGTATGTACGGAAGCATTTTATGTAAAGTCGTTCTGATGCATTTTATGTTTAGGTACGCACCAAGGCATTTTATTTAATGGCGCATCTCTGTGTTTTGACAATGAAAACATCGGGGGAAAAAAACCGCTACAACCTTCGCTCGCTCAATTTTTTTTAGTTATAGGAACATTTGTTAAAACCTCCACTAAAACCTTCACAGCCAATATAGGAGGTTGTAGCAGAGGTTTTTTGAAAACTTTGACAAATTTTGTAACACTAAAAACTTCTACAAAAACCTCCGCTAGAAGGTGTTCTCCTTTTAGTGAATGCAAGTGTGTATGCTATGGGAGTAGTTTTGATGCAAGGAGTTAAGCCAATATGCTATCATTATGAGATGTTTCATGGGGTAGTTTTGAACTACCCTACCCATGATAAGGAATTATATTCCCTAGTTCAAGATGTTAAGAGTGGAAGCACTATTTGATGGGCAAGGAAACCATTATCCACAGAGATCACCAATCACTACAATATTTGCAGAGCTAGAGTAAGCTTCAACAAACTAGACATTACAAGTGGATGGAGTTTTTGCAACAATTTCAACTAGTCATCAAGTATATGAAGACCAACACTAATAAGTTGATAGACATGCTTTCAAGGCCACCAACATCCAATATTACAACTTTGAAAACTCTTATGCGCATGTATCCTTTTACCCATGATGCATATAAAGAGGCATACACATAAGATGAGGACTCAAAAAATGTGTTTCAACAACTATAGGACCAAATTCATGTAGAAGAAGGTGATTGTAAGGATGACTATCATCTCTAGAATGGGTTTCTCTACAAGCTATACAAGCTTTGTGTTCCTACAGGTGAAAGATTGCAGCTTATTAGAGAGGCTCACACCTCCAAGGTTGTAGGAGGTTTTGGTGTTGGGAAGATGGTTGCTAACTTACAAAAGGTAAGTGTATTGGCCTAGAATGAAAAAATATGTAGCTCGGTATATTAGAGGATGCATAATTAGTTGTACCAGCAAGCTCGACAACAGAAAGCAAGGTCTATACCATCCCTTAGCTATATCCACTCGACCTTGGGAAATCATTTCCATGGATTTTGTGGGAGGTTTACCAACAACTAGGAAGGGACATGACTATTTATTTGTGGTAGTTGACAAGTTCATCGAGATGTACATTCTTATGCCTTGTAGAAAGACCATAAAAGGACAAGAAGAAAGAAACATATTCTTTGAACAAATCTGGGTGCACTTTGAGATACCAAGGAGCATCATCTCAAATAGGGATATCAAATTTATCAGTGACTTTTGGACTACACTTTGGGAGAAGATGGACATGACGTTGAAGATATCTACAACATTCCATCCATAAATAGATGGGAAGACAGAAGTAGTGAATGAGACTTTGGTGTAGCTTTTGAGGGGTTACAATCATAAGCATTCAAAGACATGGGATGAAAATATGATATATATTCACCACTCTTATAACAAAGTAGTCCATGTTTCTAATGGTAAGTCCCCTTTCTAAATTTTCTTTGGGTATTTTCTGCCTTTACCCTTGGATGTTGTTTATGGAAAGCAAGGAAGAGTGAGAGAAGACATCAAGGAGAAGCATTGAGAGAATATAAATTCATTGAAAATATTAGAGAGATCCATTTTCAAGTACAAAAGACATTGGAGAATTCATAGGAAAAGTATAAGGTCGGGCATGATCAACACAAAACTAAGAAGTCATTTGAAGTGGGGAACTGAGTTTGGTTACAGTTGAACAAGGAAAGACTAAATGATCCTCGTAAGAAGATCAAGGCTCTGCAGTATTGGAGAAGGTGGGAGAGAATGATTATAGACTCAGTCTACCCCCATACATGCTCATTTACTCAGTAGTGAATGTGGAGAATTTGAAACTCTATGAGCCTTTCATGTTGGATAAAGAGGAAGAGCATATCCTACCTACCATAGAGGACTTAGTACTAGATGCTCAAGAAAAGTTGGCATAATACATAGTTTTGTAGAAAAGTCTATAACTAAAATGCATGAGCAACATGACCTTTGGTAGATTGGGTTGAAAGGAAAACTTCTAGGCAAAGAAAAATGGTACTCCAGAGACAAGGTAGAGGAAAATTTTCCTCATCTCATTTAGTAAATATTTTAGGGACCAAAATCCTCCGTAAATGGGGAGGTATGATCCATATTGAATCATTATATAATTTGTCATCTATCTCGATACTTTCTAGGTGGAAACATTTGGAGGAATCGATTTGCACATATGTTTTAGCAACAGGCCCCAATTTGGAAAACTGGGGTAAAAAAATGTCTGAAATATTTTGGATCCATTTTGAGGCATTAAATGGAATTTTTTTTCCAAAACCTACATTGGAGGAATATGCCATATTCTACACACCGATACCTTTCCAATGGTGCAAGAATCGCCCATATCGAAGTTGGTATGTGAAATTTATGCCCCCTGCAAATTGACCTACCATGTTGAGCACCATGCTACGATTGGATGTCGCATCATCCATCATCACTCAAACATGTGGAGTTAGCCATGTGTGGATTTTCAAGAGTATTCTAGAAGGTCCAAACTTTATCACTAATTGAGAGTTGTGGAAGTCAAAACCCTAACCTCAAATGACTATTGGGATATGTTAAATACCATGCCATTAGGAGGAGAAAGGGTTCCATCCTTTTGTACGGTACTTGTTCCTTAGTTGAGCAGAGCATCTAGGAGTGGTGTTTTGAGAGGACAACATAGGATAAAAATATTTTGTAGCATCCATATAGGCCATAATGTCAAAGGCAACTCCATAGTGAGTGCATTTTTCTTTGTATCTGCATTTCCATAATTGAAGAAAAGAGAGAAGAGCATAAGCCTCACCTTTTAGCTGGGTTTTCTCCCATGTTGGGTTTTCTAGGATATATATTATGTTCATTTGTGTGTGGATGGTGTGTTGTTGTTCTCATTTCTTTCATTTTTGTATTCAGTTATTTTCATAAATCTAAGTATTAAACTATGTTTCAAGTGGACACTCCACCCATCATCAGCGACAATTGAAACTAATATATTGAAAAAGAATGTTGATGTTGAATTTATAGGGTGAGACTGGTAAGTGTCCGTTGAAGAAATAGTCATTAGGGTTAAGAGAAAAATATATTTAAAATATTAAAGAAATTTAAGATAGTTGTTGAGTTAAAATATTGAAAAAATGGAAGGTTCAATAAGATTAAGATTAAGGATAAAAGAATTATATTTTATATTTAGTATTTAATATAATATTAATGAAGATAAAGTTAAACGAGGAATAAAATGGTTGTTAAGGGGAAATATATTTAATGTGATATGATTATAGTAAGGAAACTAAATATGAGAAAGTTATCGAAAGAAGTTAATAAAGTATTAATGAAGAAAAATATTTAATTATTAAGATAGGAATAGTATTAAAAATAGGATATTATAATACTAGTGAAAAAAATAATGATAAGTATAATTCTTAAAGATAATAAAATTTAATGATTGAAATAGAAAAAGTATTAAAGATAAGATCAAAATAATAATAATAATTATTATTAAAGTTGCTAAAACAATAATAAAATTTTAATAAAAAAAAATACTAATAAAAATATATATATAAATATTAAAATAAAAATAGAATTAAAGTTAGGGTACTAAAATTTTATTTACACTACCTATTTTATTATTAAACTTTCTTTACACTTGACCTATTCTCATCATTAATATTTTCACTAATATTAATTATTGAAATAGGAATAATATTATAATATTAATTGTTAAGATAGGAATCCTATTTTTAAAAATACTCATCACTAATATTTTCACTAATATTAATTATTGAAATAGAAATAATATTATAATATTAATTGTTAAGATAGGAATCTTATTTTTAAAAATAAGATACTATAATATTATAATAGGAATAGTGTTAAAAATAGGATATTATAATATTAGTCAAAATATTAATGATGAGAATAGGTCAAGTGTAAAGAAAATGTAATGATGAGATTAAGTCAAGTGTAAAGAAAATTTTAGTACCCTAACTTTAATACTATTTCTATTTCAGTAATTAAATTTTTTTCTTTATTAAATTTTTTCTTTATTAAAACTTTTTATTATTTTAAATAGTAATTAATTTTTTTTCTTTATTAAATTTTTTATTAATTTAAATAATAATTAAATTTTATTATTTTTTATTTATTTTATCTTTAATAATATTTCTATTTCAATAATTAAATCTCATTCATTTAGTTCATTTAGTGATGAGAATAAGTTTTTCTTTATTAAAAATTTTTATTATTTTAAATAATAATTAATTTTTATTATTTTTCTTTATCCTATTTTTAATAATATTTCTATTTCAATAATTAAATATCATTTATTTAATGATGAGAATAAGTCAAGTGTAAATAAAAATTAGTACCCTAACTTTAATACTATTTTTATTTCAATAATTAAATTTTTTTTTTTATTAAAATTTGTTTTTATTATTATTTTAAAATAATAACTAAATTTTATTTATTTTTATCCTATTTTAAATAATATTTTTATTTCAATATTAAATCTCATTCTTTTTACATTTAATTTATTTTCATAATTATTTTTTTTACTAACATATATGTGAGCAGGCTATATTGTGAAAAGGCTCACATATATGTGAGACATATATGTGAGCCTGCTCACATATTATAGTATCCTATCTTTAATACTATTTATATCTCAATAATTAAATCTTTTTCTTTATTAATACTCTATCAACTTCTCTCAATAACTTTTTCATATTCGGTTTCTTTCTTGTAATTATGTCATATTAAATATGTGTCCCCTTAACGCCCATTTTATTCCTCATTTAAAAAAATTATCTTCATTAATATTGTACTAAATAATAAATATATTTTTTTTATCCTTAATCTTAGTCAACTTCCAATTTCTTTAATATTTTAATTCAAGATTATTTTAAATTTCTTTAATATTTTAATTCAAGATTATTTTAAATTTCTTTAATATTTTTAATCTATTTTTCTCTTAATCCTAACATTATTTCTTCAATTCACACTTACAATTAGTGTCCACTAAAAAAGTTGGACTAACGTTGGACTTTTCAAAACATTATACACAGTTCTATCTAGAAAACTCTATAGCATTATGACTAACTAATCTGAGATCTAAGCAAATAAATTTCATAATCTAAGAATTCATAATAATAAAATATTTGTTGTAACAAATTGTTCCATCCAATATTCATGACAATTTACACATCATATAAATCATACTTTCTCCTAGCATTATGACTAACTAATTTGGGATCTAAGCAAATAAATTATAATCTAAGACTTCATAATAATAAAATATTTGTTGTAACAAATTGTCCCAGTAAAATAATCATGGCAATTTACAAATCATATAAATCATACTTTCTCCCCTGTAGTCCCTCTTAAGGCCCTTTCACTTATAAATTATAATAAATAGTCCCTCTTAAGGCCCTTTCACTTATAAATTATAATAAATAGTCCCTCTTAAGGCCCTTTCACTTATAAATTATAATAAAATAACATGAATTTAGACTTTGGTTGACCACTATGATAAATTAGTCGACAATAAATCCATTTGATCAAAGAGTCGAGTCGAGCCAGTCAACCATCAAGTTGGGTCAACCAATGGAATAAGTCATTTTTCTCTCATGGAGTCATAGCCCCCAAATATTGGCATCCCTCTTGTATCACAACCAATGATGTGTTTTTATTAACAACTTTGATCTACAATATACATGGATCGACCCTTTGCCATACTATTAAGCTCTCCAACGTATATACATTTGTACATATACAATTACAACCTAGGGGCCGAATTTCTTTGAGGTATGAATTCATTCATTTCATGCCTATTATAGGTTAGTTAACAAATACTTGCAAAATTTACATGACCACCATACCTACACTATTATTAACTCTAGTGGGCCCTTCACCCCACAATTACACCCCTAGGGAGGATCCCGCCATCATTTACAGTTTGTTGGAAGTACAATGTGCATGTGAGAAGAAGGTAATTTCCATTCAATCTCTAAATAAAAATAATGATTTTATTTCTTTGGAAAAAGGATTGGTTTAATTTCATATTTTTACCCATTTTCCATGTCCTTTTTTTTGCATTTGTGTCCATTATCTATGTAAGTATAAATGATGGGGAAATCATTATGTCATGGAAAGTTTGTTTTGGATAAAAATCAAAGTGCAAGTCATTGAAGATCTCAAGTGTGAGAGAAAGATATATCCCCATGCCAATATGATATATGGAGTGTATTAAAATATGAGTGGGTTGGGAAGTTAAGGAATTTGAAGGTGAAAAGAATGTTAAAATTGATTTAGAAATTTGAAAATGAGTACATGTATTTATGTTTAAGAATCGGAAAGGAATGAGTGAATAAGTGGATAATTTCAACTTTTATGGTGAGTTTAATGTTTTTGGGCAAGGTAAAGTTTCACTTGAAACTCTTTTTTTCAAAATTTGGACAATTTGTGTTATTATACCCGCCGATAGGCATGGTATATAGTGTTGAGTTAAGATTGGCTTTCTATTAGTTCATGGTTGACCATAAAATATATACCCCTTTATCCAAAGTTTTAAAAAATAATGATTAATTTTAAATTTTAAATCTCATTTATATGATATCTTATTGGCCAAAAACTTTGAAGTCTTATTGTTGTCTTCACTTGCCCTAATGATATTATAATAAATATTTCTTATTTTTTATGTATTCTGTTAAAAGTTGGGGCCCATCTTGTAGAATTCATACTAAAAAATTCTGAAATTGTGGTTGATATTTTATGGCTATCAAACTTGATACGTGGTGGCAGGTATTGTGCATGCCAATGCCATGCGTACTGGTTTTATAATGGGTCAAAACCTCCAAAGTTAAAGTTCCATGGTCAAAGTTCTCATCAATTGGGTAGAACTATAACTTTTGAAAAAAAACTTATTTAATTTGGGGAAGAATTTCCATTGTAAATGAGTTGATTTTATCCACTTATTAAATGACTCTCATTGAAATGCCTTACTTACATTATCCCAATAAGGTTTTAGAAAACTAATTTAGAAAATTAAATACAAGCAGGTGTATTTATACTTTATACTGCAAGGTTAGAAATGGTGGGTAAGATGCACCCAACAATGTAACTTATATACACCATTGAATTTACACATGTTGTATATCTAATGATGTATATACCACCATAAATACCTGTTGAATTTAGGATATGAGAAGATATTGTTTGTGAATGAGTATCTTATTACAATGATGAGTGTTCTATATATAAAGAACATATGGTGACCATGGTGACCATCCATGAAGAGATGCATCCCTTGGGTAGTAAATATATTTATACTTTATATTATATTATACATATAATAAAAATATACTTTATATTTATACTTTAATATATATATTTATATTTTATATTATAAATATATTATTATATTAATAATATTATAGTTAATAATATTGCTTGATAATTAATAATCATATTATTAATTATAAATCTACTAGAATGTCTTTCCGATGCTGCCCAAACATCAACACTCCCTCTTAGCAAGGGAGACATTCTACATTATGCCAAGATTACCTCTGAAGATTACCTTTGAAGATTACCTATGGGTAGCTCTCAAATAGCTTCAACATGTCACCATGACATCCATTACCTCGCAATGCATTTGTACCTCATCATGTGCACCTTTGTGACTTCAAAGGAAATGCATCCAAGGCTCGTGGGTAGTTCTCAAATAACTTCAACATGTCCCCAAGACATCCACTACCTTGTAATGCATCAGTACCTGATCATGTGCACCCTTGGTCTTAGTGCTAGCCATTTTTTATGTTGGACAAGATCCACATGTCTTAGTGCCATCCCTTTTTCATACTGGATGAGAACACTCAGTTCCAACCCTTTTTCATGTTGGATGAAATCC
The DNA here is from genome assembly GCA_000966675.3 of Picea glauca. Lineage (NCBI taxonomy): Eukaryota > Viridiplantae > Streptophyta > Pinopsida > Pinales > Pinaceae > Picea > Picea glauca. The sequence goes on from JZKD02S2065778.1 coordinate 493,349, forward strand.
ACATGTCTCAGTGACAACCCTTTTTTCATTATGGATGAGAACACTAAGTGCCAGCCCTTTTTCATGCTGGATGAGGTCCACCTGTCTCAATGCCAACCCGTTTTCATGCTGGATGAGAACACTCAGTGCCAACCCTTTTTCATGCTGGATGAGTTCCACATGTCTTAGTGCCAACCCTTTTTCATGTTGGATGAGAACACTCAGTGCCAACCCTTTTTCATGCTGGATGAGTTCCACTTGTCTCAGTGCCAATTACCCTTTTTCATGTTGGATGAGTTCCAAATGTGTCAATGCCATCCCTTTTTCATGTTGGATGAGAACACTCAATGTCAACCTTTTTTCATGCTGGATGAATTCCACCTGTCTCAGTGCCATCCATTTTTCATGATGGATGAGTTCTACATGCCTCAGTTCCAGCCCTTTTTCATGATGGATGAGAACACTCCCTTTGAAGAGGGACCAAACCAAATTTGTCCCTAAAGTAATCAAACTCCATCCTTGACAGTGGCTTGGTAAAAACATCTGCAACTTAATCCTTTATGGTCACGAAAATGGAGCCTCACTACTCCCTTCTGCATTATATCCCTGATATGGTAATATATGATCTCGATATGCTTCGACCTGTCATAGACCACGGGGTTCTCTGATGACTTCATGCAACTCTGGTTGTCACACCAAATAAAGGTCGCCTCCAGATCGAGACCAAATAACCTAGACGAAATTTCTCGAAGCCACACTTCCACTGCACATGCTACCAAATACTCATCTTCGGTCGTACTGAGCACCACACATGACTGCTTCCTTCATCCGATGGAGCCTCTTACTCCTTACTGTAGTACCCATCTCCCTCTAGAATTGACCGTCCAGCTCCCTCTCAAGCATTGAATATCAACTAAATCTTCAACCTGTTGACTTCAACACTTGTCCTCCAAAACAAGTCTCGTCATCCTCTTCTTGTAGGTCTTACCTACAAGTCAAATTCAGTCCAATAGTCTGCAATTTTTGAAGCCACACTGGTTCATGACTTGCTACACACACTACCACATACTCAGCTTCAACCATACTGAGTGACACACATGACTACTTCCTACATCTGACGGAGCCTCCTGCCCCTTACTGTAGTACCCAACTCCCTTTGGAACTGATTGTCTGGCTCCCTCTTGAGCACTGAATATCAACTAGATCTTCAACCTGCTGACTTCATCACTTGTCCTCCAAAACAAGTCTCGTCATCCTCTTCTTGTAGGTATTACCTACAGGTCAAAATTAAGTCCAATAGTCAACAATTTCTGAAGCCACACTGCTTCGTGACTTGTTGCACATGCTTCCACATACTCTGCCTCAATCATATTGAGTGTTACACACAATTGCTTCCTACTACTCCATGAAACCATATTGAAGCCTTGACTAAAGCAATATGTTGAAGTACTCTTCCGATCAGGAATACTGTCGGCCCAATATGAATTCGAATATCCATATAACCCGAACTCGTGGTATGTCATATACCTGAGACCATAATCCAATGTACCCTTAAGGTACCTCATCACATGTTTTTCTACGACCAAATGAACCTACCTTGGCTTCTCCATATATTGAATCAGGGTGTTCACAGCAAAACATATATCTGGTCTTGTGTTCATCAAGTTCATCAACGAACCCACCATCTTCCTGTATAAAGTAACATCCATGGTCTCTAAAGTAGTATCATGCAACAACTTCAGATTTGATACCATAAGTGCAACCATTTCCTTGCAATCCAACATCCCGAACCTCTTCAGGATTTCTATTGTATGCTTCCTTTGATTTAGAAAGAGCCCATCCTATCTATGCCATACCTTAAGACCCAAAAAGTAATGCATCATCCCGAGATCTTCATCTCAAAACTCAATAGCCATTTTTTCTCTTACACTCTTAGATGAGATTTTCCACACATGTTTAGAAATAGGTCATCCATATACAATAGTAGTATTATTGGACCATCATCCACAACCTTAAAGTAAAGGTTAGGATCTGCACTATTGTTTGTAAATCATAAGCTCGTCGGAAAATTTTCGATCATGCCATACCATGCTTTGGGTGCCTACTTTAATCCATATAAAGCCTTCTTCAATCTACACACTAAGTATCCCAAAATTCTCACATACTCAACGGAGTGTTCTGTGACAACAAGGACCATTCTTCGTGATCAGGTTGTCATCTGTGTCACAAGAAGAATCTCAATCCTTCTGAATGTTGGAAGCTACACACTTTGAGTCGTATGTCCTTAGAAGACTATGCCAGGGCCATTCTCCATTGGTCAAATTACCAAGACCAATCCCGGGAGAATGTCATCCCGATGTTGAAACATTAACACTTAAGAATAACTTCTAAAATTACATAAAATCTCAACACTCCCTCTTAATGAGGAAGGTATTATATCCAGCACAAACTCTTACATAAACACTTTCTCCATCCACACGAGCTCATGACCATTGACTTTTAGACACATGAATCTATACATCACAAGAAATCCATAGTGACTTCACAGTATGCATCCAGGGTTGGTGGGTAGCTCTCTAATAGCTACAACATGTCATCATGAAACTATCCAATTTCCTGCAAAAAAACTTCTAAAGCCATCACTCCCTCTGAGGCTATATAGTCTTCGGAGTCATCTACTCCCTCTGAATGTGTTGACTTCCTCTTCTTCTTCATTACATGGATGTGCACAACTCTATGTCTGGATAGTCTTGTTTCATGTTGTTTCCTGCAACTATCATTATGGCTCCTTCTCAAAGTTGTTACCTGTGACGTGCCTGGAACAAGAAGCAAGAACAACAAAAAAACATCTCCTAGAGGAGATCAATATATCTTGTGCACAACTATATACAGTGACCCTTGAAATGATATGTCTTCTACAAACACAAGTTCATCATATAATTGATGTCATACGGCTAACCATGTTGATTTTCTAGTGTTAAATTAGATAAGCACAATTTTTTGCAAGTGGTAAAGTCTAGAATGTCACTAAGTAATTACACTCGGAAAATTTCAACTACTTAAAAACTTCCCCCTCTTCCTTAGATCACTTCCCACCTATGAGAGAGAAAATGTGTGTGTCTATTGTTGTGTTTTTTTATATTAAATTGATCCAAAAAGACATGTCTCTTTGAAAATTAAATTTAAAATTAAATTAAATTTTCTTTCTTATAAATAGTTGGAGAATACCTCAATATTAATTTGGTTAAATTGTTCCTCCATAATTAATGCAATTTTTTGCATAAATATAGGTAGAAGAAATTACATTTATGGAATTCTTTCTATAATTTAGGTAGGAGTAAAAAGTAAAATGTGGTACATAGAGATTGCAATAACCCCATAAATTTAACACTCCCAATACTTTACTCTACTCTCATTTGTGAGGAGTCAAGCCCATAATGATGACTGAGGCAAGCCCAATAATGATGAGTGTTCTATATATAAAGAACATATGGTGACCATACATGAAGAGATGTCTCCCATAGATATATTTTATTATATATATATGTATACTTTATATTATAAATATATTATTACATTAATAATATTGCTTAATAATTAATAATCATATTATTAATTATCAATCTACTAAAATATCTTTCCTCAAACATCAACAATACCATCTATTGTAACAACACTTTAAAATACATATTTCCAATCAATAAAAATGATTCTCACATTATCAAACAAATGTAGAAAATGAGTCTTTTCAAATAAAATTAAACTCAAAAAACTTGTTTTATATTAAAAAAAAAATACTAAATTTATATATATTATTTTTATTTTAATATCTATATTATTAATTTTTTAAATATTGTATTTAAAAAAAATTGTTTGAAAAAAATAATTTTAAATTTATTAATAAAATTATTATAATTTAACAAAATTAAATTAAAAAATATTTTTTAATATTTTTTTATTTAAAAAAAATATATATCAAAATAGTTTAACAAAATACCTACACCCTTCCAATTATTATAAACAATTATTATAAACATTACATAGATAAATATTACATGTCAAAAAATTTAGGAAGGACATCAAAGTCACCAATAATTCATTCCATAAATAGTTATTTGATGTAATGTAAATTAGAATAATTCATTGAATAAATAGTTATTTTATGTAATGTAAATTAGAAAAGACATTATATAGATAAACATTGCATATAAAAAGACTCATAAAGGACATCGAAGTCACCATTAACTCAATAGTCAATGGAAAAATCTAGAATTTAAAGTGGCTTCAATTTCCACTTAAGAATGAGAAAGCTTTTACCTGGTAAGCAATTCCTTATTTGATGTGGAGCCCATGAAAAATCCAAAACTTAAAAAGATGATAGCATTTCAAAATGTCTTCAATAGTTAACAAAGAATAAGAAGGTTGAAACGATTTTTTTCTTACTTGGTGTGAGCTGGATGCGAAAATCCAAAATTGGAGAAGAAGTTGGAGTTCAAAATATTTTTCCTTTTCAGTTCGGAA
>JZKD02S2065779.1:12909-23182 GCA_000966675.3 Picea glauca
GATTTTCCTATACAACCATAGCCAATCTTCAAGATGCTACTTGTTTGGTTTTAAATTGAAACCCAAGTACTTAAAACCGAGTTCTAAATCTACACATGGGAATGGAATTATTTCTCTGAACCGTCTTAAGTCCTCCTATGAAATACAATTACACATTAACCAAGACTTTATTACATTTAATTCCATACATGTTTCCTTACAATATAGATCCAATATATGACTAAGAGCCTTTAACTCCTAAAACGATCCTTGACTGAAAAGAAGTATATTGTCCACGAACAAAAGGTGTGTGAGAATCACCATCAAATATACTTTAATTCCCTTGATATATCCCTTTATTCTATCCTCCTTGATCAACATACTTAAACCTTCTCCTACCAACAAGAAAATAAATGAAGATAAGGAGCATCTCTGTCACAAACCTCTTGTAGCCCTGAAGGAGCTTGATGGTGAACCATTGATTAACACAACAAAATATATAGATTCCACACATCCCATGATCCAATTAATTGATTGAACCTTCATACCCATCCATAGTAACAACAATCTTAAGTATGTCCAGTTCACCTTATCATAAGCTTTTTCTAAGTCAATTTTAAGAACAACCCCTAGATCCTTTGAGCCTAACATGGAATGTATTATTTCTTGTGCAATTGACACGACATCATGTATTTGTATATTGTTGAGAAACCTGAAATTCTCCTCCGAGATAATCCCTGACATAATTCCTTTCAATCTGTTAGTGATGGTTTTGGAAATCAATTTATATATTAAATTGCACAAGGAAATAGGTCTAAAATCTTCAAAGGTATCAACATCTTGTTTTTTATGGATCAATGCAATAAAAGTGGTGTTAAGTGCACCCAAATTTTTTCCAAAGTCCATCGATTCCTACACCAAATTTACCAAGTCATCCTTTAGGAGGTCATAGAAACCTAGGAATAATTTTACTATTAATCAATCTGGCCCTGAGATTTTTCCTTTCTTGAAATAATTTAACGCTGAGAGAATCACTTAGTTGGTAAACTTTGTTTCCAATACCCGATTCATATCCTTGTCGATAAGAGTGGGAACCAACTCCAAAATTTTCATTATTTCACCAGTGTTACAGACCCTCGGTTCCTTATAGACATTTTAAAAATGTTATAGACCCTCGGTTCCTTAAAGACATTTTTAAAATGAATTCTTCCTACCTTGACATTTTCTACGAAAATTTTCATCGTTCCCCCCTCTCTATCCTTGATTTCCTAGATCGTATTGATTTGTTTACGGTAGTTTTTGAAATGATGGAAAAAAATTGTGTTCTTATCTCCTTCTAGAATCCATGTTGCCCTGTTTTTTAACCTCCATCTCACTTCCTCTTTCTCTAACAACTCCTTCCTTTTTATTTATAATTCTTTCAGATCATTTAATTCATCCTCTGAAAAATTACTAGCCACATTATTATCAAAGAGAATACGATTTTTTCCCTTAATATCCTTTAGAACTACTTGAGATTTCCTCCTATGCTTCGAGGATCACTCATTCATAACTCTTTTAACCTTTGAGATTTTGGAAGCCAATTGTTTCATTGCAGATTCCTCCCCTTCATCCTGCACCTGAATCCAACTTGCAACCACTAATTTTTTAAAATCTTCTTCCAAAGCCAAGAATGGTTAAATTTAAATGGGCTAGGAGGCTTAGGCTCATCCTTTTCCAACTTCAACGACATTGGAAGGTGGTATGATTGTCCCCATGATCCAACCCATGTCTTTACTAGTGTATCCCCTCCCAACAAATGATCATATATCAAGAACATGTCCAGTCTTTTCGAGATGGCTTCGTCTCCACTTCTAGCATTTCTCCATGTTGGAATCAATTTTATAGGTTCCATGTTCACTAGTTGATTAGTCTCAAATAAGTGCAATAAGAAATCACTTAACCTCGCACTAACACCTCGAACTTCTCTTAAGGAAACTATTAGGTTAAGGTCACCGTTGATTATCAGGTTTATCCCTCTCAACTCTCTAGAAAAATCCAAACTCTCCCAAAAGGGCGTCTGTATAAATATGGCCCATACAAGTTAACGATTTTGAGCTCCTTGTCCAACTCCTTATCATATATTTGACCTTAATGCTCAACCTTATCACTAATGTGGAAGAGGCCATGAATTGACGACGCCAACTTGTAACAACTCCACCTGATAGCCTTCCGAGTCCAAAGAACTAAAGGACCAATCCTTGAGGAAAGATGAGAAGAACTCTATGGATTTACTGTCGACAGACATTGTTTCTTGGATCAAGATGATGTCAGGTTTATAGACACTAATAAGTCTTTCAATGGATATTCTCTTGTGGTCTCCCCCAACCCCTCTTGCGTTAAAAGAGAAGATAATCATGGGGTAACCCTAGGTAGGGATTTACCCACTCTAAGGGCTCTATCAATTGTCACTTGTTTACCTTCTCTTACCCCTTTCTTCACCTTCTTCTCAGTCGAAGACATATGATACTTCCTTCTTGGTCTTATACCAAGGGCAGGTGTTGGGGCCAGACCCCATTCCACTCATATTCCATCCTTTTTCTTATCCTTAGATCTCATTTTGTAAACCAAGCCTTGAAAATACAAATTCTTTCTTCTCCTCATTATCTCCAAGCCCACGGGTCGATTTGCTTGGGAAACTAGACCACTTGTGTCTTCCTTCTCTTGATTCCCCTCCTTCTATTAACTTCCTCGACCTCAAAAATAGATACATCTTCTACCCTTGAATCCCTCAGTCTCCGAAACCTCTTTTTCAACAACACCGAAATCCCTGAGGATTCTATCTAGAGATGAAGCACCCAACACTTGTTTTGGGTCAAGTTTTGGTTGTTCTTGACTGTTGGGCTCCACAGGGTTAGTTTGAGACAATGACAAGGTTTTATTTGTTTGGATAGAGAGGGAGCTTGAATTACTTGGGGAGTTTGAGGTTTCCTCTGGTGCACATATTGGCTTGGTTGGAACCATCGGCTCCTTTGGATGTTTAATCTCTAAGGATCCCATGGGAAACTATCCCGAAGTGAGCTTCTCCAAATCACCTTCCGCATGGGTTTCATCCTTTTCCTTTTTGTGCCAGACTTTGGACACTCTAGTAGTCATAGAGACACATGACTAGAACTGTGCCCTTACATTCCCAAGCTCATGACATTGAAAGCCCCTGAAAGGAATCTTCCAGTAGTCAACCTTTTGGATGAAAGACCAAGCTCCACAATCCACCACCACTTCATCCAGGAGACCATCCCAAATTTCAACTTCTACTAAGATCCAAGCGCATCTGCAATCCACATTCTCTTCCCAACCTTCTTCAAGTCCCACAAAGTGACCAATTTTGTTACCAAAACTCTTCAGGACTTCTACGAACTAGAGGTACCAACGAAAACCTGGGAGTATTTCCCAATCTTTTGAATGTGGTATGGCTCCCTTCAGGGATTGAAACTAAAACCCCACTTCTTCAGGACCAGACTATTGAAGAGTCCTAAATCCCTTTAACTCAAAAGTAGGAAACAAACCCGCCACCAAGCCCCAATTAGAATCTACAACGTTTAATGGTGGAATGGTTCTCCAGATCTTGCGATCCGGCCAATTAATCGATGAGATTTACATAGTGATGGACAAGATGTCTTCTTGCGAAAGCTCCTGCTTTAGTTTGAACGTTCTCTTTTTTGTATTTTCTCTTATAGGTGGGACCAATACAAGATAATTGTTGGTATAAACCAACTAGGTAACAAAAGGAGGAAATGCTTGACTACTGAAGAAGGCTGAGCTTGGGATAACCCTTGTGCTCAAGCATGCGAACAATTATTCTTAAACCTATGACAAGCCTAGTACTAATACGTTAACCTGTTGGTGTTCCAATCATTGACTGAGATACAATTATCAGAAGAAAACATACATGTAATAAACGATGGCAAGAAAAATATTTTCCTTAGCTCTAATCATTGATCACACATTAACACAACGAATTACTTTTCATCATTAGAGATAAGAACTATAAAAATGTTGAATTAGATAACTTGTCAACAGATTCAGAGGCTCTTACTCGTTACAACATCCATTCATGAGATAAAATTAGAAATAATTCTTCTTCAAATCCAATCACGCATGCTTTTGATGAAAAACGAACATAAACTTGTCTTTGGTCCTAAACAAGACTTCTCCATTGAGGTATCTATGAAATAGTTTTTTACAAATGCAAAAATGAGGGTCTTTGCCAAAATCATCGACCTATTCTAACAGGTTGATCCTCTTATTTATAACATATTATTAACTAATAATAACTATCAAAAGTGCAAGCTAAGTAAAACAAAACATCAACACATGGTGCTTTCATCGCTCGGTCTTCTAAGAGTCATCAAATGGCTTCACTTGAGTGGATGACTCTTCTCGTACTCCAACCATTTGACGAAGAGATCCTCGCATGTGTTGGCATACGAGAATCTGTGTTGGTCCATTAGGGCCGAAAGGATCTCCTTTATCTCTACTTCCCATTCCTGATACTTGACTATTCTAGCACTTAACTGCTACAACACGGTCTGAGCCTTGATCGGGTGTTCCATGAACTGATGCACTTGACCTGGTGCCATGTTCGCCACCTTTTCTATTTTCGTAGCCCACGATGAGCCTTGTTCGACATGTAACTTGACTATGTCATGCAAGTCGACAAAGTCATCGGGTGTGCCGAATTATGAAAGTTAGAAGTCTCTCGTCACTCGGTTGATCTTGGTCCAGCTCTTCTTTATGCGGTCAATGATGCTATCCCTTAGTACCTAGATGTCATGCTCTTCGACGTCTCAACCATGTTGAATCATGTTGATGTAGTCGATCATTTCCACTGCTTGGTGTGCTTTCTCATACCATCTTTCCATATCCTTACACGTAGCGAGTGCCATGAGGGTGTCTTCTTGGAAATTGATTATCCCTGCAGTGAAAAGGTGCCGCTCATTCGCAAATTTACCGTAGGCCTCCTGGAATTCGCTTCTCAGGAAAACTGTGGCCTGTGTGGAGTCCTGATAATATTTCTCCAAATGGCGTAGATGCTCCAACTCCTTTAGCGTAGCAACCAAATCCTCTTCATCCTTCCTCGCTGTATCCAAGGTGACATATGTGATTTCCATCCCTACGCTGATAAGCTCAGAGGTCTTGGCATGCTCTGTGCTAATCAATTTCTCCTCTCTAGTGATGAGGATGGAGAGATCCCGAGTAAGCCTCCTTTTCATGGTGATTCTTTTCATGATGGATTTCCTCTTTCGGTCATAAGAGATGGCTTGAATATCAATGACCTCATCCACGGGTTCGAGGATTTGCTTCTCTCCCCAGATAAGCATGTTTCCCAGGCTCTCGACGGTGTATATTTGTTCCAGACTGGGTTCCTGAACCTATTCCGTGTGTTCTGAAAGTTTGGCTTCTAGTTGTTGCTCATCAAGAGGTAAAGTATCGGCTGAAATTAAAGCATAAGGGGTGGACTCGATACTTACTTGATAATCGGCTGTTGAGATGTCGATTTCCTATAGTGGAACTTCTTCTTCTTGTTCTCCCGACCCTATCTCGTCCTTCGGGCTGTCCACTTGCATCCTTGGTACATCGAGTAGCTCAATGTCTAAGACACTTTCGACCTCCTAGTCACTCTGTGGAAGGCTTTGAATTTGAGCCTCGAGAGATGGGGAAGATTCCCTCTCGAGTTCCTTTTCCTCTATGATCTGCACCAGAGTCACCAGGGAAACCTCCGAACTCTCCTCATCATCATAGATAGTTATTAAGTTGTGGAGGGGGTTTGGTGCACTTTCTCTCCTTGATGTCCTCGCTATCTTTGTCTGAGCTGAAATGTCCCCTAGTGATCTAGCCTAAGGCGTTGAAACTTTAGGGTTATCCAACCCGATGATCTCTTCAATTTTTATTGGTTCTGGGTCACTTGGGCCTACCTGGCTTTTGATTGGGTTGTCGACAGGGACCCTTGTAATTTCCACAAGGTCCGGGTCATTTTGCAGTTGATCAATTAGTTCTTGTGTCTGTTCCATTAGGAGAAATCCCCTTGCATGTGCCTTCGGTGTCATAGACAGTCCCCTGTTCTGCACCTTTGTTGCCTCTGTCGCTTTTATTTCTTCCCAATCTCCGAGGGCCTCTTGAGTCGACTGCTCTATTGTTTCCTCTTATTCATCCATGCTCATGGCCTTAAACCTGGTCATTTTCGAGTTGACCATCCTTTGCACCACCTCGTCCCAGTCCTGGGCGTTCTTTGTGAAGACTTTGTCTTCGAATTTGTCGTGAGCATACGACCAACAGGAAGACACATGTGAAGCATGTTGCAGGACAAGGACCTTTGGATCGTGCTTGCAGAACTGGACTGTCAGGAATATGAATTCGAGTTGGATCAACCCTTCTTGTTTGGCTTGAGCGATATCCTTTACCAAGTAGAACCCTACATGGAAACGATAGGGTATGAAAGCATGTTTCTTGTCCTTGACCAGGGTGGCGTTGTAGCCCTGGAAGATAGTTTGATAACATATTTCTCCTACGACAAGCTAGTCTGGAACGTGAGCTGGTAGGATATGTGGTGCTCCGGTGGCCCTGAGCACCCTAATGTAGGTGGCGCTTGTCTAAATACTAATGGCCTACCTTGGATACCATCTTCTTGGTCGTTGCTGATAGCCTTGGGCATTCCTTATTAAAAAGAATGAAATAAATTTGGGCGATGAATTCATCGCAGATGAGGGGGTAAGATTTCTTATACCTATTTTCCCATAACACGCTGAAGTAGACATGGAGAGGGAGCTCTGCAACATGCCAACTCGGATTCATGACGACGAAGATGTTCCTAGCGCACATGACATCGAGCAGGTATGAAGCCATGTAAAAATTTGGTGCTTCCCCTTCCTTCGGCGTCTGAGCCTGCTGCACACATATGCTTAGTTGCTTGGAGATTATAGCTCCCCAGTTGAAGTTGCACCCGACGATCGCATTTGTGTATGCCAAAGGCATCCATGGCTCTGAAAACTTGGAGAAATCCTTCTCTGTGTACAACTGGCAGATGAGAGCCATCAAATAGACGTATGGCTCTCTCAAGTTAACCATACCATACTAGCCAGTTCTCCGGTTGGTAAACTTCTTTTCTTCTCTCCACCATGAGGCCATCACCCGGCTGGTGTCATGGTGTTCATAGAACTTCACCACGAAGTCTGTGTTTAGCCGCTCCTCCGGGTCTTTGAGTTTGTAATACTTTTGAACTTCTACAGGGAGGAAAAATCTGACACTCCCGCCATTGTCATCGTTGATTAAACACTTCTATGTGTCTGTGTGGACGATGAGCCATTTCAGGACCTCTATGTAAGGGAAAATGGGAGTTCTTCTTGTCACCATGTGCAGATACAACCATCGGATGTTCGAGAACACCTGGAAGTCGAGTGCCCTTACGTCCGGATCACTGTGTGGGACATATTCTAGGTATTCTTCTCGGCTGTTCCTGTTAAAGAGATCTCCCCACCGTGGGAGCACCATCTTGGACCTTGTGCTTGCCTCAGTATCGCCAAAGGTCGGAGGCTGGGTGAAAACCTTCTTCTTTGTTGTCTTAATGACAAGTTTCAGCCTAGGGATGTATTCCAATTGCTTTGCGATCCCTGAAGAAGAGCCTTCGTCTATCTCTGGTTCTTTTAGCTTCGATGCTCTCAGGGAGCGTCTAGTGGTTGGCTTTCTTGGTAGCATTGTTCCTGCAACTTAAGTAAAATTTCAGAGACTGTGTAAAAAACCAGATAAAAACATATAAATTATAGCCATGTAAAATTTACAGACTCAAATATATACCTTTGAAGCTTGTTAAAACCTAGTTATTTTGATAAGCACAGACTTGATACAGCCTTCAGGTTGCTCGTCTTGCTACTTCAGACGCTTTGGAATTCTCTTACGCGTAGAATGATTTCATTCACAACGGCTCAAGAGATTTTAAATAGGAAATATCTTATCGTGTTGCATCAACCATTCAATTCAGGTTATGAGTGAATTTTCAATAAATCTGTCACCAAATCTCTAGAACTTAAATTCATCGTGGGTTGACAATGGAGGCGTAGGTGGTGATGTGGTCTATCAGTGTTTTTAAACGGTTCTTTAATTGGCGCACGAGGTAGAAACTAATGCAGGATCAGATATTAATTAGATCCTTAAATGCTCAAAATCCGATCGTATCTAATGCTAAAACGTCTCATCGTGTCGCTCTTTCAGTGGGTGGATCGGGGGTCGGGGTTGTGCTACGAATGTTTTCGTTGGTATCCTCCTGCAAAAAGCTCCAACTCCGATTGATATTATCGCACAATGCTGACACAAGAAAGTTGACTCGGACCTAGGGAACCAAGAATGACTTGGGATAGAACTAGACCGTACGACCCTCTAACATGGTAAAGACACGTGGCGTTGAAGACCAGTGACTTAATTCGCTTGTATTAATCGGAGTTGGGACTTTCCTTAAGTTATTCGTTCTAAAACAAACCTTAGCTTTCCGATGCCGAAAAAGTGTCCAGGATCGAAGATCGAAGAAAAACCTATCAAAGTGCTTTCAGATCAGCTCCCTTGAAAAAGTCCTGATGTCGAAAACACGTCGGGGATCGACGATCGGGGATAAATTTTTATCGTGGTCAGAATGTTTGTTGTGATCCTTTTGGGTTTTCCCTGATTACGATAAAGCGTGTCGGGCATCAACTATCGGTGATATATTTTTGTTCTTCGTTAATGCTTACCCCCCCCGTCTTTTACCGATGTCAATGGAGATCAACGCTTGGCGATATCTTCATGCGAAAAAATTAACACAAACCAAAACTTCCTTTTGTCGATGCCGATGGATATTCGTGCTTGGGGACTGTGGTTTTCTGAGTGGTTCCTTTTCTTTTTTGAATTCCTCTCGATGTCGAATCTGAGTGCGTTGGGTGAAGTGTTTGGCTGCCGATTCTTTATTCAAGTGTTACAGTCTTTTTAGTCATGGGGTTTCATAAGTTCAAGCAAACTTGGATAGGTGATGAGAGTCATGAAAATAAGCAAAGACAAACATTTCCAAAAATGAAATCGAATCAGACAGTGCAGAAGATCAAGTGGTACCCAAAAAGTAAAAAAAATAATAAATTATTTTTAGGGTGTGTTGAGTTCTCAACAAATGGCGGATTACTAGGCAAAAGAAGAATCTATGTTCCTACCTCGGCCTCAAATAATGAAAAAGTTGGTTAAGAACTTAATTGGTTTTTCATTAGAGCCTCTTTTATCCTTGCATTTGAAATTCCCTGGTAGGTGCATTTGGGCCTGCTTGTGGGATTTTCAACCTTTATTCCACCTTCATTTCCTGTAACCCTAACTCATGCCCCCTTTGACAAGAGTTGAGTAAAATGGCACCAGGCCCTTTAGTAATCATCATTCACTTGCTACAGTGTTGCTCTGCTGCCAGTGAGCATCCATAGCCCCAGCGAAGTCACCTCGACATCATAGACCTTGCTCCGCTGCCAGCGAGCGTCCATAGCCCCGACGGAGTTATATTCATACCTTCTCCTACTGTGCACTCATTTTATATAGTTGATTTTATTTTGGCAGAATACCATGAGCGAGTGGGAGAGGAGGATGTCTGTTATTTGCAAAATGTGATGGTTAAGATGAATCTTTTGCTATCTCTATCCCGAGGTACATGTAGTCCTTTCCATCTTACCGTTTTTCCCTTAAGGTTTTACCAGACCACTTGGCAGACACTTCATCACTTTTCCAAGGTTGTTCATCTGCACAGGTTAGACAAAAAACCATTTAAAACAATCGCAGGTCTCCCAATGCTTCTTGTGTTTTATGTAAGCGATGAGTTAGGAACAGAGTTTGTCATATCGCATGAATTAAGGTCAACCAATGTCTTGCTAAACACAAACTTAAAAAGCGCAGAAGTGCTATAACAAGAAACAAAAACAAAAATGAACTCCACAATCAACCTACCTCAAAGAAAAACATCATGAAAACATACACACACATTTTTATCTTTATTTATTATTATTATTATTATTTAATGAAAATATTGTTTTAGGGATTTTCCATTCACCGGGAGGGCGTCAGGTTCCCCCCTCAAACTTTGCAACCAATACGTTCCTACCCCAATTTTCTCAGCCACCTGAAAAGCTCCGAGCCATATATTTTGAAACTTAGAATGTTTTCCCTTTGGCTCATTTGTTGTGTCCCATTTTTGGACTAAGTCTCCTACTTCAAAATTCTTCTCTTTGGTCTTATGCTTATCAAACCACCTTTTAACTACCTT
>JZKD02S2065779.1:40826-51990 GCA_000966675.3 Picea glauca
GAGTTCTCAATTGAGGTAGCTCCGAAATAGTTCTTTAAAAATCCAAAAATGAGGGTCTTTTCCAAAACCATCAACCTATTCTAACAGGTCGATCCTCTTATTTATAACATATTATTAACTAAAAATAACTATCAAAAGTGTAATCTAAGTAAAACAAAACATCGCCACATGACGCTTTCATCGCTCGGTCTTCTGAGAGTCATCAAATGGTTTCACTTGAGTGGATGACTCTTCTCGTACTCTGACCATTTGACGAAGAGATCCTTGCATGTGTTGGCATACAGGAATCTATGTTGGTCCATTGGGGCTGAAAAGATCTCCTTTATCTCTACTGCGTGTGCCCGATACTTGACTATTATAGAAATTAAATGTTGCAACATGGTCCGGGCCTTGATCGGGTGTTTCATGAACTATTGCACTTGACTTGGCGCTATGTTCACCACCTTTTTTATCTCTACAGCCCATGATGAGTATTGGTCGGCATGTAATTTGACTATGTCATGCAAGTCGAAAGTCATCGGGTGTGACAAATTATGGAAGGTCGATGTATCTCATCGCCCGGTTGATCTTGGTCCAGCTCTTTTTGCACTTAGCCCATTTCTCTTGGATTTCCTAATGAGGTTATTGGGCCATTTTCACCCAATATTTGGTCGACTTATTTATGCGGTCGATGTTTCTATCCCTTAGTACCCAGATGTCGTACTCTTCGACGTCTCGTCCCTGTTGAACTACATTGATGTAGTCGATCCTTTCCACTGCTTAGTGTGCTTTCTCATACCATATTTCCATATCCTTGCACGTAGCTAGTGCCATGAGGGTGTCTTATTGGAAATCGACTATCCCTGTAATGAAAAGGTGTCGCTCATTCGTAAATTTACCATAGGCCTCCTAGAATTCGCTTCTCAAGAACACCGTGGCCTAAGTGGAGTCCTGATAATATTTCACCAAATGGTGTAGATGATCCAACTCCTTTAGTGCAAAGGCCAACTCCTCTTCATCCTTCCTCTCTCAATCCAAGGTGGCATTTGTGATTGCCATCCCTACGCCAATAAGCTCAGATGTCTTGGCATGCTCCATGCTAATCAATTTCTCCTCTGTGCTGATGAGGATGGAGTGATCCAGAGTAAACCTCCTCTTCTTGGGGGTTATTTTCATGATGGCTTTCCTCTTTCGGTCATAAGAGATGGCTTGAATATCAACGACCTCATCCACGGGTTCGACGATTTGGTGCTCTTCCCAGGTAAGCATGTTTCCCAGGCTCCCGATGGTGTATATTTGTTCCATGTTGGGTTCTTGAACCTCTTCCGCTTGTTCTGAAAGTTCATCTTCTGGTTGTTTCTCATCGAGAGGTAAAGTATCGGCTAAAATTGAAGCATCAGGGGTAGGCTTGGTACTTACTTGATAATCAGTTGTTGAGATGTCAATTTCCTACTACGGAACTTCTTCTTCTTGTTCACAAGACCCTAGCTCGTCCTTCGGGTTGTCCACTTGGGTCCCCGATACATCGAGTAGCTCAGTGTCTAAGACACTTTCGACCTCCTGTTCACTCTATGGAAGGATTTGAATTTGAGCATCGGGAGCTGGGGAAGATGCCTTCCCGAGTTCCTTTTCCTCTGTGATTTGCACCAGAGTCACCAAAGAAACCTCCAAACTCTCCTCATCATCATAGACTGTTATTAAGTCATGGAGGGGGTTTGGTGCACTTACTCTCCCTGATGTCCTCGCTATCTCTGGCTGAGCTGAAACGTCCCCTAGTGATCCAGCTTGTGGCGTTGAAACTTTAGGGTTATCCAACCCGATGATCTCTTCAATTTGTCTTGGTTCTGGGTCACTTGGGCCTACCTAGCTTTCGATTGGGTTGTCGATAGGGACCCTTGTCATTTCCACGAGGTCTGGTTCATTCTGCAGCTGATCAATTACTCGTTGTGCCTGTTCCATTAGGATCAGTCCCCTTGCCTATGCCTCTGTTGTCATAGACAGTCCCCTCTTCTGCACCTCTTTTGCCTTTGTCACTCTGATTTCTTCCCTGGCTCTGAGGGCCTCTTGAGACGACTGCTCTATTATTGTCACCTATTCATCCATGCTCATGGTCTTGAACCTGGTCATTTTCGAGTCGACCATCCTTTGCACCACCTTGTCCCAGTCCTGAGGGTTCTCTGTGAAGACTTCATCTTCGAATTTGTTGTGAGCATACGACCAATAGGACGAAACAAGTGAAGCATGTTGCAGGACCTGGCCCTTTGGATCGTGTTTGCAGAATCGCCCCGTCGAGAATCTGAATTCGAGTTGGCTCAGCCCTTCTGGTTTGGCTTGAGAAATATCCTTTACCAAGTAGAACCCTACATGGAAACCATAAGGTATGAAAGCTCGTTTCTTGTCCTTGACCAGGGTGGCATTATAGCCCTGCACGATGGTTTGATAACATATTTCTCCTACGAAAAGTCAGTCTCGGACATGAGGTGGTAGGAGATGTGGTGCTCTGGTGGCTCCGAACACCCTGTTGTAGGTGGTGCGCTCGTCCAAATACCAATGGCCTACCTTGGATATCATCTTCTTGGCTATCGCTGATAGCCTTGGGCATTCCTTCTTAAAAAGAATAAAATAAATTTGGGCGATGAATTCATCGCAGATGAGGGAGTAAGATTTCTTATAACTATTTTCCCATAGCAAGCTGAAGTATACGTGGACCGAGAGCTCTGCAACAAGCCAGCTCAGATTCATGTCGGTGAAGATGTTCCTAGTGCACATGACATCAAGTAGGTATGAAACCATGTAAAAATTTGGTGATTCCCCTTCTTTCGGCGTTTGAGCCTGCTGCACATAGATGCTTAGTTACTTGGATATTATAGCTCCCTAGTTGAAGCTGCACCCAACGATTGCAACTATGTATGCTAAAGGCATCCATGCCTCTGAAAACTTGGAGCAATCCTTCACTCCGTACAACCGGCAGATGAGAGCCATCAAATAGATGTATGGCTCCCTCAAGTTAACTGTACCATACCAGTCAGTGCTCCAGTTGGTAAACTTCTTGTCCTCTCTCCACCATGAGGCCATCACTCGACTGGTGTCGTGGTGTTCGTAGAACATTACCACGAAGTCAATGTTTACCTGCTCCTCTAGGTCTCTGAGTTTGTAATACTTCTGAACTTCTACTGGGAGGAAAACTCTGACACACCTGCCATTGTCATCGTTGATTAAACACTTATATCTGTCTATGTGGTCGATGAGCCATTTCATGACCTCTATGTAGGGGAAAATGGGGTTTTTTTTGTCACCATGTGCAGATACGACCGTTGGATGTTTGGGAACACCTGGTCATTGAGTGCCCTTACGTCTGGATCACTGTGTGGAACATATTCCGGGTATTCTTCTTGGCTGATCCTGTTAAAGAGATATCCCCACTGTGCGAGTGCCATCTTGGACCCTGTGCTTGCCTCAGTATCGTCAAAGTTCGGAGGTTGAATGAAAATATTCTCCGTTGTTGTCTTAACGACAAATTCCGGCCTAGGGACGTATTCCAATTGTTTTTTGATCCCTGGAGAAGAGCCTTCGCCTATCTCTGGTTCTTTCAACTTCAGTTCTCTCGGCGAGCGTCTAGTGGTCGGATTTCTTGGTGGCATTGTTCCTGCAACTTAAGTAAAATTTCAAAGACTATGTAAAAAACCAGATAAAAACATATAAATTATAGCCATGTAAAATTTACAGACTTGGATACATACCTATGAAGCTTGTTAAAACTTGGTTATTTTGATAATCACGGAGTTGATACAGCCTTCAGGTTGCTCATCTTTCTCTTTCGGATTCTCTGGAATTATCTTACGCGTAGAATGATTTCATTCACAACGACTCAAGATATTTTAAATAGGAAATATCTTACCGTGTTGCATCAGTAATTCACTTCAAGTTATGAGTGAATTTTCAATAAATCTGCTGCAGAATCTCTAGAACTTAAATTCATTGTGGGTTGACGGCGGAGGCGCGGGTGGTGATGTGGTCTATCGGTGATTTTAAACGGTTGTTTTGATTGGCGCATGAGGTAGCAACTAATGCAGGATCAGATATTAATTATCTCTTTAAATGCTCAAAATTCGATCGTATCTAATGCTAAAACGTCCCATCATGTCGCTCTTTCAGTGGGTGGATCAGGGGTCGGGGTTGTGCTACGAATGTTTTCATTGGTATCCTCCTGCAAAAAGCTCTGACGCCGATTGATCTTACCGTACAATGTTGACGTGGAAAAGATGACTCGGAGGTGTGACTCGGACCAAGGGAACCAAGAATGACTCGGGATAGAACAAGACCATATGACCCTCTAACCTGGTAAAGACACATGGCATTGAATACTAGTGACTTAATTCACTTGTATTAATCGAAGTCAGTACTTTCCTTAATTTATTCATTCTAAAACAAACCTTAGCTTGTCGATGCCGAAAAAGTGTCCAGGCAGGATCGACGATCAACGAAAAACCTATCAAAGTGCTTTCGGATCAGCTCCCTTGAAAAAGTCCTGATGCCGAAAACGCATCGGGGATCGACGATCAGGGATAAATTTTATCGTGGTGAGAATGTTTGTTGTGATCCTTCTAGATTTTCCCCAATTCTGATAAAGCACGTCAGGCATCGACTATCGACGATATATTTTCCTTC
Source organism: Picea glauca (assembly GCA_000966675.3). Classification (NCBI taxonomy): domain Eukaryota; kingdom Viridiplantae; phylum Streptophyta; class Pinopsida; order Pinales; family Pinaceae; genus Picea; species Picea glauca. The sequence continues at coordinate 45,474 of JZKD02S2065779.1, forward strand.
TTCGTTAATGCCTGCCCCCCCCCGTCTTTTACCGATGTCGATGGAGATCGACGCTTGGTGATATCTTCATGCGAAAAACTTAACTCAAACCAAAACTTCCTTCTATTGATGCCGATGGAGATCGACGCTTGGTGATATCTTCATGCGAAAAACTTAAATCAAACCAAAAATTCCTTCTATTGATGCCGATGGAGATCGACACTCGGGGACTGTAGTTTTCCGAGTGGTTCCTTTTCTTCTTTGAATTCGTCCCAATGTCGAACCTGAGCATGTTGGGTGAAGTGTTTGGCTGTCGATTCCTTATTCAGGTTTTACAGTCTTTTTAGTCATGGGGTTTCATAAGTTCAAGCAAAATTGGATAGGTGATGAGAGTCATGAAAATAAGAAAAGACAAACATTTCCAAAAATGAAATCGAATCAGACAGTGCAGAAGATCAAGTGGTACCCAAAAGGTAAAAAAATTGATAAAGTCATTTTAGGGTGTGTTGAGTGCTCAACACAACCTAGAAAAACCCCAACTCCATTCTTTATCTACAACCTTCATGAAATCAATTGAGTCTTTAAAGGTAAATATTAACCAAATATTGACCAAGACATGAAAGGTGGGAACATAACCTAACATGGGTAGCTAATTCTCCATAAGCCAGACTTTTAAAGAGAGAGGAGAAATAGATTTCCCACTAAATATTCTGACTAGAGATCTCACCATCAACCCCTCCACTTTATTCAACTGGATATCTTCCCCAACAACCATTTTCACTTCTCCATATTTTTTCCGAATACACTTGGATTTACTTCCAATCTTACAGGCCTCCTTGGAGATTGATTATAGAAACCTTTCCCTCATTTACACCTTCAGAGGATGCCAATCAAGCTTTACAGTCAGATTTCTACTTTGTCTCCAAGGTGTCTCCAACTTGTTTCCCCCCATGTAAACCCTCACTCAGGGCATCAATAGACTTTGACATCCAAAGCTATGGAGTTATTCCCCCAAACCCATAACGATTGTGCACTAAATCCGCATTAAGAGAAGTAAGACCACCGCCTTTCAGACATAGTATGGTCGCTACTAACAACTGAGACTCTTTTGTATTAGAATCACCATGTAGCCTTGAATTGTTTACACCTGTCATATCTTTTGACTTATGCTTTCACAAACACTTGATTAGTTCTTCGTCTATAGGGAAAATGTGTGCATGCTTTATATAGTACTCCCTGAAATCTACCTCATCTAACTCCATACCCATTACACCTCAAGCCACATTTTTGATCAATATATCATTGTTTTTTAGCTCCCTCTAAATTCCAATGGTCAATATCCTCCTACTTTAGTAAGAATTACCTCAGTTACACAATCTGAACATATAAGAAACACTCAATTCAAACCTACCTCTCTCGGCTTTGATGCAAACAAACTTCAGGATCATGTGTAGTTGAAGATGCAACTAGTGAACTCTCTATTTCACTATCTAAGAGATGTAGCATGTGGGAACCCCAAGCCGCCTTCCTTTTGTGCTCTAATCCACCTCCCTTGGTAGAGATAATTTAAACGATGCCTCAAGACACGCCTTCGATCAAGATGTAGTCAATGTCAAGTGCCCTCCAGAGTCCAATAGTCTTTTACCACCTACCTTAGTTTCATGGTAGGTTCAAAGTAATTTCATCCTTCCTCAATTCAATGTTGAGTTTCCTATAGAGTCCAATAGTCATTCAAATCCCTCCTCAATTTCACGACAGTTTCGAAGTCATTTCCTCCTTCCTCAATTACACCACCCAGTCATAGTAGGTACACGCTGATTGACCATACCCTACTCTATTCTAATGCAAAAAATATTCATGAGCACGTGCAATGGGAGATGACACTTGTGAAAACCCTAATTCTTCATCCAGGAGATGAAAAACCCCAATCTACCTTCTAGTCGATCCCTAATCCACCTTCGTTCTTTCATGCATGGTGTTTCTTTCGAGCCGTTATTGATGGAAAATACCTCGAAATTGAAAAAACCTATTGGATCTTAGTTATTCAATCCAAAATCTACAGATCGCTTGAAAAACCCTCAATTCATTGTGAAAGCGTGTGTGTACATTTGTCTTCCAATAATATTTGTATTTTCCTCTTATTCCTCACTTAGAGTCCCCTTCATAATTTCACAAACATAGATTGAAACAATTTGAAATTCCGTTATTTATTGAATACCGTTTTAGTTTTGTTGTTCTTTCATTCTCCTCGTAGCCTCCATAGAATCAATTTATCTTCATCATTATATATGGATTTACATGAAACTTCAAGAGAAAATCACAATGAACAAAAAACTGCGGTTTCCCTACGGAAACCCTATCAGAGCCATCCCCCAAATTTCTCCTAAAATTTCACCTACTTTAATTTTTCTCCAATTGTTAGGATATTTAGAAACTTAGGAGTTAGTTAAGATCAACTTGGTCTAATGTGTCATTAGGTTAAAGTGTGTTTATTTAGTATGAAATAGTATGCATTTGTAATCTGACAGTGATGATATGTTCTCAACATAGAGTGATCCAACAACTCATATTCTCCTCGATCTTAACAACTACATTGATCAGTGGCTTAACACCTGATTGGTCCATGATCTCTATTTAAATAACATGGAGGGTCATTTGTCAGTGACCGATTGTGATAAACTCTCTTGTAATATTTTTTTTTTCCATTAATAAATTGTCTCAAGTGGTCACGTTGGTTGGGGTCATGAATGTTTCCCCACATGAGTTTTAGCATGTAAAAACATCGATGTGTTAATCTTTGGTCTGGTTGTGTGAGTGGTTATTGAAAGTGTGTGTCCTCTGTTAGAATACTTGTGTTGTTGAACATGGTATCATAACACATTTGAAGACCCACTCGTGTTGTAGATTGAGATCTTGAAGTCGTGTTGTCGCATCTACAGTTTCTACTATTTCCATACATTTTTTGTACGAGAGAATTGTTCCATTACGTCATGAGCGCTCATTTTAGTTATAAAGACTTTTTGTTTAACTCGAAAATGTTTTATTTTTCCCAAGATACAACTATTTCAGTTAGATCCAGAGGTATAAAGCTTGAATACACCCGTTTTAAATTTTTACGGAGATAATATTTTGGTTTTTTGTTTTTGTTTCTAGGTCGCTACTCTTTTTATTCTGCATATGCTCTTGGCCCTGCGCTCTGCATGATATCGAAAAATAAAAACAGAGAAAAAATTGTTTCATTGTCTGCGTATGCTCGTTGTCATGCACTTTGTGCGATCTTGAAAAATTAGAAACAAAGAGAAAACCTGCATGTTTCGATTAATCTAACCAAGACTAACTCTTGTTGATGTCAAGAAGTAATTTTTTTTTTGTGTGAACACATGAAAATAGTTTTTTTAGCATGCATCTCAAGGCCATCTTCAACAACAACAACAACAACAACCCCCATTCTCCTTCTTAAGATTATAATGTGTTTTGCACTAGCTCACTTGGTTAAAAATTGTTTTACTTAGTAAGAGGTCTAGAGTTCAACTATATTTTTTATTTCTTTTTTGAAAAAAATCATACATCCATTGTAAAGTGAATTTCACTTAATTTATAAAAGTGAATCACTATATGTAGTTTTAATATTCTTTTTAGTTACTCTTTTTTGCATGCAAATTTAATTTACAACGTAACTTCATTATAAAAGTGATTCTCATTTATTCTATAAAAATGGATCACTTTTGTTGCCGTTCTTATACACACTTGCAAACGTGAGCTAAGTCCTACTCACTTAGTGTGTCCTGCACTAGCTCACTTGGTTAAAAATTGTTTTACTTAGTAAGAGGTCTAGAGTTCAACTATATTTTTTATTTATTTTTTGAAAAAAATCATACATCCATTGTAAAGTGAATTTCACTTAATTTATAAAAGTGAATCACTATATGTAGTTTTAATATTCTTTTTAGTTACTCTTTTTTGCATGCAAATTTAATTTACAACGTAACTTCATTATAAAAGTGATTCTCATTTATTCTATAAAAATGGATCACTTTTGTTGCCGTTCTTATACACACTTGCAAACGTGAGCTAAGTCCTACTCACTTAGTGTGTCCTCGGAGGCACACTGTCACTTTGACTTGAACCTCTTCCGTCTAGGCTAACTCCTAGGAAAGCCAAGGGGGGTAGACCCTAGTTACTAGATGATATTTAGAGTTTAAGTTCTAGGAGTTGGTTTCAATTAATTAAATGGTCAGGGGAAATATAACCTATGATGTTAAGTAACAATGCAAGATGCAACAATATAGGATGACAGTCAAAACTTTTTCCTAGGACAACTAAGACTAGTGCTTAAGATTTGGCAAGGGGTCAACTAGATTAAGGGGAGATTAATTACAATAGATTTACAAATATTACAATATTACAACAATACTAAGTACAAGCTATATACAAAGATACAAAAAGAATGTCTAAGATATACAGAGTTAAACTAAGCTAGATATAATAGATACAATATGTACAAATACTAACAAGTTGCTTGCATGTGCAGGAAATAAAGATACTCAAGACAAGATAACCTTCAACATAACAAGCCAAGAATGCTCACAATAGATATTACTCTATTGGACTGCTTATCAATGACACAAAGATGAAAATCCCTCAAGACCCAGTCAAGAGAGTGCCTCCAGGTGGATGCACAACTTCTTGAGGGATCACACCACAAATTATAGGAACAACAATATGAATGAAATTGCTTGAAAAGTAAAAGTGTTCCAGATGACAAATATAACCACTTAGATAATTACTCCACAACTTATGAAAATGACTTGCATGTAAAAGTAGATACGAAGTAAATGTGCTTGCAAATGTAAATGTAAATTGCTCGAAGTTGTAGACCAATGATTGATTAAGATGGTTAAGTGAGATTAAATCATATCTAAGAGTCAACCCAATACTTTCCTCCCCCAATTACCAAGTAACTGCTGGGTGCTCAAGAAGTAAGACAACAAGGCTCACCCTAGCTCCACAGGTCAGTCCTAAGATAAGAGTACTCCCAGAAAAGGACGTTGTGCGCCAGACCGTCCCCAACCTAACACCTTTTCGTTGCTTTCCTCCAACCCCATTTTAAATGGAAAATATGGTTGGTAAAGGTTCCCTATTAAGTCTAATAAATTATTAAACCTATGAGTTAAGTATTGAAGTTCTTGAGTGCTTAGAGCTTGCTCAAAAGTACCAAATGTTTGAGTGCTTGATGCTTGCTCAAAAAAAGTGCCAAAATGAATTGCAAGTTAGGTTCTTAAGTTATGAAGTTATTGCATGTGAAATGTAAAGGACTTGAAAACAACTTGCGGAATTGAAAATGACGATTRTTTAAGCCATTATAATACCAATGTTTGCATGCATGTGTGTAAGATAAATATTTGAGGAATTATAACTTGCATGCAATGAATTGACGAAAATGAAAGATCCTAACTATGCCTCCACGGGCTCTAAGCTAGCATAGGTTATGTGAGATCTACTCTAGATAATTTTAGATTTTAACATGCATGTAGGATACCAAAACTAAGATAGCTAGACTATGACGGAAAACAGAAAGAAAACTAACTAAAATTTGGAAAGCAAAAACTGAAATGAAGAGAATGCAAGCCACTTTGGTACCCTCCTTTGGGCTTGCGTACAATGCTTAGATTGAAGAAAAAGGAAGAGGATAGATTTATCACTTTTGAAAAGAGGTACTTGGAGGTGTGTTGTGAATGAAAACGGGCATTATGCGCCCTTAACCTGGCAAGAACCCACAAAAATCAACAAGCTATTGCTTGTTGATTTTGTTGCAACACACTCGAACAAAGTTAAGAAAATTTATGTTTTGCAATAGAAATTTCCCACATGTAAAAACCAAAAAATTAAATCGATTATATTGACCTATCTAAAGAGTTATCAACCAAAATCGGAATATGGAAAGAACATAAAGATAATCAGAAAAGCTTGTGAACTTTTAGTGAGTGATGAGAGTAGATCCTTGCTCAGATCAATCCCAACAACACTCTTTGAAATGACCTGCAAGCTTCAAATAAAATGTGAGAAAAAGTAGATTATGATTGCATGCACTAATAAAATACCATAGTTTATATCACTAGTGAATTCAAAACATATAAGCTAACAATTATACAATTACTAAGCCTAGCTAAGTAAACTAATTTACCCAACAATCTACTCACTAACACAATAATATTTAAAAAAAAGAGCAATATCACCTCATGAACAAATGGAGCATCCAGACAAGTCTTGAAATCCCCAAGTCCTCCAAAGCTATTCCTTTATCATCAATGGAAGAGGTTGTAGCAACAAAGTTGCTCCAAGCTCTTCAAGAACAAATGGGTGAAGCAAGATGAACAATAATGAGAGAGAGAGAGAGGGAGTGATGGCAAGAAATTGGTAGCATAACAATGTTAGGATATTTAGACACTTAGGAGTTAGTTAAGATCTACTTGGTCTAATATGTCGTTAGGTAAAAGTGTGTTTCTTTAGTATGCATTAGTATGCATTTGTAGTTAGG
>JZKD02S2065790.1:10687-42059 GCA_000966675.3 Picea glauca
AACCATCGTAGTCTAAAGTATTTTCTAGAACAAGGGTTATCCTTACCAAAGAAGCATAAGTGGGTTACTAAGATGGTGGGGTATGATTATGAGATTATATATAATAATGGTAAATAAAATGTGGTGGTTGATGCTTTATCTAAGCAATTTGAGGAGGAGGATTCCTCTTCTCCATGTCTTGACCCATTCTAGGTTGGCTCAAGGAATAACATCGAGAATGGCTAGAAAATGACAATATAATTCAACTCATCCAAAGGTTTCAAGAAGATCCCATAAATGGTATGCATGGCAGCAAGATACATTGAGGCATAAAAGGTGCATTTTTCTCGTAAAGTTTTTTTTCTTAAAACCAAGGGTCTTAGAGGAATTGGATTCATTACTTACAATGGGTCATTCTATATTTCATAAAACCTATGAAAGAGATAAGTGCTCATTCTTTTTGGAAGGCATTAAAAGTGATATCTAGAAGTTTTTAGCGACCTATGACACTTGCCAATAAAACAAGGGTGAGATAGTGAAGTCACTAGGGGCATTGAAACCACTTCCAATCCCAACACATATATGGACTGACATATCTATGGATTTCGTAGTGGGACTAAAAAATCTAGTAAAAAATTAGTGATCAAGGTGGTTGTGGACCTTCTTTCCAAATATGTTTTATTTTGTGCCTTATTACACCCATTTACCCTTGTTTTAGTTTTTCAAGTCTTAATGGATCAAATTTTTATGTTACATGACATGCCTACTTCCATTGTCTTGTATTGGGATATTTTTGCAAGAGTTATTAAAACTTAAAGTTACCTAGTTGAACATGAGAATTTCCTAGCATCCCCAAATAGATGGTCAGACTGAAGTGGTCAAAAGTTATTAAAAACCTATTTATAATGCTTCACTTATAAAAATCCATACCAATGGGAAAAATGGATTCCCATTACAAAATTGTGGTACAACACCACTTATAATGGAGCTACCAAAATGACACCATATTAATTTATCTATAGAAACAAAGCATTGCCAGTGAATTCCTATTTACTAGGCACCTCCAAGGTTCATGCAGTTGACAACACACTTCACACTAGAGAATCCATTCTCTACACACTTAACATCACAATTTCTTTATGTCTCAAAATAGAATGAAATAACAAAATAAATAACATCACTTGGAATGTTATTTTGTGGAAGGAGATTGGGTTATTCTTATCCTTCATCCCTATAAACAAACATTAGTCAAAGATAAAATCCATCAAAAATTAGAGCCAAAATTCTATGGACCCTATATGACCATCCATCACATTGTACAAGTGGCCTACAAGTTATTTTCCAACCCTTTCCAAGATTCATCCAATCTTTCATGTCTCTTGTTTAAAAAAGGTAACGGGATCAAATTTTAAGGTGAAAACCATATTATTGGAACTTGGTGAAGAATCATCCATTTGTCTCCGACCGGAAGCAACATTGGATACCAGAGAGAATCAATGCACCAATGCATAATCCAATAAGTACTAATGGACCAGAGGAAAGATATGCAACTAGAATACGCCACATGGAAACTAGCAGTAATTCTACAACAATTTTCTCACCTCCAACCTTGAAGATAACACTTCTTTTGAACGGGGAGGGCATGTTAGGGTCCTACCCTAACCTCCCTACTTTAGAGTATAATCCCCACTATAATCCCTAGTTTGAGTATGCTTAATGTAGATACAATATGTATCTACGACCAAAGACATGTAATATGTGAATTGTATGTCTATGTTTTAATAATAAAATGTGATGCCGGCAGTAACGTACCCAGTCACAATGGTTGGGCCACGCCAACTAAAACATTCTCTTTGTCATCTCTGATACCATTTTAGTAATGTACGTAGCCTCCAACTAGGAAACAATATGTGTGGAATACACATAACACAAAAAAATTTCTAATCAAATCCATTCTTTCGTTGTTATGCATTTTCCCATAGCTTAGTACTACAATTTATAACATATTTAGCTATGACAATAACCATAAAACATATGCATATAAATAATGCTAATAATCAACATGAGATACAACTAAACCGTTCATTACAACAACATATAAGTCATTCTCATTCACACAGAGTTCATGCACAACAATAACACATGTAAATAACTCAATACAAGATAAAAAACTTGTCTTAAAAAAGAATCATGCAACCAACTCCTTGGGATGGACATTCCACCCAACCTCATATTGATTGTTCCAAATCTCAACATACAGTCACCCCCGAGCTAAGGCTAGAAATCCACAAAAGAGGGTGGTCTCTCACAGTCCACTCACACCTCATAAATCTCTCAACCCAACTGATATTCTCCTACAACTATCCCAACTTTTGCCCCAACTCTCTTCCTCTTGACCTGCCCAACCTAAGTAATGCACCATTCATGTATCAAGGATAACCAAGGGATGTACCATCTGTTTATTAGGGATAACCCAAGGGATGAACCATATATTATTAATAGTTAACCCAAGGGATGTACCATTCATTTATCAGGGATAACCCAAGGAATGTGTCATTCATTTATTAGGGTCTCTCTGGCACAGGTAGATAGGAATCTCTTACATGGGAATTCAAGGGAAAGTTTTGCTAGGAAAACTACCAACAAACCAATAGAAATACTTGTTGTTTTAGTGCAACTCATTCCAGAGTTCACTCTTTAGGCCGACCAAACTCCCTCTTTAGTTTTCCAGCTCCAATTCGCTCCAATTGTGCTAGAGCTTCTTCTATAATTCTCCCTTCATGGCTGTGTCGACTTCCATCTCTGTTTTCTTTCTTTCTTTCCCCTTTCCATGCATAAACTTGAATAATTGTAAAATTGTTTGAATTGTTGTTACCGCTATCCCAACCCATACAAAATTCCTCTCTTTTTCTTACCTTTCTTGACTCACACTCTTCCCCGAGATGATTGTATTCAACCCCCATGTGCCCAATAACTTCGAGATGTGACCACTAACACCCACCCTCTTACATGTATTCAATGATTGGATTTGGAAACACTCAATTAGAAATGGGAAGGTTCATATACAACAATAGATTTAGGAAAACAAGTTAAATCCATCCACATGGGTAATTTCCCCCTTGGACCCCTCTTGGACATTATCCTAGACACTCCCCTCTCTTGTGGATTAGTTCATCCCCCATCTCTTGTCCATGCCCCCTTAGCAGTTGGAATCACATTTTATTATTAAAACATTGAAATACAATTCACATATTACATCACTTGGCCGTAGCCACATATTATATCTACATAAGAATTAATAAAACAGGGGATTATAATGGGGATGTTACATTCACCTTCCCCTACAATTGTGTGTCATCCTCAGTGCACTCTATGTCTATATACATATATGAAAGTTTACATCATGATACTTAGAAATACAATTTCTCCTATTTAACAACTCTAGCAACAACTCTAACCAAAATCTCATGTTCCTTTGAAATCACCAACCCAAGGAATTCAACATTCATTTATCATGGATACTCAATGGATCTACCATTCGTTTATCAGGGCTAACCCAAGGAATGTGCCATTCATTTATCAAGGTCCCCAACATAGTTGGCCAGGACTCTGGGATGTGGTTCTGAAACTCTAGTTTCTCAAAATGGAGTCTTGCATTATGTCCTCTTCAGAACTGTCAAATATTTTCGGGCATTCTTCCCGCATGTTTTCTTCATGCTCCCATGTAGCATCTTCAGGACCGTAACAGGTCCATTGAACCTTTACCAACCCTATGGATTTATTCATGAGAAATTTTATATTTCAGTCCAGGATGCGTATTGGTTCCACCCAGAAATCCCCTTCGAGCTCCACCTGGATCACATTCCAATCAATTATGTGGTTAGGATCAGGCACATATTTCTTTAACAATGACACATGAAATATATTATGCACTCTCATGTATGCAGGAAAAGATAGCATGTATGCAACTGACCCTATCTTTTATAATATTTCAAAAGGACCACAATATCTTGCTTCCAACTTCGGGCAGCTTCCTAATCTTAGCGAACTTCTCTTTGCCTTCACTTTCAAAAAAACATGTTCTCCCACCTTAAAATATCTGAAAATTTTGTTGTTGTCTACATAACTTTTCTTCCTATCCTGGGAAGCCTTTAAATTCTGCTTATTCCTTGTCATATGATCTTCCATTTATTTTAGAAATTATGGCCTAGCAACTGCTTTGTTTGCTAGATTATGCAAACTCACTGGGGTGTTACATTTCCTACCATACAATGCCTCAAATGGACTCATTTTCAATGAGGCCTGATAAACATTGTTGTAGGAAAATTCAACTAAATGAATATAATATTCCCACTTTGGTGGTTGATCCATCACATACATTTTAAGCATGTCCTCAATTACCATGTTAGTCCTTTCTATTTTCCCATCAGACTCTGGATGATATGTTGTACTAAGATTTAAATTTGTCCCAAAGCCTTTGAACAAATCCTTCCAAAAATTGGTAGTAAAGTTTGGATCCATGTCTGAAACTATTTCCTTAGGCACTCCATGTAGCCTAGAAAATTCTCTCATATAAATATATGTAATATTTGAGGCCTTGTGTGTAGTCTTTACTGGAATGAAATGTGTTTCTTTATTCAAATTATCCACTACCACCATGATGGAATCATGTTGCTTCACTATTATGGGCATCTTAGTAATAAAATCAACGGAGACAACTTCCCACTTCCATTATGGAATGGGTAATGGTTGTAGAAAACCCGTTGGGTGTCTATGTTTTATCTTTACTTTTTGACATTCTAGACACCTGACTATGTAATTAGCCACTTATTTCTTCATTCCTAGCCAAAAATATTGCTTCTTACTGCTACAATTGTCTTCTCATAACCTAGGTTCCCGACATATGGCACATTGTACATCTCCTTCAACACTGTATTTTTCAGCGCATTGGAATTCGACACATACACCTTACCTTTGTACATGAGAATTCCATCTTCTTTTAGATCATAATAATTAAATTTCTACTGAAACTTTTCTTATTCTAATGTCTCTTTTCTTTTTAAATAATTCTAATATGAATTTGCTTTTGCAACAATTTTGTCTTTTAGATCTGTCCCATACATGCTAATGGTTGCAATATGCACTTCATGATATCTCATGTTGAGTGCATCGACCACTTGATTTTATTTTCCCTTTATGTGCTTAATTTCCAAGTCATATTCACTCAGAAATTCCCGCCATCTAGTTTCCCTAGCATTTAGTGTTGGTTGTCCAAACAAATGATTTAGACCACAGTGGTATGTCCTTAGCTTGAATTTCTTACACACAAGGTAATGCATCCATATTTTAAATGCATGTACAATCGTTGCTAAATTCAAGTCATGGGTATCATAATTCCTATCATTCTCTTTTAATTTTCTGGACTCATAGAATAACACATGATCCTTTTGACTAAGGACTCCACCAAACCCTTCCTTGTATGCATCAATGCACACAACAAAATCATTGTTTGGATCTGCAATCTTCAATATTGGAGAACTTGTCAATATTTTTTTAACTGTTGAAAACTCTCTTCACACTTGGAAGTCCATTCGAACTTCACACCCTTCTTTTGCAAATAAGTGATTGGACTTGCAATCTTTGAATTTTTTTATTATTAATCTTCAGTAATAACTGACAAGAACCATGAATGATCTAACCTTTTTCACATTATTTGGCGTTGGCCATCCTCTAATGGCCTCTATCTTATCAAGATCCACTTCTCTCCCTACTACTGATATTATATGCCCCAAGTAGTGAATCTTTTTTTGATAAAAGATGCACTTACTTAGCTTAGCATATAATATATTCTCTCTCAAAACTTGTAACACCATTCTTAAATGTTTCTCATGTTCCTCTTGTGATTTGGAATAGATGAGTATATCATATAAGAATAAAATCAAAAACTTATCCAAGTACTCCCTAAACACTCCATTCATCAACCAAATAAAATGGAACTATAGTGAATTCATAATGCTCGTATCTTGTTCTGAATTTTGTCTTGTTGATGTATTGTTCCCTTATCCTTACTTGATGATAGCCTAATATCAAGTCAATCTTTGAAAATATTCTTTCACCTTTCAGTTGATCAAACAAATCATCAATTCTAGGTAAACGATACTTATTATTTATGCTTTATGGTAACCTTATTAAGTTGCTTGAAATCAATACACGGCCTTAAGGTTCCATCCTTATTCTTCACAAACAAAACCGGGGCTCCCCAAGGAAACAAACTTGGGCGTATATACCCCTTTTTTAACAACTCTTCAAGTTTCATATGCAGCTCCTTCAATTCTGGTGTACCCATTATGTATGGTATCTTAGACACTGGGGCAACTCTTGGCACCAAATCAATAGAGAAATCAATGTCTCTCTTTGGTGGCAATCCTAGGATTTTTCTAAAAACATCTTCAAAATCCTTCAAGAATGGATGGTTTTCAATGCTTTCCACAATACTTTCCAGGAGAATATCAGTGGCCACCCACCTATTCCAACTGGCTCAAAATAGGTTTTTGGAAATTTACTAGTTTTAGCAATTTTTCGGGTCCTAAACTTCTAGGGCCATTTTGAAGGCCTAAGCGACATTTTTTTGCGATTGGGCACCTCAATAAGTACTAAATTCATGATTGATCCTATGAAATGAATCTCCTCGTCAATACCTTTCCCACGAGCTATCATGTGCCCCAAATTGAGATCGTATGAAAAAGTATCGACCCCGGGAAGTTGATGTATTAACTTACCCCAACGAGGCCCACATGACTTTTGACGCTTCATCTCCTAGGGTTAGGTTTTTTTGATGTATAGGGTTTTGGAAGTCATGTTTATTATAAAATGGATTTCAGAGCCTCATTGTACTCATCCTCTTGCAAATGAGCACAACCCTCACATCTCTTCTCAGAGGGAAGTCGCCACCATTCTAGAAAGCTTGTTTCCAATCTGCATTTTACAGTTCAACATATTTCTTTATTGAATAGAAGCCAATTTTACTATATCTCTGTTATTTCTCCTTGTGTCTCTATGTTAATAATAATAATAATATGTATTCATTTCGTTTTTCTCATAAAATATGGATCAATGGTATCAGAGTGGTCTTCTCATGGTTGTTCTTAATGCATGTCCTTGGTGAGGGCAGGGTACAAAGAGTTGGGTCTCGATCTTGTTTCTCTTGAAGACAAAAGCTCTTGCACACCCAATCAACCTTCCATGGAAGGAGGAAAGAAAGACGATGGGATAGGATATCCTTTCAAACTATTTCTCGAGGAATACCTCGCACAACAATTGAATGAGATGATGGATAATTTTGCGCAAATCCTTCAGCGACTACCAACAGGCGAAACATCTTCCTCAAGCAGAGGTGTCTCCCCCTTCAAGGTACAGATCAAATTTTATATTCCCATATTTGAAGGTCAAATAGATGCAGATGATGTAGACAAATGGTAGAATATTCTAGAAGGGTATTTTTCTATCCATAACTTTTCGAATATAAAAAATATTACTTTTTCCCTCCTCAAATTCGTCCCCCATGTCAAATATTGGTGCGAAACTTTATGTGAGGAAAAGGAAACAGAAGAAACCTCCTTATTTATAGTCTCACTCACCTGGGATTCCTTCTGGGATTATATTAAGGAACAATACCACCCTGTTGGAATTTATGAGTACCTATATACAAAACAGACCACATTGCGACAGGAAAGGGACCAAGAAGTGCCAAAGTTCACAAATATCTTCCATACCTTGCACACCAAGATAGGTATCAAATATTCTGAGTGACATGTGGTGCTCAAGTACCACAGTGGTATGCATAGATACATCCAGGTAGAAATGGATTTTATGGACATCTCTTCCTTGGGAACAACCTATCGATATAACATCAAAATCGAGCAAAAGCTTAAACAAAAGAGATGGCAGCTTGGGTTTGGGAACCCCTCACAACAGAAGCAGGGAAAGGGAAACCCCGACCCATAGAAAAAGGGGTAGAGAAAATATGGAAATCCTTAGGACAACCAATATAAGCCCCAACAAGGAAGGGCATTGGAAAGATGAAGAAAGATACTAAGAAGTGGTGTGACTTCCATAGGATCCCCAGGCATAACATTGTTGATTGTCACTCAAAGAATTCATTGGTGGTTGAGGTGAAAGCCTCTAAATCAGATGTGGGTTCTAAATCTAAGTTAGAACCACAAAAGGGGAGATGGATCATTGATGTGGAACACAATGCTACCATTTATACCACCAAGATCCAACCCGATGAACCTAATGAGCTAGAGGATGGTGAGCGTCTCTTTCATTCACAAATGTGGGTGAAATTCACCTTGTTGCACTTCATCATTGATAGTGGTATCCATAAGAAACTCATCTCAATGGAGGTCTTCAAGCGGTTAGCCATGTCGAAAACACCCCACCCATAGCCTTACACGATCGGATGGCTCCGCCAAGGAAGCGATCTTCACGTCAATCAACAATGTCGCATGTTGCATGGCATCAAGCCCTTCAAAGATGAGGTATTGTGTGATGTTTCTCCCTTTGAAGTTTGTGATGTTCTCTTGGGCCAACCTTATTTATGGAAGCGTGATGTTGTATATGAGTCTAGGCCTCACAGTGTTATTAATACTTTTAATGGGAAATTCTAAAGGATATCCGAGGTAGACCCACCTAGTGTGATTTCCTTGATCTTTGCCAAGCAATGCAAGAAGGTCATCTCTTAGACTGGGAAGTTTATCTTCTTCATGATTCTCTCTCAGAGTGAGAGAAATATCGCAGCTACATCCAGATCCTCTGTGGCTGACCTCTTTGCGTAGTAGAAGCAAGTGGATAAGGTAGTGGAAGAACACAAAGACATCTTCTTCTCGCCTATTGGGGTACCTCTTCACTGTGAGGTCAAGAATTTCATCAATATGACCCTCGGTGCACCGCTACCCAAAGGGTCATTCTATCATAACTCTCTATTAGAAAATGAAGATATAACGCATCATATCCAAGGAATGCTCCACAAGGGGCACATATGTCCCATCTCATCACCTTGTGGAAGCATGATCATGTTGTTACAGAAGAAAGACGAGACCTGACAAGTTTGCATTGATTATCAGTCCCTAAATAAAATCATAGTCTAGAACCGGTACCTGATTCCCCGAATCGACGATCTCCTTGATCATCTCAAGGGGGGAAAATACTTCAGTAAGATTGATCTAAAGTCTGGCTACCATGAGGTCCAAATAGAGTAGATAGATGTATGGAAGACTACTTTCAATTCAATAGAAGGTCTTTTTGAATGGCTAGTCATGCCCTTTGGCTTAACAAATTCCCTAGCAAATCTAATGAGGATGGTGGACGATATCTTGCAGCCTTTCACCAATTATTTTGTAGTGGTGTATCTGGATGACATCCTCATATACAACAAGAATTGGGTGGAGCACTTGCATCATATAAAACAGGTTTTGCACACTCTGTGGAAACACCAACTATATTCCAACTTGGATGCTCCTTCGGCATGGACAGGGTCCAGTACCTAGGCTACATTGTTGATGAACATGGTGTGCATGTGGATTAATCCAATATCCAGGTCATCCATTATTGGCCAGCCCCAACCATGCTCACTGAGCTTTGGATTCTCCCATATTGCATGGGCCCTCATCCAAGTAACCATGGGTGGTGGTAAGGTGAAGTTTGTGTGGGGTCTTTCCCAAAAACAAGTGTTCAATGATTTGAAGTAGTGCTTGTGCTCAACCCCAGTGCTTTCATTACCTAACCTACAATAGCCCTTTGAGACTGAGACATATGCTTATGAATATGTTGTGGGCACAATTCTCACTCAGCACGGCCACCCTGTGGCCTATCATAGTGAGATACTATCAGATGTTGTCTATAAGTACCCTACTTACGATAAACAAATGTACTCCATTGTGAAAGTCTGCCTCCAATGGAGGCATCACATTCTTAGGAAGGAGACAGTCATCCACATTGATAATAAGCAGTTGCAATTTATGCAGACGCAAGGAAAATTGCAGAATGATCGCCATCAGAAATGGTCCATGTACTTGCAACAGTTCCACCTCACCATCAAGTATAAGATAGGTAGTACCAACGGACTCACTAATTTCCTCAGTCGACCTCTAGTCATGGCACTCACCACGATGCTAGACTCTTGTGGCCATGAGATCTCCGACTAGCCTCACCTCTATGAGATAGATCCCAAATTCTCCAAAACTCACCAAATATTGGGAGCCAACACAACTGTCACTAATTTACATCTTCAAGATGGGTTGTTGTGCCATGTGGGCCATCTCTGTGTTCCATCAAGCGAGCAGGTGAAGATGATTTGGGAAGATCACTATATTTAGGTGGCATGACATTTTGACATTGAAAATACAGTGGAATTGCTATAGAAACATTTTTAATGAATGAAACTTCGACAGGATGTCAGCAAGTATATCAGATCTTTCACTACCTACACTATTTCCAAACCGACCACTAAGAAACAAGGCCTGTACACCCCTCTACCTACACCTCACAAGACCTTGGAATCCACCTCAATGGACTACATGTTGGGCCTTCTGTCCACCAAGAGGGGAAATGATGTGTTTTTTTGGTTGTTGATTGATTTTCCAAGATGGCGATTATGTCTCCCTGCAAGAAGATCATCATAGTGGAGGCCACTGCCAAGATCTTCTTTGAACGAGTGTGGGTAAATTTTGGGATCCCACAAAAAATTATCTCATATCAGGACAACCAGTTCCTCAACACATTCTGGTCGATCCTCTAGTCATTGTTGGACACCAAGATCACCAAATCCATTGCCTTCCACCCCCAGATGAATGTCCAAACCAAGGTAGTCAACCAGATGATCATGCACATCCTGTGCATGTACAATTCAAAGCACCCCTTCAGATGGGATGATATTCTTCCCTATTTTCAACACAACTACAACAGAGGCCTACATATCTCCACCAACCACAACCCCTTTTAGGTGGGGATGGGATTTCAACCATTGGGTCCCATCGATGTTGCACCCCTTGCGGTCACCTAGGAAGAGTTGTCGCATGCTCCAACTAAAGCTGACAATGCCACCCAATTCATTGATATCATCCATCACATGTGCCAATAGGTTCAATATATTTTACAGAAGTCCAATGCCAAGTACAAGCAGTGCCATGATCAACACCGGGTGCCACACCAGTTTCGGGTGGGAGACAAAGTTTAGTTGCACTTGCAGAAAGAACACCTTACAGGGCCTCATAAAGATTTTCCCACTCCATTATGGACCTTACACCGTCACCAAGGATGTGGGTGACAATGATTTTGAGCTCAACATTCCCCCCTTCCTTAGCTTGCACCCAATGTTCAATGTGGACCTCCTTCGGCCATATTTTCCATCATTATTGGACACCTCGGAGATAATAGAACAATTGGAACCAACAAAGATCAACCTTGACTACATGGAACATGCATCCATTGATCATATCGTGGAAACATAGGTCAAGGTCACTCATCAACAGAGGATCCAGCTTTATCGGGTTGTCAAAGTAGGGCAGCTCTTGCACCAAGGCAAGTGGCTTACTCGAGGGAAAAATCAACAGAAATTTCCTCATCTGATGGGGGAACTCAATGCAATGGAGACCATTTATTCCTAAGGGAGGAGGATTTATCAAGGAGGATATTGGTGGCCACCCACCTATTCTAACTGGATCAAAACAAGTTTTTTTCAATTTGCTATTTTTAGCATTTTTTCGGGTCCTAAACTTCGAGGCCATTTTGAGGGCCTAAATGACAGTTTTTCATGATCGGGAACCTCAATAATTATTGAAGGCTGATTGATCCTATGAAATGAATATCCTCATCAATACCTTTCCAATGATCTATCGTGCGCCCCAAACATAGATCGTATGCAAAAGTTACGACCACAAGAAGTTGATGTACTAACTTGCCCCAACGGGGCCCACATGACTTTTGGCACTTTATCTCCTAAGGTTAGGTTTTTTTCATGTCTAGGGTTTTGGAATTCATGTTTATTGTAAAAAGAATTTTAAATCCTCATTGTAATCATGTTTTTGCAAATGAGAGCAACCGTCACATCTCTTCTTAGAGATAAATCGCCACCATTCTATCAAGCTTGTTTTTAGACTTCATTTTATAGTTCAACATATTTATTTATTGAATAGAATTCAGTTTTACTGTATCTTTGTTATTTCTCCTTGTGTATCTATTTTAATAATAATAATAATAATCTGTGTTCATTTTTTTTTCTCATAAAATCCAGATCATTGGTATCAGAGCAGTCTCCTCTTGGTTGTTCTTAATGCATGTCCCTGACGAGGTCAAGGTACAAAGAGTTGGGTCTCGAGATTGTTTCTCTTGAGGAAAAAAGATCTCGCATGCCCAAGAGACGTTCCATGGAGGGAAAAAATAAAAATTATGGGACAAGAGATCCTTTCAAACTGTTTCTCGAGGAATCCCTCACGCAATAACGGAACAAGATGATGGATAATATTGCACAAGTCCTTCGGTGGCTACCAACATGTGACACATCTTCCTTGAGTGGAGGCGTCACCATGTTCAAGGTATAGATCAACTTTGATATTCCTATATTTGAAGGTCACATCGACACAAATGTTGTAGACAAATGGTTGAATTTTCTAGAAGGATATTTTTATGTCCATAACTTTTCGAGTAGAGAACATATTACTTTTGCGCTCCTCAAAGTCGTCCCCCATGTCAAATATTGGTGGGAAACTTTCTGTGAGAAAACGAAAATAGAGGAACCCTCCTTATTTACATTCACACTCACCTGGGAGTCCTTAAGGGATGTTATTAAAGAAAAATACTACCATGTTGGAAGTTATGAGTACTTGTATACAAAATGGACCACACTGCGGCAGGAAAGGAACCAAGCAGTGTCAGAGTTCACAAATATCTTCCATACTTTGTGCACCAAGATGGGTATCAAATATTCTGAGAGAAATATGGTGCTCAAGTACCACAGTGGTATGCATAGATACATCCAGGAAGAAATGGATTTTCTGGACATCTCTTCCTTGGGCATGACCTATTGGTATGTCGTAAAAATCAAGAAAAAGCTTAAACAAAAGACGCGACCGTTTGGGTCTTGGAACCCCTCACAGTAGAAGAGGGGAAAGGGCAGCCCCAACCCATAGAAAAAAGGGTAGAGAAAAAATGGATAGCCTCAATAAAACCAGTCTAAGACACAAGCAAGGAAGGACATTAGAAAGACGAAGAAAGATATCGAGAAGTGGTGTGACTTCTATAAGAGCCCCTGGCATAAAACTGTTGATTTACGCTCAAAGTAGTAATTGGTGGATGAGGTGAAAGCCTTTGAATCAGATTTGGGTTTCAACTCTGATTTAGAACCAGAAAAGGGGAGATAGATCATTCATGCAGAACCCAGCGCCACTGTTGCTACCACCAAGATCCATCCCAATGAACTTGATGATCCAGAGGAAAGCGAGCACCTACTTCATTCACAAATGTGGGTGAAAGGCACCCCACTAAACTTCATCATTGATAGTGGTATACAGAAGAACATCATCTCAGCGGAGGTCATCAAGTGGTTGACCCTACTGAAAAAACCCCACTCGGAGCCATACACTATCAGATGGTTCCGCCAAGGAAGCAATCTTCGCATCAGCCAACAAAGACACCTGTCGTACGACACCATGTGCTTCAAGGATGGGGTATTGTGTGATGTTTCTCCCCTTGAAGTTTGTGATGTTCTTTTAGGAAAACCTTATTTATGGAAAAGTCATGTTGTATATGAGTCTATGCCTTGCAGTGTTATTATTACTTTGAATGGAAAATTATACAGGATACCCAAGGTAGTCCCACCTAGTGTCATTTTCTTTATCTCTTCCAAGCAATGTAGGAAGGTCATCTCTTAGAAAGGGAAGTTTTTCTTCTTCATGATTCACTCTCAGAATGAGTGAAAGATCGTAGCCACATCCAGGGCCTTCGCGGCTAACCTCCCCACGCAACAGAAGAAAGTGGATAAGGTCATGGAATAATACAAAGACATATTCTCCTCACCTACTAGGGTACCTCTACATTGTGAGGTTAAGCATTCCATCGATCTGACCCCAGGTGCACTGCTACCAAATGGGCTAGTCTATCACTGCTCTCTATTAGAAAATAAGAATATCAAGAATCAGATACAAGAAATGCTCCACAAGGGGCACATCCATCCCAAATCATCATCTTGTGGAAGCCAATCATGTTATTACAGAAGAAAGACAGGACATGGTGACTCTGCATTGATTACTAGGCCATACATAATATCACAGCCAGGAACCAGTACCTGATTCCTCGAATCGACGATCTCCTTGATGGGGTCAAGGGGGGAAAATACTTCAATAGGATTTCTCTAAAGTATGGCTACCATGAGGTCCCAATAGAGCAGACAGATGTATGGAAGACTGCCTTCAAGTCAAAAGAAGGTCTTTTTGAATGGCTAGTCATGCCCTTTGGCTTGACAAATTCCCAAGAAAATTTGATGAGGATGATGGATGATATCTTGTAGAATTTCACCAATTCTTTTGTAGTGGTGTATCTGGATGACATCCTCATATACAACAATATTTGGGTGGAACACTTGTAGCATATCCAATAGGTTCTACACACTCTGCGACAACACCAACTATATGCCAATTTGGGAAAATTCTCCTTCGACATGGACATGGTATAGTACCTAGGATACATTGTTGATGAGCATGGTGTACATGTGGATCCATCCAAGATCCAAGTCTGTTAGAACTAGGAATCACCTTCATACTGTAATGAGGATAAGCCCAATACCCATCAGTTTATACAGTAAATGTAAATGATTTTTATGTCACAGGCTGGTTTTAAAGAGGTCAAATGGGCGTAGACTCAAGATGATATCGTTTTAACTTAGAAAACTGGTCTGGTATGCACCTGTAGGTGAGGTCTTGATTAACTTCAGTCAGTAAGTTGGAGTAAGGGTGAAGAGGAGGAATATTTAGTGAGAAAGGTGTAGAGGTCCACTATGAACATCAGATTTTCCAACAGCCTAAGGAGGAAAAACTTAAACACAAGGTCCTCTTGAATTCAAATTTCAAGGAAGCTGAAAGAAATCATAACAATACTATAATAAAACATTTATCATAATACAACTACAACAATCCACGTGAATCAATCAAACATTAACTCTCTAAGTATCAGAGGCAAATAAGATGGAGAATAAGATGACTTTCATTAAACAAGATATCTCAAAAACAAATACATAACCAGAGAACCAGTGTTCTTCATCAAAATTTTAAAATACGGGAGCACTGCTCAACCATCCACACTAACAAAATACTAAAACTGCCTATATATACTCAGAAATGTTGCAACCACCAGGAGTGTGATCGGACCACTGCATTAACGCTTTCAGTCGGTGCCTGCTCTGTCAGATTGTGCAGGCCTCCTCATGTCAGATGTGAGCCAGGTGCAATTATGTTCTTTACAGGAAAATCTATCCATAAGGAAGCTTCAGATTGACATTCTACCTTTACGATTGCTCTCTGCATGTTTTTCATTTATGGGATGAGGCGAGGTCTCAACTGCTTCCCACAATCTTCAATAACTGTCTTCATTGGGATTAGAATTGGGTCTGACACCCATAACTATTCTCAGACAATTCCAATGACTCATGTGAGTCCATCCTGATGCCTCGAGGCCATGAATGGTATTTGTCTGTGACCAATGTGAGCTTTAAAGGTGGAAGTCTAATAGCGTATGTGCAGGGGTGATGTGGAGCGAGATGATTTCGTCCTTTGTCACAACTCCTCTCCATTGCTCCATCCTGAATGTGACCTAGGGCCATGAACCTACACAATTGCGCGGTTGCGAGCGCTACCAAGGGTGGTCTAAAAGAAAATCGCTCTTGTCCCCGCAATTCACCGTGAACCGCCACGTGTCCCTTTCCAAAAACCACGGTTTTGATTGTGGCCTGCCCTTAAAATTTTAAAATGTGCGCACCTTCCAACCCCGCAATGGAGTGTGACCGTTGATCTTGTGATCTGAGATGAGGCTTCCTGATCAACGGCTTAGCTCTGGTGATTTAGATTGATAGATTGGATCTTCCCTCTTCGAATCAATGACTAAGATTTTCTTCATGAATCGGCCTTCGGGAATTTCAATTATCAAACCACATTTCCCTCTAAGAAAAAAAATTGGAGCTGAGGATCTGATGATGCATGGAATTCTGGATAATTGAATGGTCCAGATCTATTTCAGCCTTCGGCCATTGATTTCAGGCCTGGAATGAGTCCCTCTGAGTGTCGTTCTTTGCGCTCATGGCTGCGTCCTGTGGCCCTTGAAAAATTTATGTGATAACAAGGTCATTCGTGAGTGGCCAACCCCAACTACGCTCACTGAGATTCAAATATTCTTAGGCCTTTCCAATTTCTATCGTAGTTTTGTCTTGGGATTCTCCCATATGCATGGGCCCTCATCCAAGTAACCAGGGGTGGTGGTAAGGTGAAGTTTGTGTGGGGATTGTCCCAACAATAAGTGTTTGATTATTTGAAGCAGCGCTTGTGCTTAACCCCAGTGCTTTCATTACTTGACCTGCAATAGCCCTTTGAGATCGAGACAGATGCTTCTGAATATGTTGTGGGTGCAGCTCTCACTCAGCATAACCACCCTGTGGCCTATCATAGAGAGACACTATCAAAGGATGTCTGTAAGTACCCTACTTATGACAAAGAAATGTACTCCATTTTGCAAGCCTACCACCAGTGGAGGACTTACATTCTCGGGAAGGATATGGTTATCCACATTGATCATAAGTTGTTGCAGTTTAGGAAGATACAAGGAAAATTGATGAATGGTTGCCATCCAAAGTGGTACACATACTTGCAGCAGTTCCACCTCAACATCAAGTATAAGGTAGGTAGTACCAACTGGGTCATTGATTTCCTCAGCTGACCTCCAATCATGGCACTCACCACGGTTCTAGACTCTTGTGACCATGAGACCTCCAACTGGCCCCACCTCTATGAGACAGATCCTGACTTTTCCACCACCTACCATATGTTGGGCACCAACACAACTGTCACTAATTTCCATCTTCAGGATGGGTTGTTGTGCTATATGGGCCATCTCTGTGCTACATCAAGGGAGTAGGTGAAGTTGATTTGGGAATCCCACTAGATTCAAGTTACAAGACATTACAGCATCAAAAAGACAGTGGTAGTGCTACAAAAACATTTTTACTGGTCGAAACTTTGAGAGGATGTCAGCAAGTATATCAGGTCCTACACTCCTACGTTATTTCCAAACCGAACACTAAGAAACAAGGCCTATACACCCCTCTTCCTACTCCTGACGGGCCTTGGGAATCCATCTCAATGGACTACATTTCGGTCCTTCCATCCACCAAGCGGGGAAATGACTATGTTTTTGTGGTTGTTGATCACTTTTCCAAGATGGCGATTTTGGCTGCCAACAAGAAGAGGATCACAGTGGAGGCCACTACCAAGCTCTTCTTTGAATGAGTGTGTGTACATTTTGGGATCCCACAAAACATTATCTCAGATCGGGATAGCGAGTTCCTCATCAAATTATGGTCAAGTCTCTGGTCACTGTTGGACACCAAGCTCACCAAATCCATTTCCTTCCACCCCCAGACGAATGGCCAAATCGAGGTTGTCAATCGGATGATTTTGCACATCCTATGCATGTACAATTCCAATCACCCCTGCACATGGGATGAGATTCTTACCTATGTTCATCACAGCTACAACATATCCCTACATAGCTCCACTGACCATAGCCCCTTTCAGGTGGGGTTGGTATTTCAACAATTGGGTCCAATGGATGTTGCATTACCCCTTACGACCACCAAGGAAGAATCCTCACATGCTCCAACTGAAGAGGAAAAATCCGCCCAGTTCATTGAGCATATACAGCACATCTTCCATCATGTTCAAGATATTTTACAAAAGTCCAATTCCAAGTACAAGTAGCGCCATGATCAACACCAGGCTCCACACCAGTTTTCGGTGGGAGATGAAGTTTGGTTGCACTTGTAGAAAGAACGCCTTACAAAGCCTCATTTAAAGCTTCCTCCACTCTGTTATGGACCTTACACCATCACCAAGGACATGGGTGACAATGATTTTGAGCTCAACATTCCTCCCTTCCTTGGCTTGCACCCAATGTTCAATGTGGACCTCCTTCGGCCATATTTTCCACCATTATTGGACACCTTGGAGATAACAGAAAAATTGACACCAACAAAGCTCAACCCTGAC
The DNA here is from genome assembly GCA_000966675.3 of Picea glauca. NCBI lineage: Eukaryota > Viridiplantae > Streptophyta > Pinopsida > Pinales > Pinaceae > Picea > Picea glauca. The sequence continues at coordinate 28,972 of JZKD02S2065790.1, forward strand.
TACATGGAAAAATAATCCATTGATCATATCGTGGAAACATAGGTCAAGGGCACTATCCAACATAGGATCTAGCTTTATTGGTTTGTCAAAGCAAGGCAACTCCTGCACCAAGGTAAGTGGCTCACCCGAGGCCAAATTCAACAGAAATTTCCTCATCTGATGGGGGAACTCAACTAAATGGAGACCATTGCTTCCTAAGGGGGGAGGATTGATCAAAGAGGATATACGTGGCCATCCACCTATTCCAACTGGATCAAAACAAGTTTTTGGCAATTCACTATTTTTAGCATTTTTTGGGTCCTAAACTTCAAGGGCCATTTTGAGGGCATAAACGACGTTTTTTTGCTATCATGCACCCCAATTATCGTCAACTGCATGATTGAGTCTATGAAATGAAGTTCCTCGTCAATAAATTTACAAAGAGTTATTGTGTTCCCCAAATGGAGATCATATGCAAAAGTTACAACCCCGGGAAGTTGATGTACTAACTTACCCCAACGGGGCCCACATGACTTTTGGCACTTCATCTCCTAGGGTTAGGTTTTTTGGATTTCTAGGGTTTTGAAATTCATGTTTATTGTAAAAATGATTTCAAAGCCTCATTGTACTTATCTTCTTGTGAATGAGCACAGTCCTCACATCTCTTCTCAAAGATAAGTTGCCACCATTCTAGCAAGCTTGTTTTTAGACTGCATTTTATAGTTCAACATATTTCTTTATTGAATAGAAGCCAGTTTTATTGTATCTATGTTATTTCTCCTTGTGTATATGTGTTAATAATAATAATAATATGTGTTCATTTTTTTTTCTCATGAAATCTGGATCACTTTATCTTTGGCCACCTCCTCCATATGGGATGCAAACACCTGCCATCCCTTCCTGAAGCTCTTCTTCAACTGCATAGCTAAAATGTCTCTAAAAATTACATCTCTTGGAATTCTTTGGATATTTCCTTGCTTCCCTTCCTCATTGAGACATGTGATTGTGTTATTGTAATAGTCTAGGACAACATGATGCTTTTCCAACCAATCCATGCCAATTAGAAAGTCATATGAAACCAATGGTATGATTTTTACATCTACCTTCGTATTGAGTCCATTCATGTCTATTTGACAATATTTAACCAACCCATTGATCTTTCTCTTAGCCCCCATGGCTAATTGAACTAACCAATATTTCTTATGCTTACTCCTTTGTAAGTGAAAATTTTCAACAATGTTATCATTTATGTAACTATGGCTAGCTCCAATATAAATTAAAATTGTTATGGGTTGGTTATCAATCTTACCTTCCACTTCAATCATGGGGGATTGATATTTTTCCTACTTGTTGTCCAAGGTTGCTTAAATCCTTGGCATAATTCCTCCCATGTCTCCCATTATTTCATCCTCCTGAATGTTTTGGACAATCCTCATTATTTATCCTTTATGAGGGAAGTCCTTATATAAGTGATTCCACTCACATCCCCAACATTGAATATTTTTCTCCTTGGCCTTTTCCCAAATGAATTTGCATTATTTTTCTCATTTTGGGCTGCCTGGCCTTGCTGACTTGCTTGGGAGTTATTTCTGAAAAAGGGTGGCTTAAAACCTTTCTTCCTTTGATCCTTTTTCTCTTTCATCCAGTCATTCCAAGTCTTTTGGAACAATGACCTTCCTTTTCTTTGCTCATAAAGGTGCCTTTCTCTCCTTATGGTTTCCTCCAAGGTCTTGGGGTTTTCATATTGAATCTTGTCACTATAGAAGGAGGGTAACCCACTTAGAAACCATTGGATTTTAACACTCCCATCCTTGATGAAGTCAACATACTTCAACAATTCAAAGAATCACTTCTCATATTCCTCAATTGTCATTGTTCCCAACTTGAGTTCAAAGAACTCTTTCATCTTTTTCTCATAGTAATGCTCGGAAAAATATTTCTCTTGGAAATATCCTTTGAATTGCCTCCATGAGATTCTCTTATCATCGAGGTTCTTGGATTTCTTAAGTTGATCCCACCACATGGTTTCCTTTCCTTGAAAGTGGTAGGTGGAAATCATAGCTTCTACCTGGGATGCGTAGTCATGCAGTTGGAAATATTTCTTCATTTTCAAAAACCAAGCCTTTGCTTCTTCTCCTTGCCTATGCTGACCATTGAAAGTAAGTGGCTTAATATTCCTGAGTTCACCTTGCAAGATGTCTGCCTCAGGCCTTCTTCTTTGCCTTCGAACATGAGACACACATGGGCTGCTTCTTGATTTTGAACTTCCATGATTTATTCTAGTCCTTCCTTGTAGAATGATGGAGCATGCTTATGCTTCTAGACTGCCTATCATTTCCATGATCATCCCTTTTGTTGTGGGATCTAGATGTTGATACTTTTCTAGCACTATCTTCTTACTTAGTGACATAATATTTGTTAACTTGATTATGCAACATGTTCAAGCTCTGAAGTATATCTTCTTGAGCCTTCATAATCCTTTCATTATCATCCCTGTAGCTTTCCACTTCCCTATGAAGACTTATCATAGTGACAGGATCTTTCATATATCTTCTTCCGTTTAAATATGTCTCAGCATTCCCTGTGTTGATATACATACCTATGAACTCTTCCTCATGGTTGTAAGACCCTTGAGCATCTTCCATGAATCTAGTCCTCATATAAGAACTAAAGTTTCTTTCTATATCTCTAATTCTGAAAAATATTAAACAAGATCCATGAAATTATGTACAATTGTGTTCCCCTAATGTATCAGAATTATTTATTTCATGAGTTTGCCTGAAAAGTTTCAACACCTAGATTATTTTTCCATCTATTCAGACTCACAAACTCGCATAATTGCAGACTCACGAAAGCATAACTATCCCTGTCATAAATTCGTCCGAAAAGTCTCAAGACTCAGATTATTTTTCCATCTATTTGGGATCACAGACTCATGGACTTGCGGGCTCACGAAAGAATAATTCTTCCTTTCATAAGTCCATCCAAAACGTCTCAACACTTAGATTATTTTTCCATCTATTCAGACTCATCGACTCGCAGATTTGCAGACTCACGAAATCATAATTATTCCTTTCATAAGTCTATTCGAAAAGTCTCAACACTTAACCATTCATCCACGTCTTCGTGGACTCGTGGACTCAAGGATTCATGGACTTACATACTCATGGACTCACAATAAGTCCCAACACTTAGTCAATTTTATAACTTTTCATACTCGTGGACTCACGAACTCATAATAAGTCCGACACTTAGCCATTTTTCTATCTTTGTGAACTCGTAGACTCACAATAAGTCCCAACACTTAGTCATTTTTCTAAATTTGTGGACTCACAGTCTCACGGACTCATAATAAGTCCAACACTTAGCCATTTTCATATCTTTACAGACTCGCAGACTCATAATAAGTTCGAACACTTAGCCATCTTTTTACCTTTACGGAATCGTGGACTCGCCGACTCATGGACTCATAATAAGTCCCAACACTTAGTCATTTTCTAACTTTGTGGACTCGCAGAATCATAGACTCATAATAAGTCCAACACTTAGTCATTTTTTAACTCCCTACCTCTGTGTACCTGTCACCATGGAAGTACACATCACCTTCCACCACGTCAGATGACACATGCCCCCCCACGTCATGCTGACATCAACGTATGGAAAAATACCAAACTTGGGGATTTTTCTCAATTTCATCCAATTTCACCATGGAACACCGTAAACATTTTGTCAAACGATTTGCAAATGAACTCTCCCTCTATCAAACAGTTCGCTTGCCAAATCTATAATTTCACTTATGTGCTCTGCTAAATGTCCCATGCAGGCTCAGTGTCGAAACACTGGGCTCTGATACCACTCTGTAATGTACCTAACCACCATGTTTGGGACACGTCAGCTAAAAATTTATCTTTATCAGCTCTGATACCAATTTAGTAACATACCTAGCCTCCATCTAGGAAAAAATACATGTGGAATACACATAACATGAAAATTTTTCTAATTAAATCCATTATGTTGTTGTTATCCGTTTTCCCATAGCCTACAACTACAATTTATAACAGATTTAGCTATGTCAACAACCATAAAACATAGGAATTTTAAGCATGATAATAGTAAACATGAGATACAACTAAATCATTCATTACAACAACATATAATTCATTCTCATTCACATAGATTTCATGCACTACAATAACACATGTAAATAAATCAGTACAAGATAAAGCACTTAGCTTAAAAAAGAATTGTGCAACCAACTTCTTGGGACGGATGTTCCACCCAACCGTAGATTGATTTTTCCAAATCTCAACATCCAGTCACCCTTGAGTTGAGGCTAGCAATCCAAAAAAGAGGGTGGTCTCTCACAGTCCACTCACAGCTCATAAATCTCTCAACCTAACTGATATTCTCCTACAACTATCCCAAATTTTCTACCATCTCTCTTTCTCTTGAGCTTCCCAACACAAGGAAAGCACCATTAATTTATCATGGATAACCCAAGGGATGTACCATTCGTTTATCAGGGATAACCCAAGGGATGAACCATTCTTTTATCAGGGTTAACCCAAGGGATGTACCATCCATTTATCAGAGATAACTGAAGGAATGTGTCATTCATTTATCATGGTCTCTCTAGCATAGGTAGCTAGGAATCTCTCAGTTGGGAGTTCAAGGGAAATTGTTGTGAGGAAAACTACCAGCAAACCAACAACAACACTTGTTGTTTCAGTGCAAATCACCCCGGAGTTCACTCTTCGGTCTTGACAACCTAGATCTTCATTTTTCCAAATCCAATTGCGCTCCATATTCTTCTAGAATTCACCCTTCACGAATCCATCTACTTCCAACTCTGTTTTCTTACTTTCTTTCCCCTTTCCATGCATAAACTTGACTAACTGTAAAATTGTTCGAACTGTTGTTATCGTTGTCCCAACCCATATGGAATTCCTCTCTTTTTCTTGCCTTTATTGAATCACACTCTTCCCCAATATGATTGTACTCAACCCCCATGTGCCCAATAGCTTTGGGATGTGACCACTCACACCCACCCTCTTACATCTCTTCAATGATTTGATTTGGAAACACTCAATCAAAAATGGGAATGTTCATATACAATAACAGATTTAGGAAAACAACTTAAATCCATAAACATGGGTAATTTCCCCCTTGGACCCCTCTTGGCCATTATCCTAGAAAATCCTCTCTCTTGTGGATTAATTCAGTCCCCATCTCTTATCCATGTCCCATTAGAAGTTGGCATCACATTTTATTATTAAAACATTGAAATACAATTGGCATATTACATCACTTGGTCGTAGCCACATATTATATCTACATAATCATTAATCAAACTGGGGATTATAATGGGGATGTTACACCAGCTTCTAAGGGGACATAGACAAAATATGGGGGATGAATTAATCCAAAAGAGAGGGGAGGGTATAGGATAATGGACAAGAGGGGTCCAAGGGGGAATTACCCATGAATATTAATCCAACCCATTTTCCTAAAATTGTTGTTTGTATATGAACCTTCTAATAACTGAAGAGTCAGGTTGTTAGGTCTGAAGAATGAACTCTCGAGCGAGTTGCATTGTAATAGTATGTGTTTTTTGTTCGTTTGCTGGAAGTTTTCCTAGTAGAAGGTTCCCTTGAGTTCCCAGCTAAGAGATTATTGGCTACTTGTTCCATAGAGACCATGATAAACAAATGGGATTCCCGAGGGAATGAGATTAGTGAAGGGGTACATTCCTTGTGTTGGGTAGGTCAAGAGGAAGAGATCTAGTGGAAAATCAAGATATTTGTAGGAATATATCAATGAGTTCTGATTTTTATGAGCTGTGAGTGGACTGTGAGAGACCACCCTCTTTTGTATATTACTAGCCTCAACTCGGCGAAGTGTTTCGAATCAAGAAACAAAATTCTTCAATGGCTGATGATCCAATGTATGGGCATTGGTCGATTCGGCGAGGTGTTCAAATCGTCCAAAAGAATATGTTGATGGTCGATGGGGGGAAGAAGGGTGATGATGTGTCATGCCAAGTCAGCATCCATGTGTCATGCTACATCACCCAAGTTGACACCTTAAGATGATGTTTCGTGCCACATCAACACATACATGTCATGCCACATCAGTAGTTTCCATGTCATCCAACAGAAGTGGCTAATGGTCGATGGTTAGTTCAATCGATTTGGGGAAGTGTTTTTGATAGTCATCGGGGATCATCGTCTGTCGAATTTCCAATGGTTGAGCATTGGCCGAATTAGTGGGGAGTTCCATTCGTCAAAGAATATCATCGGTGACCAACAGTTGAATCAACCGATTTAGATTTGTGTACAAATTGGTTGTCGAGGGAATGGGTCGATGGTCGACGGTCATGTCAACAGATCAAGGAAAGTGTGGTGTGCACCCAAGGAAGAATATCGGTCATTGATGGTCGATGTAGCGTGGATCAATGTCTCAGATTCCATGTGATTTCAAATCAATAGTTTAGATTTAAAGGGTTGTTACATTTGTAAAACAATCAGTTTTATGCAATTTTTTCTAGTTTTTGAAGGTCATTAACTTGTGGGAATTTTTGAGGCCATAAATGATATTTTTAGTCAATAAAAACCCATGAAAATATAGTGTAGTGTTTGTCTCTCTAGTATAAATAAAATAACTTGTAGATAGTTATCCACTAAGCTAAATGGTTCACAAAACGAAGTTCGTATGATAAACTTACAGCCAAAATAGTAAGGGTAAAATTTTGGCACCAAATTTACTTATAGAGGGCATAACTCCATGCTCAGAAGTTCATTTTGGGCATAGGAATAGTATATAGAATTCTTATGACACATAGAAGCCAGTGGTGAAGTTATATTTTGGTTATAGGTACTTGAAAATGCAGAGAAAGATAAATAAGATACATGTACCATGCATGGATAAATTGGGTAAAACAACTTAAACTTCTTCGGACCATAACTTTCAGCTTGGAGCTTAGATTTGAGAAAACAAATAGTCGATGGAAAGGTATTGAGTAGAATACATATTTCATCCCAAAATTTTGAATTGCGCAATACATTTTCTCACAAATTAATAAATAGATTTATGTAGCAGTAAAAGAGTGGAAATTGCAGCATGTAAATGTCAATGTAATGTTTTGCTCATAACTCAAATTGAGGCATGAGTACAACCATTGGAATGTTGTTTCAGAGAGGAATTCATATGAGGAATATGAATTTTTATTTGGTGCATTATTTCCTCCATAAATTGATGAATAAAAAACATGTATTCTAATGGTTGGAATGTTTTATGTTATGCATGTTTCTAACAGTAATTATCACATGCACATTTCTTGCAGAATTAGAGGTATAGGAAAGAAAATTTGGTTCTTATATGACGAGTGGATTTATGAAAGATTCTCAAGGATATTACAGCCATGAGGGAGAGGCTAGATGTATGCATGTCAGCATAGGGAATGCTGAGACAAATTCAAATGGAATAAGAGATAGGGCGCAAGAGCTTGTCACTATGAGAAGCTTCCATAGAGAAGTGCAAAGCTATAGAGTTGATAATGAAACGATTATGAGGGCTAAAGAAGAGATACTTCAAATCTTAAACATGTTGCATAATCAAGTCAACAAGGAATCTTGCACCAAGAAAGAAAATACTTCTAGACAAGTGTCAACATCAATATCCCATAGAAAAATGGATGATCATGGAAATGATAGGAAATCAAGAAGCATGAGCAGGTGTCATCATTATCCAAGGAAATACAATATAAGAACTCATGCAATTTCAGGGCTAGGGAGCAACCCAAGCGTTTCTCATGTTAGGAGGTAAAGGATAAGGCCTAAGGAAGAAATCTTGCAAGGTGAGCTCAGGAATATTAAGCCACCAACTTTCAATGGTGAGAATGATAAAGGATAAGAGGTCGAGGCCTTGTTGTTGTAAATGAAGAAATATTCTGAGTTGCATGATTACCCCTCATGGGTAGAAGCTATAATTTCCACCTACCACTTGCAAGGGAAGGAAACCATGTGGTGGGATACACTTAAGCAAGCCAAGAAACTTGATGAGAAGAGGATATCATGGAGGGAGTTCAAAGGATATTTCCAAGAGAAATATTTGGCTGAGCATCACTACGAAAGAAAGATGAAGGAGTTCTTTGAACTCAAGTTGGAAACCATGACTATGGAAGAATATGAGAAGTAGTTATTTGAATTGTTGAAGTATGTTGACTTCACCAAGGATAAGAAGGTAAAAATGCAAAGGTTTCTAAGTGGTTTACCCTCCTTCTATAGTGACAAGATACAATATGATAACCCAAAAAAATTGGAGGAGACCACAAGGAGAGCAAGGCATATTTATGAGCATAGAAAAGGAAGGCCAGTGTTCCAAAAGTCTTGGAATGACAAGATGAAAGGGAAAAATGATCAAAGGCAGAAATGTTTTAAGCCACCCTTTTTCAAGAACAATACCCAAGCAAATCAACAAGGTCAGTCATCCCAAAATGAGCACAATACTGCATATTCATTTGGAAAGAGGCCAAGGTAGCAGCATGTTCAATGTTGGGGATGTGAGGGAAATCAATTATATAGGGATTTTCCTCACAAAGGGGAAAGAATGAGGATTGTGCACAACATTCAAGAAGTTGAAATAGTGGAAGACATTGGAGGAAGCATGCCAAAGCTTTATGCAACCTTGCACAAAAAACAAGAAGAATATCAATCTCCCATGATCAAAGCAAAACGTAAGATTGATAACTATCCCATAGAAATTTTTATTGATTATGGAGCTATCCATAGTTACATAAATGCTAACATTGTCGAAAGATTTCACTTGCAAAGAAGTAAGCATAAGAATGTTGATTTATTTATTTTTTATGTTTGAGAGGTATTCCCACGAGAGGCCAAGGTGTCATGCATGTGAGAATCTTCGTTGGCACCAGAATAAACTTTTGGTTTGGTGAAAACTCCCCTGGATTTGGTTGGGGGCTTCATGGGTTTGGTGATGGGATGTGTGGGTTTGTCTTGGGGATTCACACCCACAAGGAAAGCCTAATTCGATGTTGAGTTGTGGAGTGGCTTCTATGGTGACCCCCAAGGATTGTATATAAAGAAGAGAGATCATTGTGACATCTCATTGTATCATATTATGGAGAACATGTAGAGTGTGTGGAGACGTGATGGAGCTAGCATAAGTGAGTTTGCACTTGTGCCAGGAAGCTTGGTGATTTCAGCACATGGAAATTATACAAGGGTGGAAAATCTAGCCTAGGGTTGAGGACTCTCTATCTTTTGTTCTTGGAAGGGAAAATAATACCGTACATGTGGGAGAGAGAGGAAATCACATAAGGAATATATTGTATGAAGTGGAGCAAGCCATACAAAGTGTCTGTACATTTTTTGCATGTACATAGGTTTCCATGGGAACAATCGCATACGTACGCAAGTTGTTGAAGGAGCAGTCACATAAATTCGTAGAAGCTCTTCTAGGCAGGGGCAAGTCTGTATGGGCTGACATCAGGTGACCTTAGTAGGTCGTACAGGTGGTCTACAATAGATGTGTGGGCAGAGGATATTTCCATAATATAGTTGAGGTTTACGTTTTCTATTTTTTATTGGAAGGACAAGGTTGTCCTCATATTTGGTGATATTGTATTGGTTGAGAGGACTGGTTTTTTTTTCCTCATATTTGGAGGATTGGATAAAGTTATAGAATAGAAATATTGTGTCTATTTTGTATTGATGATTCATCTATGATCTTGTTATTTCCACTGCATATGTTTCCAGTCAATAATTTCACTTTAAAGTTGTTCAGTGATAGTTAGAGCACTAGGAAGCAATTTTTAGATATGAAATTAGTCACATAGAGTTGCATGTGAAAATTGACAAAGAAATCTTGGTTAGTTCAATTAGCCACAGGAGCTAAGAGAAAGATCAATGAGTTGGTTAAATATTTTCAAATAGACATGAATGGACTCAACACAAAGGTGAATGTAAACATCATACCATTGGGTTCATATGATTGTCTAATTGGCATGGATTGGTTGGAAAAACACCATGTTGTCCTAGACTATTACAACAACACAATTACATGTCTTTATGAATAAGGGAAACAAGGAAAGATTCAAGGCATTCCAAGAGTTGTAGCTATTAGAGAGATTTTATCTATGCAGTTAAAGAAGAGTTTTAGGAAGGGATGTCATATTTTTGCATCTCATATGGAAGAGGTATCCAGAGACAAAGTGGAAAGCATTGAATACCATTTGGTCTTGAGGGATTTTGAAGATATTTTTAGAGAAATACCAGAACTTCCCCCAAAGAGAGACATTGATTTCTCTATTGATTTGATGCCAGGAGCTACCCTAGTGTCCAAGACACCATACATAATGGGAACACCAAAATTGAAGAGTTGCATATGCAACTTCAATATATTTTAAAGAAGAGGTATATACACCCAAGTGTGTCACCTTGGTGAGCCTCGGTTATTTTTGTGAAGAAGAAAGATTGAACCTTAAGGTTGTGTATTGATTTTACATAGCTTAATAAGGTCACCATAAAGAACAAATATTCTTTGTCAAGAATTGATGATTTTTTTTATCAGCTAAAAGGTGCAAGAATATTTTCCAAGATTGACTTGAGATCAGGTTATCATCAAGTAAGGATAAAAGAAGAAGACATCAGCAAGACTGCATTTAGGACACGATATGGGAATTATGAATTCACGGTAGTTCCATTTGGACTATCAAATTCCCCAACAATTTTTATGTGTCTGATGAATGGATTGTTCAAGGAGTACCTAGACAAGTTTATGATTATGTTCCTAGATGATATACTCATATACTCTAAGTCATAAGAGGAACATGAGAAATATTTAAGAATGGTGTTGCAAGTTTTAAGAGAGCATAAATTGTATGCTAAGCTAAGTAAGTGCATCTTTTACCAAAAGAAGATTCACTACTTGGGGCATATAATTTCAGCAGATGGGATAGCAGTGGATCCTGAAAAGATATAGGCCATTAGAACATGACCAACATCAAAGAATGCCAAAAAGGTTAGATCATTCATGGGTATTGTCGGTTATTACTGTAGATTCATAAAACGATTCTTAAATATTGCAATTCCAATCACTTATTTGCAAAAGAAGGGAGTGTAGTTTGAATGGACTTCCAAGTGTGAAGAAAGCTTTCAGTAGCTAAAGGAAATATTGGCAAGTGCACCAATATTGAATATTGAAAATATGGATGTAGATTTTTTTGTGTTCATCGATGCATGCAAGAAAGGGCTCGGTAGAGTTCTTAGTCAAAAGGATCATGTGGTATACTATGAGTCCAAAAAATTAAAAAAGAATGAAAGGAATTATGCTACCCATGATCTAGAGTTAACAACAATTGTACATGCATTAAAAATGTGGAGGAATTACACTATGGGTAAGAAATTTGAGCTAATGATAGACCATTGTGGTCTTAATCATTTGTTTGGACAACCAACATTAAATTCCAAATAAACTAAATGGAAGGAATTTCTGAGTGAATATGACTTTGAAATTAGCCATATAAAAGGCAAGGAAAATCAAGTGGTTGATGCACTCAGCAAGAGAGCTCATGAAGTGCATGTTGCATCCATTAGCATGTACATGATTGATATGAAAGATCAAATTATTGCAACAAAAAATTTAGATCAACATTATCTAAAAGTAAAAGAGATATTACAACAAGGTAATTTTCAACAGAAATTTAATTCTTATGAGCTGAAAGAAGATGGAGTTCTCATGTACAAGGGGAAAGTATATGTGTCGAATTCCAGTGAGCTGAAAAATATAGTTTTGAAGGAAATGCATAATGTGTTGTATGTCGAGCACCCAAAATATCAGAAGACAATTGCAGTTGTGAGAATCCAATACTTTTAGCTAGGAATGAAAAAGGAAGTGGCTAATTACATAGTCACATGTCTAGAATTCCAAAAGGTAAAGACATAACATAGACATCCAACATGTTTTATACAACCATTACCCATTTTGAAATGGAAATGGGAAGTTTTTACAGTGGATTTTATTACTAATCTTCCCATAGCAGTGAAGCAACATGAATACATCATGGTGGTGGTGGATAAATTAACTAAAGGAGCACATTTTATTCTTATGAAGACTACACACAAGGAAAAAAACATTGCATAAATTTATATGAAGGAAGTTGTTAGGCTACATGGGGTGCCTAAGGAAATTGTTTCAAATAGGGATCCAAATTTTACTTCAAATTTTTGGAAAGGTTTGTTCAATGGATTTGGGAAAAAATCTAAATCTTAGTAAAGCATATCACCCAGAGTCAGATGGGAAAAAAGAGAGGACCAACAGGACAATTGAGGACATGCTCAAAATGTATGTGATAGATCAACCATAAGAGTGGGAAGATTATATTCATTTAGTGGAATTTGCATACAATAATGGGGATCATGCCTCATTGAAAATGATTCAGTTTGAAGCATTGTATGGCAAAAAATGTAACACACAAGTGAGTTGGGATAATCCAATAGACATAGTAGTTGTTGGACCATATTTGTTAAAGGAAATGGAAGAATTGATGGAAAAGGTAAATCAGACTTTAAAGGTTTCCCAGGATAGGTAGAAAATCTATGCAGAGAAGAATGGAGTGTTTAGATATTTGAAAGTGGGAAAACATGTGTTTTTAAAGTGAACAAAAAGAGAAGTTTGCTAAGATTAGGAAGTTTCACAAAGTTGGTAGCGAGATGTTGTGGGCCTTTTGAGATATTATAAAAGATAGGGCCATTTTCATACATCCTTGAATTGCATGCATCCATGAGAGTGCATAATGTATTTCATATATCATTATTAAAGACATACGTGTATGACCCTTACCGCATAATTGATTGGAATTTTATCTAGGTGGAGTGTGAAGGGGATTTCCAGGTGGAACCATTACACATCTTGGACTGGCAATTCACAGTGCTAAAGAAGAAATCCATAGGGCTAGTAAAAATTCAATGGACTGGTTACAGTCTTGAAGATGCTACATGGGAGCATGAAGAAAACATGTGGGAGGAATGCCAAGCAAATTTTTTACAATTTTGAAGAAAACAAAATGCAAGACTCCATTTTGAGTAGCT
>JZKD02S2065812.1:0-12643 GCA_000966675.3 Picea glauca
TCAATAATAAATTTAATGGAGAAATTAGAAGTGGGTTAACCCTAAAATAAGGAAAGTGGGCAAAGTGACCTAGAAGATGTTTTTAAGGAAGTTATTTGGAGAGTATAAATAAGAGACAAGGCTATCTCATTTAAGACACACTTGAGAATATTGAATACCTATAGGTGTCTGAGGTAACCAAAGGATATCTAAGCCGGATTTCTGAGGAAAGTGAAGAAAAGAAGGTTGGAATTCAAGGAATGATAAATTCTTTTGATGATGTTTTCTAAGGTATGTTTTTTTTTCAGGTCATCTTACCATTTTCGCAATAAAAGATTTTCTAGAATGATTCAGACCACGAAATTGATAATCCATTGAGGAAACATATCCAAGTATCTGTGGTAAAAAATTCATCTTGTGAGTCATTGTATTTTTGGAGTTACATTCCGTGGAAAATAGGGTTTGTGGCTAGTCCTCAAACTAGTCAAAAACAAGTGTTTCAAGTAAAAATGTCATAACTTCTTCATAACAGATCCAAATTCAGTAAAGACCAAATGTGTTGGTTAGAGTACAGTCTGTAGTATGTTTTGTAACAATTTTAGATCAATTCAACAAATATTCCATGCGGGGAACGCTCTACAAGGTCGCTCTCTAGAATAAGCCAGAATTCAACAATGTGTGTCATTTTTGCCATAACTCATTTTCTGAGAGGTTCCAAGTAGTGAAACCTGGAGGAATTGCATAAAATACATTGAAGAACATTGTGTATCAGTTTCATATCTTTACTCATTACAAGTATGTGATCATATACACCAGGTCTATTACAGAGTTACAAATCATATTTGGATGATGCAATTGATGAGGGATTTTGGTTGAGGTACAAGTTGGGTACATGGTTGAGACAAGTAGTNCCCCTCTTAGTAATCCAACACCCTCATCGATCTTAATGTGAAATCATTCGAATTTTGGTCCCGAGGATACTCGACGGGATAATTACCATTTGGTATCCCTTCAACTCTATATAAAATTTAACCCATTCTGCAAAGATATGAATCGAAAAAAATTCGAGGGCCGAGGTGATTAGGTGGAGGTTTGTCAGACATTACTAGGCTGTATGAGTGATACGACTTGGGAAGAAATTTAAACCCTCGCCAAGGCATCCAAAAGCTTGAATCGAGCATCAACGCTGGAAGAGTATAACACCTCAGCTACAGAACCATAACCTCGATCAATTTGTCAGACCAGGCATAATCCGAATCGCACCAGAACTCAACGAGAGATAGAAGGGACGCGAGCAAAATTCTAGAGGAATCGAGCTATCATGATTGGAGTCGGAGCTACATAAGGGCACTGGATGCGGAAATTCGTGAGCACATTTCCTAAAAAGAGCCATACATTCATACAGAGGCTATTCGGGCCAGTGACTGAGCTCGTCCTAGCTGTCCATAGAAGACAAGAACCCAAGCCAAATTAGAGGACTAAGCAATCCATCGGAAAGAATGTAAGTGTAGTCTGTTTTAAAGATATGATTCGACCTGAGACCTAGTCTTGATAGTTAAGGCTGAGCCAAATAATTTTTATAGGGGATCGAGTTCACCTCAGACCGAGAAGGTTCCTTTTCCAGTACTAAGGAAGAATCAGGCCAAATACACATAGAGATATAGCTGGAAGAGTAAATTCGATTTAGGGGGGAGACAAACAACCTTAAAGGGCATCATTAACCTCAACAAACAGACCAACATTGGGATATCGATAAATTCCTGGTAAGTTTTGCAACCAAAACTTTTTTTTTCTTATCGAAATTAAGCTTTCAAATATGGGAGGGGTAATCAACAGGATTGATCCTGATAACATAGAGGAAATTAAAAGAAACCCAACAACCATGAGAATATTTGAGCAAGCTGAATGGTTGGTATTTCTGGAGCAATTCCAAGGTTCTAACCATGACTTAGTCTTGGAATTTGCCCAAAATTTCAATGGGCGGTAGACCACAGTAAGGAGGTTTACCCTTCTAATTTCTGAGGAATCCATGAGAAATATTAGAAGATTGCCTCTACAGGGGGAGAAGTGGTACAAGAAATTTAAGATTGCTCTTGAAAATTGGACTCAATTTCTCAAAATACCATCCCCATTATTGAAATATTGTAACTACAAAGAGTATTCTAATTATTATTGAGTCATTATTCATTATATCAATCCCCTTTTGTGGATTGATCATGTCGGGCATTGTAATTGACCAAATCCTCTTTTGTGGATTGGTCAAACCCTAATTGTATTATGAAAATTAAGAAGTCGACCCCCATGCCTAATTAAAGTGGTTTTAACCACTAAGAAGACAAGTCGACCCTACCCAGTGAAGAGACACCTTTCCAACACCTGTCAGCTAGTATAAATAAAGGAGGCTAGCGCCTCATTATCTCACTCACTCATTCATTCATCAAGTGCGCAAGTTTGGTAGCTGTAGTTGGGAGAAGAAAGAAGAGAGAGACACATTGCTCAGTGTTGGATATTCTCTAGTGTTTTGGTTTATTGTCTTGGCATTGTATTGGCTATCTATATTAAGGAGGTTTTGTTGGGTTTTCTCCCCCATGAGGGTTTCCCAAGATAAATGTTGTGTATCTTGTGATTGTGTTTCTCTCAGTGATCCTACCTATGTTATTGTTATCTAGTAAATTGAAAAGAAACCTAATAATAGCTCAAAACTTAACATGGTATCAGAGCTAAGCTGATGAGAGCACCTTTCACTATATAAGCAAAAACGTCACTGTTGTCGTACAAGAAAATTAGGGATTTTTGTTGGAGAGGAATATTTGACTAAAAACCATCTAAAAAAGTGCGCCCTACCCCAGTGAATCTTTTGGCAAGTTGAGTGCACCTTTTTAGTGGACAGAGCCTCCGAAAAGTCAAACCCTATTTTTTTACTGGTACCAGAAAACCAAAACACCAGAACCAGTACCAAAAGTACCAATCCATATTTCCGTAAGCTCAGTTTCAAGGGGTAAAATTTGGATTTTCAGAAATCTTACTGCACTAGCCTACTTGCCTCAGCTCAGTGCATCTAGCGCCTGGATCAAAATTTCAAAATTTGAAGTTTGAAAAACTAGGGTTTTCTCATAAAACCCTAAGTTACAGTTAAAGTACTAGTTGCAATATAAGTTACAGTTACAACTAAGCCATCGAAATTGAAAAACAACCTAACAATCTAAACAAAGATTATGGATGAAAAATTAGTCAAAATTGGATCTCAACACTAACCACAATGACTCATTCTAGAAAATCGATTAATAATTAATATATTTTTTAGGTTTTTATTTTTCTTGATTTCATTTTAATAAGTTGACTCTGAATAAATAAAAAAATTTAGGTTTTATAAAAATTTATTGATTTCACTTTTAACAAGTCGGCTCTTCATAATAACTTTTCAAGTATTTATTTACAATTGTTAAATCATTTTYCCTTCATTTCTCATAATACTTTCCTGATGATGGACCACATTGGTTTGGTCTGAAACGTCGAATATGAGAAAACCAATGTGATGAATCTGGAAGAACTATCACATCACAACAATGGTCGCAAAAGTCTTAGAAAATAAATATATTTAATATATATATATATATATATGACCTTTATATATATATATATATATATATATATATATATATATATATATATATATATATATATATATATATTAAACCTTGTCAAAACTAGTATAGACAAGGGGAATTTGATTTTTTAATTAAAACAAAGCATTGCGATGGTCCGTGCAGATGTTGACGTAATGTGATTTATACCCAGTTCTCTCCATGTGAAAAATGAAGAAATTCAACCAAGCGTAGGTAAACGACGGGAGTAACTATGACTCTCTTAAGGTAGTCAGATGCCTTTTCATCTAATTAGTGACATGTGTGAATGGATTAACAAGATTCCCACTGTCCCTAGCTACTATCTATAGAAGCCACAACCAACAGATATTATCCCAAAATACTAACCCCTATAACTCATAATCCCTAATCCTTGTCAACCCTAATCCTTATAACCCTCAACTCGTATTTCTTACAATCCTTAAAACTAGACACTATAACATATAACAACATATTTTTAATCCTTATAACCCCTTAAACTTTACCCTATTACCCTTCATTAATAACCCAACTAAACTTGTAATCCTAATGGCACATAAACCCTATATCATAACTCCTAAGAATGTATCAACCCTAATTCCTATGACCCTTAGCTATCCCCTATGACCCCTAACAACAATTCCTTGAAACTCATAACCCATTTAACTATTAACACCAAAAATAATGATATAACACCTATCCCTTAACCTTTATAATCTTAGATAATTAACCCCAATAAACATTATTATTCTAACCTCTAACATTTATAATTCTAACACCTAAACTTTCTTGATGATTTGCTTTCTTGGTTTTCTAGTTGATTGACCCACCACATACCACATTAGTTTTTTTCTGATGGAACTAGTTGTTGGACTCCAAATCTAGCTTCATTAGCTTGGGTCATTTATTTACCCTCCCAAATGCTACTCCACTCAAGTGGTGTGTGCATAGGACCAACCACCAACAATCATATTGAATACACCATGGTCACTGAATTGCTCATTGATGTGACACATATTCAAATCAAACACCTCAACGTCCACTTGGATTCACAGATCCTCATTTCTAGAAGTGATAATCAATTTGTAGATAGCATTCCAAACGAAGTCCTGTATTTTCATTTGTCTCATTAACACATTCATAAGCACTAGTAAGTAGAAAACAATGTTGCATAGCATTTTTATCACACGATTAACCATAATGAATGCGAAGAAATAAAACACATGAATATACATTTTGTTCATCATCAAACATATAATCATAAGTGGAAAAAATCATGTGTGTGTGTGTGTGTGTGTGTGAAGCACCCAGATCAACAAACCCCCCCCCCCCCAAAAAAAAAAAAAATGTTTTGCTTTATGATTTGATCTTAAACATACCCACACCCTGGGTATCTCTAACTTCACCCTTTTGGACTGATTCAAAATTTTGATACCAATTAATTATTAAAGACGCATGAAATGGGCACATGCAAATAATCAAGATTCATGCTAAACTTAAAACGAATTTTTAATCATGCTATGAATATCAATAACCAACAAGAAGACATGTTAAAAATACATATTTCAGAGATAACACACACTGGCATGTCAAATTTCAGTCCATACAAGCACAAATTGGAAAAATATCAATGTTGGCCCCATTAACATGTCAGTTATAAGCGGGGTCAAGTACATGAGAAGGCACGACTTATTGTTGGATTTTGATAGAATAATCAAATAATATTTGATTGTCGAATTGTTTGTGTGAGTCATGTTTGAGTCCAACAACCCTCCCATACCGTCAATGCATGCATCTAGTCTAACCATGTCAAATTCCAGTCCATACATGCACAAATTGGAAGAATATCAACATTGGCCCCTTTCACATGTCAGTGATAAGCGAGGTCAAGTACATGAGCAGGCACACATTATTTTTGGATTTTGATAGAATAAACAAAGAATATTTGATTGTTGAATTGTTTTTTTAACTCATGTTTGAGTCTGAAAACCCTCCCATATCATCAATGCAGGTGTGTTTTCCTAGCATGTCAAATTTTGGTCCATACAAGCACAAATTGGAAGGCAAAGTCCGATGACAAGGCCAATTTTCATGAATTCTTTCATGGTTTGGTCGTGTTTCTATGTGTGCAAGTTGTGTGTTCATGAACCATATTTTCATTGTTTTGAACATGTTCATCACCTCACCTTCGCATAAAATTTCTCAAATTGGCATATAATAAACCTAAATGAGCTTCTCTTGGTTTCGAGAATAATTAATTCTCTATTGAACAAGGGAAACCATGTGAAGTTAGAAGCTCTAATTATGCCCCTCTACCCACCCCACATCATTCTCAATTCCCCCATACCTAATTTGATGTAATACACTACATACAAAAATGACATAAAACTTTAAAAACATAATTAATCTGTATAAGTAAACACTTAAAAAACAATAGATCATATAAATACTAAATATATAATTAATAGAATAAATCATATAAAAAATATAATCACTTACCACGTACATTTCAACTTTTAAAGATCATTCATTTTCTTCTTCATCCAAATCAACATTTGTGTCATGATCTAGTTCATAATCGATAATGTTGAAAGGATTGTTCATATTAATGTCATCATCAATGTCATTTTGGCTATCATCATTGATATCATCAATGAGAACATTGTATGCTACATTTGGATGATCAACTTCTTTGGTTTATTCATCTGACACATCTGCAGCCACCTGCTCATGATATGCATCATCTTCTTCCTCTACATGATTATACTTTGTTGGTCTTCCTCTTGGATCATATCTAACAACGTATGACCAACCTCCTTTAACAGGTACATATGAGTAAAAGACTTGCTCACACTGACTTGGAAGAACACAAGTCTCTGTACCTGGTTCAAATGCCCTTGTATTAACCGTGGTAAATCCATTAGCATTCTCAATAACAGTTCTTTGATGATCATGTTCATGCATCTGTAGCCTGTACCATTTGATCTCAAACAAAATTGTTTTAGGGGAATTAAAATCACACTGAATTATATCCTCCAAATACCCATAGTCCCTATTTTCAGTGTCATTTGAATGCATGTCACTTCTAGAGGAAACATTAGTGACCTTAAACACTGCATTTATCCCACAATCTGAGGCTTTCATCTTATCATCCAACTTTTTGATACGAAATTTACGACCATTACACCACATAGCCTTGTGGTGTTTCAACTGCAACATGGAAAACAAGTAAAAAATGCATTGTCCATTAGTAAGCGTCATATAATATGGACTTAGTAAATATATATTTAAAAAAATAAACAAACCAAATACATTGATATAATTGGAAATAACTATAAAAATGTGGGTGAATATAATTGCCTTTTTATCTTTTAAACCAAAGGCTAAATCAATTTCCCTTTGCGTAAGATTAGGAAATTCATGTCGATAACGATGCGTTGTTTTAATCATCTTACTAACCCCTTCCCATGATAACCTACCATAGTATTCTTTACATTGTTCTATCCAATACTCCATCCATTCAAGATTGTTTGCAATGTATAAATGTAAAGCATCCCACTCTCTTCCAACTATATGAAAAAATAACAATTGAATATCAATAATTAGTTATCGTTGGCAAAGTTTTATATAGTTGATGGAACAAAAATAAATGAATGAGTATGATAATATAAAATTGAAAAATTAAATGTATAGTATATTAAATCTACAACATGTAATTACCTTTCACGATCTTCATTCTACCTTTCCCTAATAGGACCTCCCCTTCAAATTTGTTGATGGAGTCAAGATGTCAAATGTGAGGCACATTCATATTTTCTGCTAATTTAGGAAGATATTGACTAATATACACCATGCATTGATATACCATATAGCCCTCTACCATAGAACCCTCAAGACGTGCTCTTTGTCTAACAAAATCCTTCAATGACTTCGATTACCTCTCCACCATCCACATCGATCTTGTGTGTACTAGTCCACATAATTCAATCTCCTCAACTTGGTGTATGAGGTAGTGTTCTTGTGCATTGAAAAATGATGGAGGTATATAATTCTACATTTCACACATTAGTCCGGGAATTTCTCCCTTCCAATACCTTATATCTTCTTTATGGATTTCTTTAGATGAAAGCCACCTACAAATGGTGCAAGAAAATAACATGTTTGAACAATATCAAGGCATATATAAAATTGCAGTTAAAACACAATATGTCAATAAGTTCCGCTACAAAGCATTGAAGAAACATTTTTCATATAAAAATGTATTACTTACCTCATGTATTTTCCAAGATCATATATAACTTGTTTTATGATGTTGTCAATGCTGTCTGGAAGATATAGATGTAGAACATACTATAACAAAAAGAAAATCATTAATATTTATTTCCAAATTAGAGAAAAAAAATACTAAAAATATGTATACCAATATGTTAATATACCTAATAATTATCTTAATGAATGTATGCCAGTCATGTATTTTAAACCCACCAAAATCACCTTTTTTGTTAAGATATTTTGTATGTTCGACGAAAACCCCGTTGGAAACCTAATTTTTTGAAAGACCTCTTTTACAACATTGCTCTATTTCTCTGTCAATAACCATGGAAGACTAATATTTTGTTTCGAACATCACCATTAGAATTAATAATCACACTTTGCAATTCGTGATTAGCTTCCTAGATGTCACTACAAATCTTTCCAATTCTTTCTTTGTCAGTCCTTCCATCTAAGATTCACCATAACAATTATGTTATATTCTTCCCAATATGCATTGTATCAAACAAATGAACTATTTGTAGGTACTCGTAGTAGGGAAACCTACTGAATTGTATGGGGTAACTTTTCATTCCTCGTGGAAGCCCATTTGTGCCTTAACGACATTCAAGAAACATACATGAAATCACATTAACACTAATTAATCAATATAGCTAGGTACTGCACTGAACAAAATTCATTGAAAAAAAATCATAAGATTTATAATATTATGATACATAAATAATTTTCATACCTTGATGATTTCTATTGTATTCCAACTTCCATAGGCGAGGTGTCATTCTTCGTGGTTTTTTTCCATTCTCTTCTTTACCATTGAATTTTGTTTTATCGCTAGTTCGATAACTATGGTTCTTAGGAAGAAAGTGCCTATACTAATCAAACACCTCATTTCCTAAACTTCTTGAATGATAAGATTTTATCCTAGGATCACAAATTGGACATGCAAATTTACCCTTTGTTTGAAGACTTACAAGATATATGAATTAATGTAGCAAATTATGATTACGATTTAAAAAAATGCATGATATTTTCAAAAAATTATATAATATTCAAGTGCAACGGAAAGTTACATACTACAAAAATGTGTTAACCCCGGAGCATCATGAATTATCCATGCAAGTATTCTATGGAATTAAAATCGTTTTTTCCCTATTGGTCTAGAGATGTCATACATAGTGATGCCAACCCATAACTTCAACAACTCATTGATAAGAGACTCAATATATACATTCATATCTTTAACTTGGTACTTACTTAATTGGTTCAACATACATTAATTATATTTCGTTATATGTCCTTATATATAAAAGATATAATTATCATGAACGAAACAAAGAAATGAAATATTATGTCATGCTTTCAAGTAAATAAAGACAAGCTAATTAAATACCTGGAACAATCATTGCCAACATTGTGTACTCTCTGTTTATCAACATCCACGGAGGAAGGTTGTTGTTTATAACAAAAACGGGCCACGCTGAATAAGTAGAACGAAGCTCTCCAAATGAACTGACACTGTCAGTTGCCAATGAAGGTCTAACATTACAAGGTTCTTCTTTAAAAATTGGCCATTTTTCTTCGATGTTCTTCAATGCAAAACCATCTATAGGCATTTGAAGAACATCTTCACTTTTTTTCTTTGCATGGAAATCCATAAACTGTGTTATATTTTGGCACCTGAACAACCATTGAAAACGTAGAATTATGGGAATATAACAAAGAACTTTGTGAGGCACCTTTTTTGTTGCTTGATCAGTTCAATATCTACTTATTTAACATTGTAAACAATCATTTTCTAATGCATATTGTCCATAGTATATGATATGATCATTAGTACATGCATCAATAGCTTGATACTCCATTCCAATTTCTTTCATAATCAAAAATATTTCTCGATATGTGCATGGTAAAATATTTAACGGTGGTAATAGAAATTCACCTAACAATCTACACCATTCAAAAAAATAAGTCAATGTAAACAATATTAATCATAAATACCACATCCCTACTCTACAAATTAATTAACAATAGCAATATAGAAAAATAGTCAACCTTTATGTACATGTCATCATGACATAAATAATACATTACATACCTTAGGACAGTGTGAGACAGGTGTTTGATAAACCATTCAAAACCTTCAAGTTCACCAACAACAATATAAAAGATAGAAGATTTGTTGTTGAGCCTTCATAAAGAGGTTGTTGTGACTTCTCTAGTAAAGGATCAACATCATGAATATCATCCTGGTTGTCCTCGTCCATTAGAGAAAATGTGTCTTGGATCAATTTATGTATCTCATATTCCTGATTTGTATCAATAAAGTTATCTCTGTCCATATCATCATTAAGAACTTGATCTTCAATATTCTGATCTCCATGTTCCTCACCTTGTAAAGTAGTATTTTTGGTACTACTTGAAAAATAACTCTCTATCGGTCGACATTTTAGGGGCATTGTCTTTATATTTACAAACAATGTATTAAAATTAGTGTGTATAGAACATATATTAAAACGATAAAACATTTGACAAATACATGACATGATCACTATTATAAAGAGTACATTATATATTGAATAATGTCTTACGAAGGGATGATATTCATAACCCCCTTCAACATGCCTCTTCTCCCTACAATGTTTTTCAGTTCTTATTAAAATTCTTCTTTTTTGCAAGCCCTTGCAATCATTGCATGATTGCAGGGCAATAACATTTTCCATCGCCCTTTGCCTCCAATGTCGCTCTAAACTGAGCAAGCCTCCTTGTATTTTCTTTCATAGTATATATTAATTTGACACAATAATTTCCTATAAGAACCAATTAAATATTTAAAAAAATAAATTTTGTTATAACATTGAAAAAATTAAAACTTCATATACTTCAAGGTCCAATCACAGGAAATATATGTTGCAATGCTAAATTTTGAAAAAAATATTTAAAAATAATAATAATTTAAAAATTCATATACTTTGATGTTCAATCATATGAAATATATGTAGCAATGCTAAATTTAAAAAAAAATAAAAATAAAAAAAATTGGTTAAAACATTCATGTTAAAAAATTTTGAAATTAAATTTCTTAACATACCTTTATATTAAAAGAGACAGAAAAATTAAAAATACTAACCTTGCAAGTCTAAAATTCGAGATATGTATATCGAGAATTGGATGTTTTAAACCAATACATGACAGAAAAAATCAGGGCTCAAACAATCACCCGCAAAATTGTCGCAACTATAGCAAATTTGTTGAAATTTGTCTTAAGGACATGTATTTATAGATCGATGCTCGTCGATATAGTGACGAAAATAAATGAGTTGACCCTGAAAAAAGTCAGTACCTGTTGCATTGCACGTGTGATTTGCATGTGTGGCACAAGTGTTGATATAGCGACGAAAATTTGTGGATATATAGATGCTTTTTTGAATATGTTGCTATATCGACGAAAGTCGGGGTCAAACCAAAAAATAAATAAAAGAAAGACAAAATTTTAATGTATTTTTCCACGAATTATAGAAACGTGGAAATATTTCATCGCATTTTGGGCCCATATGTACTAGTGTGAACTTGCTACTTTTTTTTAAGCAATTGAACATAAAGAATGATGGGAAACAATGATTAATGAATATGATTCAATACTTGCAACTGGGACTTGGAACTTAGTTGATTGTCCACTAAATGTTAAACCCATAGGTTGAAAATGGGTTTATCGAATAAAGTACAAGCCCAATGGTAAAGTTGATAAGTACGAAGAAATACTCGTGGCTAAGGGTTTTGCTCAATACGAAGGGATTGATTATGATGAAACTTTTTCTCCAACAGGTAAATGGAACACAATCAGAACGATTATCAATTTAACTGCTCAAAATGGTTGGAAAACATCAAATGGATGTCAAAAGTGCCTTTCTAAATGGTTTTCTCAAAGAATAGGTTTTCATTATTCAACTACAAGGGTTTGAAATTAAAGGACATGAACATAAAGTCTGCAAATCAATGAAGGCTTTATATGGCTTGAAACAAGATCCTCGTGCTTGGTATTCAAAAATAGTTGACTACCTATGAAAGGTGGGATTTCAACAAAGTGAATTAGATGATACTTTGTATTTTTGAATGCAAAATAAGCACTTGGTGTTACTTGTACTCTATGCTGATGACTTAATCATAATATGAGATGGTGAATTTCACATCAAACAGGTTAAGGAACAACTTTAGGCAAGCTTCAAAATGACAGATTTGGGGCCACTTTATTATTATATTGGAATTGAATTAATTCAACATACTAATCAAATATTCCTTAGTCAAACTAAGTATGTCATTTCAAATAAATTTGACATGGAAGATTGTAAACCTTCTCTTACCCCCATGGAGCAGAATTTGAAACTTTCAAAATTTAAAGGGGGGGAATTGGCGGATGGTAAGAGGTATAGGAAATTGATTGGAAGCCTCATTTATTTGACAAATACTCGACCAAATTTGTCATATTCAGTTAGCATGTACTTTCAAGGTTTATCTAAGAACCAAGGGAAAGTCATTGGAATTAAGCAAAAAGGGTACTAAGCTATATTCAAGGTACAAAATATTTTGTTCTCTACAAGAATAACAAAAAATTTACACTTGTTGGATATTTAGACGTTGATTTTGCAGGTGGCATTGATGATAGAACATCAACTTCAGGTTACTTAATGACTATGAGTTCAACTACAATATCTTGGAGTTCCAAAAAACAAGCAACAGTTGCCACATCTTCAACAGAAGCACAATAATTTCTC
>JZKD02S2065812.1:24634-35811 GCA_000966675.3 Picea glauca
GGATAAATGTTGTGTCTCTTGTGAATGTGTATTTCTCAGTGATCTTGTTCTTATTATGCTCTTATCTATTGAAATGCAAAGAACTATAATAATGGCATAAACATTAACACTATATTTGCATTTGTCTCATTAACACATTCATAAGCACTAGTAAGTAGAAAACAACGTTGCATAACATTTGTATCACACTATTAACCATAATGAATGCTAAGAAATAAAATACATGAATATACAGTTTTTTCATCATCAAACACATAATCATAAGTGGAAAAAAATCATGTGTGTGTGAAGCACCCAGATCAACAACCTCCCCCCCAAAAATAGTTTTATTTATGCTTTTATCTTAACATAACCACTCCCTGGGTACCTCTAACTTCACCCTCTTGGACTGATTCAAAATTTTGATACCGATTTATTATTAAAGACGCATGAAATGGGCACATGCAAATAATCAATATTCATGCTAAACTTAAAAATAATGCTTAATCATGTTATGCACATCAATAACCAACAAGAAGGCATTTTAAAAATACATATTTAAGAGATAACACACATTGGATGTCAAATTTAAGTTCATAAAAGCACAAATTGGAAAAATTTCAACGTTGGCCCCAAATCTTCTATCTGCTATAACCTATCAATAATTAGCTATCATTGACAAAGTTTAATATAGTTAATGGAACAAAAATAAATGAGTATGATAATATAAAATTGAAAAATTAAATGCATAATATATTAAATCTACAACATTTAGTTACCGTTAACGGTACTCATTCTACCTTCCCCCAATAGGACCTCCCCTTCAAATTTTTTGATGGAGTTGAGATGCCAAATGCAAGGCACATTCATATTTTCTGCTAATTTAGGAAGATATTGACTTAAATAAACCATGCATTGATATACCATATAGCCCTCCACCATAGAACCCTAAGGATGTGCTCTTTGTCTAACAAAAGCCTTCAATGACTTCAACTACCTCTCCACCATCCACATTGATTTTGTGTGTACTAGTCCACATAATTCACTCTCCTCAACTTGGTGTATGAGGTAGTGTTCTTGTGCATTGAAAAATGTTGGAGGTAGATACTTATGCATTTCACACATTAGTCGGGGAATTTCTGTCTTCCAATACCTTGTATCTTCTCTATGGATTTCTTTAAATTAAAGGCACCTACAAATGGTGCAAGGAAATAAAAGGTTTGAAAAATATCAAGGCATATATAAAATTGCAGATAAAACACAATATGTTAATAA
Organism: Picea glauca; assembly: GCA_000966675.3. NCBI lineage: Eukaryota > Viridiplantae > Streptophyta > Pinopsida > Pinales > Pinaceae > Picea > Picea glauca. The sequence continues at coordinate 25,889 of JZKD02S2065812.1, forward strand.
GTTCTTCTACAAAGCACTGAAGAAACATTTTCCATTTAAAAATGCATTACTTATCTCATATATTTTCCAAGATCATATATAACTTGTTTTATGTTGTTGTCTGGGAGAGATAGAGGTAGAACATACTGTAACAAAAATCAAATCATTAATATTTATTTCCAAATTAGAGAAAACRATTACTAAAAATATGTATACCAATATGTTAATATACCTAATAATTACCTCAATGAATGTATGCTAGTCATGTGTTTTAACCCCACCAAAATCACTTTTTTTCATTAAGATGTTTTGTATGTTCGACGAAAACCCCGTCGAAAACCTAATTTTCTGAATGACCTCTTTTACAACATTGCTCTCTTGCTCTGTCAATAACCATGGAAGACTAATATTTTGTTCTCAACCATCACCATTAGAATTAATAATCACACTTTGCAATGCGTGATTAGCTTCCTGGATGTCACTATAAATCTTTCCAATTCTTTCTTTGTCAGTCCTTCCATATAAGATTTTCCATAACAATTTTGTTATATTCTTCCTGATATGTATTGTATCAAACAAATGAATTATTTGTAGGTTCTCGTAGTAGGGAAACCTACTGAATTATATGGGGTAACTTTTCGTTCCTCAGGGAAGCCCATTCGCGCATTAACGACATTCATGTAACATAAACGAAATCACATTAACACTAATTAATCAATATAGCTAGGTACCGTGCTAAACAAAATTCATTGGAAAAAAATATAAGATTTATAATATTATGATACATAAATAATTTTCATACCTTGACGATTTCTATTATATTCCAACTTCTAAAGGTGAGGTGTCATTCTTCGTGGTTTTTTTTCCATTCTCTTCTTTACCATTGAATTTTTCTTTCTTGGTAGTTCAATATCTATGGTTCTTAGGAAGAAAGTGCCTATACTCATCAAACACCTCATTTCTTAAACTTCTTGAATGACGAGATTTTATCCTAGGACCACAAACTAGACATGCAAATTTACCCTTTGTTTGAAGACCTACAAGAAATATGAATTAATGTAGCAAATTAGGATTACAATTTTAAAAAATGCATGATATTTTCAAAAAATTATAAAATATTCAAGTGCAACGGAAAGTTACATACCACAAAAATGTGTTAACCCCAGAGCATCATGAATTGTCCATGCAAGTATTCCATGGAATTGAAATCTTTTTTGCACTATTGGTCTAGAGATGTCATACATAGTGATGCCAACCCATAACTTCAGCAGTGCATCGAGAAGAGGCTCAATATATACATTCATATATTTAACTTGGTACTTACCTAATTGGTTCAACATACATTAATTATATTTAGTTATATGTCCTTATATATAAAAGATATAATTATCATGAACGAAACAAAGAAATGAAATATTATGTCATATTTTCAAGTAAATAAAGACAATCTAATTAAATACCTCGAACAATTATTCCCAACATTGTGTGCTCTCTCTTTATCGACATCCAATGAGGAAGGTTATTGTTTGTAACAAAAACGGGCCACAATGAATAAGTAGAACAAAGCTCTCCAAATGGATTGACACCAGTAGCTGCCAATGGAAGTCTAACATCATGAGGTTCTTCTTTAAAAATTGGCCATTTTTCTTCAATGTTCTTCAATGCAGAACAATCTACAGGCATTCGAAGAACATCATCTTCACTTATGTTCTTTGCATGAAAATCCATAAATTGTGCTATATTTTGGCACCTGAAAAACCGTTGGAAACATGGAATTATGAGAATATAATGAAGAACTTTGTGAGACACTTTTTTTGTTTCTTGATCAGTTCAATATCTACTTATTTGAAATTGTGGGCACTCATTTTCTGATGCATATTGTCCATAGTATATGATATGAGCATTAAGACATGCATCAATATCTTGATACTCCATTCCAATTTCTTTCATAATCAAAGATATTCTCGATATGTGCATGGTAAAATATTTGGCAGTGGTAATAGAAATTCACCTAACAATATACACCATTCAAAAAAATAAGTCAATGTAAACAACATTAATCATAAATATCGCATGACTACTTTACAAATTAATTAACAATAACAATATAGAAAAATAGTCAACCTTTATGTACATGTCAACATGACATAAATAATACATTACATACCTTAGGATCTGTGTGAGACAGGTGTTTGATAAACCATTCAAAACCTTCAAGTTCACCAAAAACAATATAGTAGATAGAAGATTTGTTGTTGAGCCTTCATAAAGAGGTTGTCTTGACTTCTCGAGTAGAGGATCAACATCATGAATACCATCCTGGTTTTCCTCGTCCATTGGAGCAAATGTTTCTTGGATCAATCTATGTATCTCATCTTCTTGATTTGTATCAATAATGTTATCTATGTCCATATCATCATTAAGAACTCGATCTTCAATATTTTGATCTCCATGTTCCTTGCCTTGTAAAGTAGTGTTTCTGCATTTCTGCTACTACTTGGCAAATAACTCTGGCTGTCGACATTTTGGGGGCATTGTCTTTATATTTACAAACAATGTATTAAAATTAGTGGGTATAGAACATATATTAAAATGATAAAACATTTGACAAATACATGACATGATCACTATTACAAAGAATACATTATATATTGAATAATGTCTTACCAAGGGATGATATTCATAACCCCCTTCAGCGTGCCCCTTCTCTCTATAATATTTTTCAGCTGTTGTTATTAAAATTCTTCTTGTTTGCAAGCCCCTGCAATCATTTAAAGGGAAATAACATTTTCCATCGCCCTTCGCCTCTAATGTCGCTCTAAACTGAGCAAGTCTCCTTGCATTTTCATTCATAGTATATATTAATTTGACATGGTAATTTCCTATAATAACCAATTAAATATTTAAAAAATTATTTTTTGTTAAAAAATTAAATTCTGTTAAAATTTTGAAAAAAATTAAAAATCAAAACTTCATATACTTTGAGGTCCAATCACAAGAAATATATGTTGCAATGCTAAATTTTGAAAAAAATATTAAAAAAAAAATAATAATTCAAAAATTCATATACTTTGACGTTCAATCACATGAAATATATGTAGCAATGCTAAATTTCAAAAAAAAAAAAAATTGGTTTAAACATTCATGTTAAAAAAATTTGAAATTAAAATTTCTTAACATAGCTTTATATTAAAAGAGACAAAAAATTAAAAATACTTAACTTGCAAGTCTAAAATCCGATCTATTAGATCGAGAATTGGATGTGTTAAACCAGTATGTGACAAAAAAGGGCTCAAACAATCACTAGCAAAATTGCCGCAAATATAGAAAATTTGTTTTAAGGACGTGTATTTATAGATCAATGCTTGTCGATATAGTGACGAAAATAAATGAGTTGACCCCGAAAAAATTCAATACATGTTGCATTGCACATGTATTTCGTCCGTGTGGCTCAAGTGTCGATATAGCGACGAAAATTCGTGGATATATAGATGGTTTTCTGAATCTGTCGCTATATCGACGAAAGTTGGGGCCAAACCAAAAAAAAATTAAAAGAAAGACAAAATTTTAATGTATTTTTCCACGAATTATAGAAACATGGAAATATTTTGTCGCATTTTGGGCCCATATATACTAGCGTGAGCTTGCTACTTTTGTTGAATCAATTGAACATAAAGAATGACGGGAAGCAATGATTAATGAATATGATTCAATACTTGCAAATGGGACTTGGAACTTAGTTGATTGTCCACTTAATGTTAAACACATAGGTTGCAAATGGGTTTATCAAATAAAGTACAAGCTCAATGGTAAAGTTGATAAGTACAATGCAAGACTTGTGGCTAAGGGTTTTGCTTAATAGGAAGGGATTGATTATGATGAAACTTTTTCTCCAACAGGTAAATGGGACACAATCAGAATGATTATCAATTTAATTGCTCAAAATGGTTGGAAAACATCAAATGGATGTCAAAAGTGCCTTTTTAAATGGTGATCTCAAAGAAGAGGTTTTCATTACTCAACCACAAGGGTTTGAAGTTAAAGTACATGAACATAAAGTCTGCAAATTAGTGAAGGCTTTATATGGCTTGAAACAAGCTCCTCGAGCTTGGTATTCAAAAATAGATGATTACCTACGAAAGGTGGGATTTCAACACAGTGAATTAGATGATACTTTGAATTTTTGAATGCAAAATAAAGACTTGGTGATACTTTTACTCTATGTTAATGACTTAATCATAATATGAAATAATGAATTTCACATCGAACAGGTTAAGGAAGAACTTTAGGCAAGCTTCAAAATGACAGATTTGGGGCCACTTTATTATCATTATCTTGGAATTGAATTAATTCAACATACTAATCAAATCTTCCTTAGTCAAACTAAGTATTCTGTTTCAAAGAAATTTGACATGGAAGATTGTAAACCTTCTCTTACCCCCATGGAGCATGTTAGAACACTTAGAATTTTGAACTTTTATCCTTCTGTTTCTGCTTCTTAGGAATAAAATTTCACCAAAACAATACTTAGGAAATTTCCTTTTAATTAAATAGATCCTTGGTCGTTATATATTAATAAGGAGCTTACAATATTGTCCGTCGATAAGTTGCACTAAGTTGATCAAATGATTCTTGTGAGCTCCGAAATATAAAAGTTGCTTGAATTTAAAAAAAGAAAACCTTTAACGGTCACTTCGGAGCTTCGCGCTTTGAGATTTTCAAGAAATTTAAACAACAAAAACCCTGAATCTACGAAGTCTCGAAGACAGTTCCTCGTGATAATTTCTAAAAGGAATTCCAGATGAGTCATAGAACACACGTCATTAAATATTTTCTTGGGATGACACATGTCACTTATTTTTAACATTTGTGTTAGTTGATCTGCACGATTTCAAGTGACACATGTCACTCCTCCTTTCTTGACACATCACAAAGAATGACGCCATATCTGCCACGTCACTCTGGGAGATTTCCCTTCGGGAGTTTAAATAAAGATTGGGTTCACAACCGTCGAAGTATCAAAGTGTCGGAGTATTGGATATCACAAAAAAGTAAAATTATTTCAAAGGGATAATAAAAAATTTAACAACTTTAGTTAATCATGATTAAGTGTTAATTAATATCTTCGCAAATTCGATCTTCAGGAAATTTCTCTTATGCTACATCCAAAACTCCTGAACATCGAACCATCGAAGTACGAACTACACTTTTAAATAAATGAACTTCCAGATCTCCGGAGCCTCGGAGTTCCGAAGCCCCGAAATATATATAACGGTTCGAACGTTTACTCTAGGAATTCGGCCTTCGAAGGATTTCTATCATCCCTTATCCAAAACCCCTGAATACTGAACTTTTGAAGTACTTAAGGCTAATACAATGTTTAAAGGATGATTAATTGAAACATAAAAGTAATTAATTAGAGATTAACTTCTCCGAGAATTCGGCCTTCGGGATATTTCTGCCATCTTACATTCAAAACCTTCGAACGTCGAACCGTCGAAGTATTAATGACATTTATGATTGGCTAAAGTTAAATATTTCCGTAAATATTGTGATTTGTCAGGTAATAAATTCCATTAGATTTTTAATAATCTTTCTGTCAGAAAATCTATATGAAGATTGATAGACTTTATGAATAAAGCATTTCGAATCTCAAGTCACTTTACCATTTGCAATTATAATTTTTCATTTTGTGATTAAGAGCTTACAAAATTCTCTTGTTATAGGAAGGATAATTTCATTTCCCTGAGGATTATGGCGCCACACAAAGCTGCGAAGAAGCAATATGCATCAACAAATGATTCCAATCCAAACATAGACATTCTATCAGACACCACTCCACGAATTACAGACTCCATCAATTCTTGGAAGCAGGTCTACGATATTTATAACATGAGATTCTTATCTATCTGGATGATTATGCCAATGAAGAAGATGAGTCCTTCTCAGCCAAGCTCAGATTGGTAGCACAGTCGGAACTGCACAGGATTGTTGAACGACCTAAGATTATACCCTATAATGATATGATAAGTTGGGATTTGGAGCACGTCAACATTCAAACCATAAGCATTATCAGTTACCAGAAGACTTACGTCAGCTCTTTTGGACCGAAGGACCTGCAAGTAATGTATAAACTTTCTTCTACACCCAAATATACTTACAATGCAACATTTCTTCTGGATTTTGAGAGAAAAGAATGCACTCAATACGACAGATCTGGTCATGATATAATCAAGACCTCGTGGGGAAATCCGACCAAGTTCAAAGCCGACACTCATGGTATGTATTCCACAACATCCTTGGATTCTCATATCTTATATATAGCCATGATGTTCTGTCGTTTATTTGGAAAAAAAGAACCCTGCACATTTCTCAGTTGAGTGGGTAGCTATAATGAATGAAGTGGCCAAAGGCCACAATTTCAATTGGACAAAAATGTTGTTGGACAACCTTTCTAAGGATATTACTAAGTACCAATCATCAAAATCAAAAGGGAAACATGCTCATTTTTACATGTCCACATACATCATGGATTCCATTTGCTTCATGACCCCATTTCCCCTGATGAACTGGAGTTGGGCCCCAACTAATTCTGAGCCTATACATTTCTACCACTCCAAACTATGGGAAGAAAATGCTAAAGATTTATTTTTATGAGATCTGTCACAACGTAGTGGTACCTATTCATCTAGCTATCTATGGCCACCCACCACCCAGTATTTCAGAGAAGATTATGGGAAACTTAGGCACATTTGCAGACTGGTACATGGAAAATAATGTCTCTTACATTAGAGTGTTCGGTTGCTTCATTCTTCCTCATGCCCTTCCAAAAATTTTACCTGACAAGATGGTGTGCCAAGAAGTGGCATACCAAACAATAGTAGGAGGAATCACTAAGGAATTGAAAGCGGCTCAGAAAAAGGTATGGCCAAATTTTCCCATTCAGGTTGGTATGTTTACATTGTTAGATTTTGGTCATACCAAAGTCGAGGTTGCAACCTTGGAAGATGTCAAATTAGTTGACATCGAATTCAAAAGACATGATCCAGATAATGTGGTAGAGAATCATTTGGCTCAATTCAACAAGAAAAGATACATCCACGAAGATTATCCTTATGATGAGGTTTTCAAGGGAGCTAGATCCTATGAAGAAGTTCAAAATAGATTTCAGACTTTGCCTCCTGACCAACAGGTTGGTTTCCTCAACTTCCAAAAGCATAGATGAAACAACTTGTCTAAGATTTTACAAGGAGATTCAAGGCCCATTCCATCTTCACAGGAAGCTAAATCCACAGAATCTCAGCCAAGTTGCTCCACTAAAAAAAACTTGAAGAAGTATTGAAGAGTTCAGATGGGTTATTTAAAGAGATAAAAACATCACTGCTAGGTCTAAATGATCAACAAATATTAGCCCGGTTTGAATCTTTCATGAATCAGGGACAAGTTTTTCCCCATTCAACACTAGTTACTTCTGTTGGCATCCCAAGCACAACGGGTCCAGAAAGCTCCACCGCAATTATCTCTCCTATTCCCTCATTAACTCCTTTAGCGACCAGTTTTGGAACTCCTAGTTCAGAGGTCATTCACATAGATGAACTTACTCCTATCTTGCCTGAAGAAATGCCTCCCTCAAGTTTCCTTTTCAAAAAGAAAAGGAAAGCTATTGTAAAGAAATAATCTCAACAAAAAGATGGAGTAGTTACTAAAAGGAAGAAAAATAGTGTATGATGGAAAAGGCCAAGATGATCTTGAGTTTGCCAAGGAGGTTGCAGATTCACTAGGGGATTTCACCACTGCCAACCAATGGTTAGTGGATAATCTAACAAAGAAACTGCAACAAAAATATCTCTTGGTAGAACAAATGCATAATGAAATGCAAAAAACAGAACAAATTGTCAGGAGCAGAATGAATCAAGATATAGAGAAAATCAGGTTAAATTATCAACAACAGATGAAGCAGTTACATGAGAAACTTGAGTTGATTTACCATAACTCACAGACCAACAAAGCCATGATTACTCAGTGGGACAGTTTGATAGAACAGTTGCAGGACAAATTAGTCCTAATGGAGAACACAACAATAGACATCACTGCTTTCAAAGCACGAGCATCTGAAATCAATGAGAAGCTGGAAGTTGTCCAACATGATCTATATAAAAAGGTGGATACTATTTAGAAATACTATCAGGAAATAAATAATTCTCTGAAAAGTATTTATGTGAAAGAAAAATATGCCCGTGTGGCTAGATCCAATTTTCAGGAATTCATTATATGGAGGAAGAAAGCCAATATCCCTAGTCTCGCCCCTTTTTCACAATATGAACAAGTGAAGGGTGAAATGGCCTTGAAATTTTGGGAGATAGATTTAGAAGAAAGAAAGAAACTTGCCAGAGAGGCAAAGGAGGCTTGTCTGAATACACTATCTTCTGTAGAAACAAAATTGGTTGAATTTGAAGGAAATGATATCTCAGAGGTACTGGGGAAGATTGAAATAGAAATGAATAAGGAAAACTCCAGAAAAAATAAGGAAAATATTTAATCGTTCATCCAACAGATGGATCAGATTGATTTGCTCAAGATTAATGAGTTGTTGGTGAAGCCAAATTTACATTATCAAATTACAACCCAAGAAGTAAAGAAGATCCAGGAGAAGTTGCCACTAGTACACAAGAAGGTGTTTGCCTTCGAATTGAACGAGAACGTTGAACCCTCGAGATTTGTGGTAGCCTTGATGGATATGTGTACCCAGTTCAATGAACAGAGGAAAGCAAGTGCGTCTGGGAGGAAATGAAGGAGCATATGAAGTGTCAGCACATCAAACCATAACTCAACAATATCTTCATTTTGTTTTCCCATTCAGATTGTATTCTATATTTAAAGAAGATATTGTGGAAAGTCCAACTACTTTTAGTTGAGACGATTTTTGTATAAATAGACAGATCTTAGATCTATTCTGGGTTGCTTCTAGCCTAATGTAAAAGAGATAACTTATTGAATATTAATACATGAGCATACATAGATTCTAAGTTTCATTTCATTTGAGTTATGTGTTTTCTCTATGTTTCCATCTCTTATTAGATTCCTTATGTAGTTCTTGAAGAGTGAATGATTACAATTTAATAAAAAATCTACCGTAATCATAATATATCAGAAGTCCATTCAATTACAGTTTTTCCTTTGTTCTTACTGTGAGTAAAAACAAGACCTGTGATCTGTGTGAATTGTTGCATTCGTAATCTTCTTTCAAGGGCACATCTTCTATTTTTCTTCTACTACAAATAAGGTAAGACTCTTCTATAATTGATACCTTGCTTTATTTTAATAGTTTTGTCAATCATTTCTACATCATTTGAAATTAAAATTATGACTTAGATAACAAGATACAACCTTTGTATTGTCTTATAATAAATTTCACTTAAAGTTATTTCTTAGAAAACTGAAGGTAGAAGAAAGCACTTATAAAACATTTCATTTAAAATCTTGGATCCCTGACATTATTCTTTGAGCCTAGAATCAATCTCAGGAACAACATAACAAAATTTGATACTTTCAAAATTTAAAGCGGGGGAATTGGGGGATGGTAAAAGGTATAGACAATTGATTGGAAGCCTAATTTATTTGACAAATACTCAACCAGATTTTTCATACTCAGTTAGCATACTTTCAAGGTTTATCCAAGCTCCAAGGGAAAGTCACTGGAATTAAGCAAAAAGGGTACTAAGGTATATTCAAGGTACAAAAGATTTTGCTATCTACAAGAATAACAAAAAAATTACACTTGTTGGATATTTAGAGGTTGATTTTGCAAGTGACATTGATGATAGAACATCAACTTCAGGTTACTTAATGACTATGAGTTCTGTTATCCCCGATATCTAGGGATAACTAGGAGATCATGTCTCGAGGCCCACATGGTCCTAGACATGGAGTACCGAGAGCAGGAG
>JZKD02S2065834.1:0-19167 GCA_000966675.3 Picea glauca
CTAGAAGATTCCTTCTAGAAGGATCGAGAACTTATTCATTTTCTCCCTTAAGAAACATTTCCGCACCCTGACCATTAACACAGTGCGGAAAGTCCGCAGTCAGACTTAATGCAGCTTGCGGAAATCAAGAATTTCCGCAGGACAATATATATGCAGCCTACGTACTATCTTCAAAAGTGTGATTTTGAGAAGCTGATAAGTGTAACTTTCTTCATGAAAATGATCTTAAAGAAGAGTTAGATCTTCCATCATCATGTCATTATCATGTCATCATTTCGATAACCAAAAATGTGGATAACAGAAGAGTCATGCCATAAGTTGTAAGCTAAACTTGTTTATCTTAGAAAGAAAGTAGAGAAGTCAAACACTTACATCAAGTTCATGAACAACTCAACAATATTGGATGAGATCCTAGATAGCCAAATATCTCCACATGACAAATCAGGTCTTCTCACCTTGAAGCTAGCACTTCTAAGAAGCATGAGGTATGTCCTTCATTCTCAAAAAGTGGAAGCAATGTTGCAAGTCAACCATATACACAAAGTAAGGAAACTTTCAAAAGAAAATAGAAAGGAAGACATCAAGACGCCATCTTTACACCTTAAAGAAAATTTAGAAGAGAGACACCTTCAAGGTGGACACCAAAGTAAAGGTATGAAAATGTTTTTCATGGTCACTACTTCACATGTAATGAATATGGTCACAAAGCTTTGGATTGCAGACATTATGCAAGGAAAGATGATGGAAGTAATAACATCCTAAGGTGTTGGAGATTTAATAAAGTGGGACATATTGTTTCTCATTGTCACACCATGAGATGCTACAACTGCAGTGGTTTTGGCCAAAATGATAGGATTGATGGAACACAAGAAGACAGTCCATGAAGAGTGCTTCATATAGCATGACAAGAAGAAAACATGAAGCTAGGAAGGAAGACAATGTTAAAAAGATGGAAGCTCAGAGCTCAAGTTCTGAGAAGTTGATATATCTTCAAAATTGTATGAAGAAGACTAAACAACCAGAACATAATGGAAGCCATGAGGGAAGCTCAATATTGAAATCTTCTGAAGCATACGCGAGATCATGTGGAAGAAGTCACATACATACATAAGGTGACCTATAGAAAGGTCATGTACATACGTGATATATCTATGGAACATGCTACATACCTGTGGTAAAATCCTTGGAAAAGAATGATATGCAGATGAGTTGCAACATGTTTTGATGGTATAACTCTTTTTGCTAGGTCTCACATGGTTTTTTGCAGGTCTTCATGATTATATGCTTACATGTACATTTGATGTATCTATTGTGATGACATATGGTTGAGTGTTGGAGCATATGCTTGATGTCTATATTGGATGCATGATACTAACCCTAGAGTGTGGATTGAGGCATTTTTCTGTTGAGGAATAGTGTTGGTTATGTCAGTGAAGTTATGGCACCTTTTCTGTGGGATATATCATGATGATATGATGCTAGATAGAGATATCATTGATATATTGAGGAACACTTTTGGCACATGTCTAGAGATACTATTGGCATCTTAGTACTTGTTGTAGTGAATGGTTTTTGAGGCATATATGTCATGGTACGTGGATGGTACATATGTGAGCTCATTTTATATATCTTATGATGTATTGTTAGAGGCATATTTGTTGGATGTCTTGGTGCATGCATTTGGCATGTGGTTGAGCTAAATATTGGGACATAGTTGATGAGTTGATGAGGTGGTTATGTTGTACATCATTGATGAGTCATAGCTTGATCTATAGTTTATGCATGATTGGTACATACTTGGTACATTGGTTGAGGAAATTGCTAGCAGTATGAGTGGCACATGGTTTATGGTTGATATGGCATACATGTATGGGAACACATCTTGATTGTAGTTCATCTTGTTGAGGTTCAATGCATGGTTGATGCACTTGATTTGGTACATGATGTATGGGATGATATAGTTGAGATGCTTAGTTGATATATTGATGGTTGAGATACATGGATGTGGCACTTGGTTCATGGTAGAGGCATATCATGAGTGATATGACACTTGTTTGAGGCACATGATTGGCATGTTGGTATAGGTATATGGTTGGTACACAATTGGCACATGTTCTTGAAATATGGTTGATACACTCCATTGATGATATATTATGGTATATTGTATGGTATTGATGTACATGGGTGTTGTTCATGGGTGGCATACAATATGGCATGGGATGCACATGGTTGACATTTTTCTCATGATTCTCTATTCATTGTTGACATATATTTTGCTTCATGATGTATGGTATGGCATGAGTTTGATGCATGGAGANTTCTAATTTAAATACTCCTAGTGAAGTTTAATGTTCTCTTACAAATGAAGAAGAAGATATAGTAGAATTTTGTGTAGATGAAGAAGAAGAGTTGTTGAAGTTTAAAGAAAAATTAGGCGATGTTAGCATGGAAATAGGACATTATTCAATTGCTTCTAAGTATCTTGAAAAATGCATTAATTAAGTCCTAGAAAAGTACCCAAAGCATATCATGGAACTAAAGCAAATTCTCAAAGAAAAAGAAGAAAGTAAAGACTCAATTAGAAGAAAAGGAGAAGAGATCTAAAGACTAAAGAATGAAATAATTAATCAAGGAGAAGAAAAGAAGAAGGTAGATGATGGGCTCAACAAAAGTCTTGAAGTTAATGTCAATCTAGAGATCCAAATTGAAGAATCCAAAAGGATATAGGAACTATTTAAAAAATAAATAAATGAAAAGGAAGAGTCATGCCATAAGTTGTAAGCTAAACTTGTTTATCTTAGAAAGAAAGTAGAGAAATCAAACACTCACATCAAGTTCATGAACAACTCAACAATATTGGATGAGATCCTAGATAGCCAAATATCTCCACATGATAAATCAGGTCTTGGATACAATAAGGAGGTTTCTCACCTTGAAGCTAGCACTTCTAAGAAGCATGAGGTATGTCCTTCATTCTCAAAAAGTGGAAGCAATGTTGCAAGTCAACCATATACACAAAGTAAGGAAAATTTCAAAATAAAATAGAAAGGAAGACATCAAGAGGCCATCTTTACACCTCAAAGAAAATTTAGAAGAGAGACACCTTCAAGGTAAACACCAAAGTAAAGGTATGAAAATGTTTTTCATGGTCACTACTTCACATGTAATGAATATGGTCACAAAGATTTGGATTGCAGACATTATGCAAGGAAAGATGATTGAAGTAATAACATCCTAAGGTGTTGGAGATTTAATAAAGTGGGACATATTGTTTCTCATTGTCACACCATGAGATGCTACAACTGCAGTGGTTTTGGCCAAAATGCTAGGATTGATGGAACACAAGAAGACAGTCCATGAAGAGTGCTTCATATAGCATGACAAGAAGAAAACATGAAGCTAGGAAGGAAGACAATGTTAAAAAGATGGAAGCTCAGAGCTCAAGTTCTGAGAAGTTGATATATCTTCAAAATTGTATGAAGAAGACTAAACAACCAGAACATAATGGAAGCCATGAGGGAAGCTCAATATTGAAATCTTCTGAAGCATACGCGAGATCATGTGGAAGAAGTCACATACATACATAAGGTGACCTATAGAAAGGTCATGTACATACGTGATATATCTATGGAACATGCTACATACCTGTGGTAAAATCCTTGGAAAAGAATGATATGCAGATGAGTTGCAACATGTTTTGATGGTATAACTCTTTTTGCTAGGTCTCACATGGTTTTTTGCAGGTCTTCATGATTATATGCTTACATGTACATTTGATGTATCTATTGTGATGACATATGGTTGAGTGTTGGAGCATATGCTTGATGTCTATATTGGATGCATGATACTAACCCTAGAGTGTGGATTGAGGCATTTTTCTGTTGAGGAATAGTGTTGGTTATGTCAGTGAAGTTATGGCACCTTTTCTGTGGGATATATCATGATGATATGATGCTAGATAGAGATATCATTGATATATTGAGGAACACTTTTGGCACATGTCTAGAGATACTATTGGCATCTTAGTACTTGTTGTAGTGAATGGTTTTTGAGGCATATATGTCATGGTACGTGGATGGTACATATGTGAGCTCATTTTATATATCTTATGATGTATTGTTAGAGGCATATTTGTTGGATGTCTTGGTGCATGCATTTGGCATGTGGTTGAGCTAAATATTGGGACATAGTTGATGAGTTGATGAGGTGGTTATGTTGTACATCATTGATGAGTCATAGCTTGATCTATAGTTTATGCATGATTGGTACATACTTGGTACATTGGTTGAGGAAATTGCTAGCAGTATGAGTGGCACATGGTTTATGGTTGATATGGCATACATGTATGGGAACACATCTTGATTGTAGTTCATCTTGTTGAGGTTCAATGCATGGTTGATGCACTTGATTTGGTACATGATGTATGGGATGATATAGTTGAGATGCTTAGTTGATATATTGATGGTTGAGATACATGGATGTGGCACTTGGTTCATGGTAGAGGCATATCATGAGTGATATGACACTTGTTTGAGGCACATGATTGGCATGTTGGTATAGGTATATGGTTGGTACACAATTGGCACATGTTCTTGAAATATGGTTGATACACTCCATTGATGATATATTATGGTATATTGTATGGTATTGATGTACATGGGTGTTGTTCATGGGTGGCATACAATATGGCATGGGATGCACATGGTTGACATTTTTCTCATGATTCTCTATTCATTGTTGACATATATTTTGCTTCATGATGTATGGTATGGCATGAGTTTGATGCATGGAGAGGTCCAAGGATCATAATAGGAAGAGAAGATCATTCTTGATCAGTTGATATATGTTTTGGTTGACCAGTAGCATTTGCAGCAAAAACAGATTGCAATGGTAGCATATTGTTCATCTTGAAGAGAAGAAAGGGGGAGACATACCCACATGGGGAGTTATTCTTCTTTCCAATGATTGGTTGCAGAGGAATGATTCTAGGAGGAGATATTATTGGTATCCATGTCATCAACATTACATCAAATTGATTTTCATTGTCAAAGGGAGAGAGATTCATCAGATGCATGGAAAGCATCCCATAGGACAGTGAAACCAGGACGAGTGGCCTCAGGGGAATTTTAGTCAGGGGGAGTAGACCTAAAGAGATAAACCATTTGTCATTGATGTCAAAGGGTGAGAGATAGTCACATTGATGTGGAGATGACCATTGATGAGAATAAATGATCATAGAGGGAGCATGAGCATTGTCGTGTTTTGGTGTTGCCATCAATGATTGGTGTTGACATCAATGTTGGTGTTTCCATCAATGCAAAAGGGGGAGATTGTTGTACTATGTTTTCATTGATTTCAATGGATTGATGTCAAGTATTGTCATAATGATGTGTTTGTATCATTGATATATTTATTATCGATTATATGGTCATAGATGTAATTGTTGTTAAAGGGTTGATGTCAAGTGGTGTCATAATGATGTGTTGATATTAAAGGGAGTTGTATCATTGATGTCATGTCATAGTTGATAGTAAGAACCAAATGGTAAACTCCAAAGTGGTCCCCTTATGGTGAAATCCCTCACGGGAATATGCTCTTGGATAAAGTTCTCAAAGTGGTCCCCTTATGGTGAAAGCCCTCATGGGAAGACGCTTTGTGAAGTCCAAATGGTTAGGTGGTTGAGTAACCCAAAAGTGTGGTTAGGGAACCCAAGTTTGATTGAGGAATAATGTAATGAAGATAAATGAATTTGCAGGAGAAACTATTCCATAAGGATAGTGTATGTCATTCCATTTCTGGTGATATGTGGAACATAACTCCTCACGGTTAGAGAGTTATGGCCACGTGAATTTGGAGAACCCTCATGTGTTGTCTACAAGCCCTTAGAAGGTCAAAGAAGTCAAATTATTCTAGAAGCTCCTAGAAGAAAGTTGAGTAGTCAAAGTGGTTAATCATGGATTAAGTGGTTGCAACAAGAAAACAATTAAAAATAAATTAGCTGCAACTAGAAGTGGAGAGTTTATTATTTGTGGATAAAGTGGTTGTAAGTGGACAAAGTGGTTAGAAGTGGGTTAGCCCCCAAAAGAAGGAAGTTGGGTAAGTTGGTTAGAATATAAGCCCTTGGGGAAGCTACTTGGAGAATTATAAATAAGAGAGCAAGGGTCTCTTATGTGTATGATCATTGAGAATATTGAATATCCATTTGTGAAAGGTTATTTAGGTAGGTATTATTGATAGAGAAAATTTGTGGTAGAAAAAGTGTGGTAGAAAAAGTGCGGTAGAAAAATCACTGCAGAAAAATCATTACAGAAAAATCGCGGCAGAAAAAGTGCAGTAGAGAAAGTGTGGCAAAAAAATCACGGTAGAAAAAGTGTGGCAGAAAAAGTGTGGAAAAAAAAGTGTGGCAGACAAATCTCGGCAGCAAAATCACGACAGCAGAACTGCAACAAAAAAATCATGGCAATAGAGTCACGACAACTTATGGTATTTGATTTATGGAGAGTATGGTGTATTTCTAGAAGTATCTTGTTGGTTATATTGGTGATATTATTGAGATTTTTCTTGGTGACTGATCTTGGTGAGTAGATCTGATTTGGATGATGATATTGATGTGACAGGTTGTGTGGTGCATAGGTGATGCACTTGTGTTGGTATAGACTATTGGTATAGTTTGACAGATTNTAGGATTGATGGAACACAAGAAGACAGTCCATGAAGAGTGCTTCATATAGCATGACAAGAAGAAAACATGAAGCTAGGAAGGAAGACAATGTTAAAAAGATGGAAGCTCAGAGCTCAAGTTCTGAGAAGTTGATATATCTTCAAAATTGTATGAAGAAGACTAAACAACCAGAACATAATGGAAGCCATGAGGGAAGCTCAATATTGAAATCTTCTGAAGCATACGCGAGATCATGTGGAAGAAGTCACATACATACATAAGGTGACCTATAGAAAGGTCATGTACATACGTGATATATCTATGGAACATGCTACATACCTGTGGTAAAATCCTTGGAAAAGAATGATATGCAGATGAGTTGCAACATGTTTTGATGGTATAACTCTTTTTGCTAGGTCTCACATGGTTTTTTGCAGGTCTTCATGATTATATGCTTACATGTACATTTGATGTATCTATTGTGATGACATATGGTTGAGTGTTGGAGCATATGCTTGATGTCTATATTGGATGCATGATACTAACCCTAGAGTGTGGATTGAGGCATTTTTCTGTTGAGGAATAGTGTTGGTTATGTCAGTGAAGTTATGGCACCTTTTCTGTGGGATATATCATGATGATATGATGCTAGATAGAGATATCATTGATATATTGAGGAACACTTTTGGCACATGTCTAGAGATACTATTGGCATCTTAGTACTTGTTGTAGTGAATGGTTTTTGAGGCATATATGTCATGGTACGTGGATGGTACATATGTGAGCTCATTTTATATATCTTATGATGTATTGTTAGAGGCATATTTGTTGGATGTCTTGGTGCATGCATTTGGCATGTGGTTGAGCTAAATATTGGGACATAGTTGATGAGTTGATGAGGTGGTTATGTTGTACATCATTGATGAGTCATAGCTTGATCTATAGTTTATGCATGATTGGTACATACTTGGTACATTGGTTGAGGAAATTGCTAGCAGTATGAGTGGCACATGGTTTATGGTTGATATGGCATACATGTATGGGAACACATCTTGATTGTAGTTCATCTTGTTGAGGTTCAATGCATGGTTGATGCACTTGATTTGGTACATGATGTATGGGATGATATAGTTGAGATGCTTAGTTGATATATTGATGGTTGAGATACATGGATGTGGCACTTGGTTCATGGTAGAGGCATATCATGAGTGATATGACACTTGTTTGAGGCACATGATTGGCATGTTGGTATAGGTATATGGTTGGTACACAATTGGCACATGTTCTTGAAATATGGTTGATACACTCCATTGATGATATATTATGGTATATTGTATGGTATTGATGTACATGGGTGTTGTTCATGGGTGGCATACAATATGGCATGGGATGCACATGGTTGACATTTTTCTCATGATTCTCTATTCATTGTTGACATATATTTTGCTTCATGATGTATGGTATGGCATGAGTTTGATGCATGGAGAAGTCCAAGGATCATCATAGGAAGAGAAGATCATTCTTGAGTAGTTGATATGTGTTTTGGTTGACCAGTAGCATTTACAGCAAAAACAGATTGCAATGGTAGCATATTGTTCATCTTGAAGAGAAGAAAGGGGGAGGCATACCCACATGGGGAGTTATTCTTCTTCCCATGATTGGTTGTAGAGGAATGATTCTAGGAGGAGAGATTATTGGTATCCATGTCATCAACATTACATCAAATTGATTTTCATTGTCAAAGGGAGAGAGATTCATCAGATGCATGGAAAGCATCCCACAGGACAATGAAACCAGGATGAGTGGCCTCAGGGGAAGTTTAGTTAGGGGGAGTAGACCTAAAGAGATAAACCATTTGTCATTGATGTCAAAGGGTGAGAGATAGTCACATTGATGTGGAGATGACCATTGATGAGAAGAAATGATCATAGAGGGAGCATGAGCATTGTCGTGTTTTGGTGTTGCCATCAATGATTGGTGTTGACATCAATGTTGGTGTTTCCATCAATGCAAAAGGGGGAGATTGTTGTACTATGTTTTCATTGATTTCAATGGATTGATGTCAAGTATTGTCATAATGATGTGTTTGTATCATTGATATATTTATTATCGATTATATGGTCATAGATGTAATTGTTGTTAAAGGGTTGATGTCAAGTGGTGTCATAATGATGTGTTGATATTAAAGGGAGTTGTATCATTGATGTCATGTCATAGTTGATAGTAAGAACCAAATGGTAAACTCCAAAGTGGTCCCCTTATGGTGAAATCCCTCACGGGAATATGCTCTTGGATAAAGTTCTCAAAGTGGTCCCCTTATGGTGAAAGCCCTCATGGGAAGACGCTTTGTGAAGTCCAAATGGTTAGGTGGTTGAGTAACCCAAAAGTGTGGTTAGGGAACCCAAGTTTGATTGAGGAATAATGTAATGAAGATAAATGAATTTGCAGGAGAAACTATTCCATAAGGATAGTGTATGTCATTCCATTTCTGGTGATATGTGGAACATAACTCCTCACGGTTAGAGAGTTATGGCCACGTGAATTTGGAGAACCCTCATGTGTTGTCTACAAGCCCTTAGAAGGTCAAAGAAGTCAAATTATTCTAGAAGCTCCTAGAAGAAAGTTGAGTAGTCAAAGTGGTTAATCATGGATTAAGTGGTTGCAACAAGAAAACAATTAAAAATAAATTAGCTGCAACTAGAAGTGGAGAGTTTATTATTTGTGGATAAAGTGGTTGTAAGTGGACAAAGTGGTTAGAAGTGGGTTAGCCCCCAAAAGAAGGAAGTTGGGTAAGTTGGTTAGAATATAAGCCCTTGGGGAAGCTACTTGGAGAATTATAAATAAGAGAGCAAGGGTCTCTTATGTGTATGATCATTGAGAATATTGAATATCCATTTGTGAAAGGTTATTTAGGTAGGTATTATTGATAGAGAAAATTTGTGGTAGAAAAAGTGTGGTAGAAAAAGTGCGGTAGAAAAATCACTGCAGAAAAATCATTACAGAAAAATCGCGGCAGAAAAAGTGCAGTAGAGAAAGTGTGGCAAAAAAATCACGGTAGAAAAAGTGTGGCAGAAAAAGTGTGGAAAAAAAAGTGTGGCAGACAAATCTCGGCAGCAAAATCACGACAGCAGAACTGCAACAAAAAAATCATGGCAATAGAGTCACGACAACTTATGGTATTTGATTTATGGAGAGTATGGTGTATTTCTAGAAGTATCTTGTTGGTTATATTGGTGATATTATTGAGATTTTTCTTGGTGACTGATCTTGGTGAGTAGATCTGATTTGGATGATGATATTGATGTGACAGGTTGTGTGGTGCATAGGTGATGCACTTGTGTTGGTATAGACTATTGGTATAGTTTGACAGATTTCTTTCTTTCTACAAGATGGGTCTTGTACTTGAGGGTTGTATTCCTCTTCTCAGTTGGTGTTGAGATATGTAGGTTGGGTCTTGCAATCAGATTGGGTGCTCTCTTTGAGTTGGTGCTCATTTCAGTTGATGTTGATAAACCCCAAGGATTGTAGTCGGTAATACAAAAGAAACTTATACATATATCCAGTGTTCCTTGTGTTCTTTATTATGATGGTGCATAGTTCTTTATTGTTAATGTATGTCATTGAGATATGTTTACATGCAATAAACTTAGTGTGAATGGAACTAATGAGTAATGATGTTGTGAATGGTGATTGTTAACTAAATTTTTGTAAGAAGTGTAAAAATATCCCTCACATTGATTCACCCCCCCCTCTCAATGTCATCAGTGTGTCCAACAAACCATACATATATGAATTGTTCATGCCGATATAGCATGCGAGATAACAAAAAAATGGGTAAGAATTTCTTTAGTTATGCTTTGATATCTTAATTGATATGTTTTATGATATTTAAATGCATATATGTGATTTATACCTAGGTAGGGGTTTGGTAAATTCAATAAAATTAACAAAGCTTAGAATATTTCAATGAATTCTTGTAACAAAATGTCATGTTGAATTTTTTAAGAGATGGAAGGGTTTCTTGAGGGACTGTTGAGTGGTGAAAGTAGAGGCCTTCTGGTAATCCCAATGAATGATTGAGAAATGAAAGGAGGGTGTAACATTGATTTTTGTGTGTTCAAATGAAGAGGAAGGTGTCCAAATGTATTGAAGTATTGAATGAACTTTCTATTTGTTCAAAGTGGATAGTATGACATGGGAAATATGGTGATGGTGATAGTGGATGTAAGAATAGGTGCATGGAAGACGTGTACGATCTATAGGATGTGAAGATGATGAATATGATGATATGGATACAATAATATGTCTGAGCTAGGATACATATATAAATATGGATGAATGTGGAATATAGTATAGGATCGTATTCAATGTTGTGCAAGGGTGTAGTGAGTATGGTGAAAGTGAAGGAGGTGTAAATGTGAATGAATAGACCATGTGGATGCATAAATCGTGATTGTGTATCCATGAGTATTGGCACATATGTTTGAATGGATTGTGTGAATGCATACCTATGTTGATAATTCATGTATAGTGAACAATAATTCATCGCATTTGAAATGTTAACAACTGAATGATTGAATGATTGGTCTTTCATCATTTCATGGGATATTTTGGATGTTGTAATCAGAAGAAATATATGCATGAATACTCATGTTTTGTTTTGCTAGATGAAATATTTGTCAAAGAGGGAATATTGTAGATATAATTTTCTTGGATATGGTTTTGAGAGTAAGTCCATAATTAACAATAGTGACTATTCCATGAAAGGGACAAACATTATGAGAGGAATCACATAGTTGTGAAATTTGTCTTCTATAAAAAATATATTCATTTTTTTTGTAGAAATTTTGATGATAATATCTCATGGTAATTATATGTACATTATATAGGTGAGATGATGGACTCATCTAGTAAGAATAGATGGTGGTTTTTTGTAAGAAGGAAAGCACAAGGAAGATGCTACTGTAATGACATTAAAAACTTGTGATGTGCCTTGATTGCCTTAAGATATTGCATATTAGAGGTTTCCAATGGGACACCTTGGCAACAATATTTTACAAGTATGTTCTCTTATTTCACATGAAATCCTTGGTAAATGATGGATTTCCTGAGGGATTGTATAGCAAAGAAGCAAATATTTGAGTCTAGAAGGGTGAGTGTGGTAAGGAAGAGGTGACTAGAATGAATATATTGTGAGAGATTCATGCCATATGCTAGATGGGATCAATAAGGAAATATATAATTTGGGTTGGTCAAAGAAGATAATGAACTAAATGTTGCATGTGGGAACCTTACAGAACAAATATATAACACACAAGTATTGGGATGAATTGCATGTTATATCTTGTGCTATGAATATATATGCTTCGGTTATGGATTTGAAATTCCTATGAAAAGGTTGATTGTTTCTTAAAATGGCTATGACATGCATGTTTTTTCTTGATGATTTCTATAGGCATATGTTGGAATACTAAGACCTTAAAGGTGTTCCAAGTAAATGGAAGGAATGTTTGAACATTGTTGTCCAAGATAGCCAACAAATATGAAAAGTTGTAGTGAAGAGAATAGCATTGTAGTGCCAATTGAAGAATGAAAACATGGAGTATTGTTTTAAAGGAAAAAACAGAGGATGGTGTTATCGCAATGGGGGGGGGGGATGCAATATCTCAATTTTTACCCCTTATATGTTTTGGACCAAATTGAAAATAAGTGTTGTAATGATGGGATGGAAGTGACCATTCTATTTTAAGAATCCATTTAAGCATTCAATTATCATTATTCACTCCATACATTGCCATGCTACAGAGGGAGAATTTGGATCGGAACTTGTAAGTTACCAAGGAGAGATAAAGAAGATAAGGATATGTTCTTGAGAAGAGTAATCTAAGGAAGATAATGGTGTGATCCTATGAAGAGAAATGGAAGGATGTAGAGGATCATAGAGGTTGGGTTGATGTGAATCCATACCCATTTTCCCTATAGATTGTTTCTCACTATGTGCTCAAGAGTTAATATATGACTATGTCGAGTTGATCTTGAAGTAAAACAACATGTTGGACTCCTTTTGCATACACTGAAGAGAATTGGAGGGAAGAATATCCCCAAGGAACTATTAAGTATAAAAGGGAAATATCTTCCTTGTGTTGTGTGGGGTAGTGAAGGGGCTTCCATGGCTAGGCTGGCTAGAGTGTTTCTGATGCAGGAGCATCCCTCACGATAAGAAAAACCAACGTGGGAGCAGAAGACAGCTGGAAGACGTCCAGCACAAGTTTTTGAATTTTTAAAATTTTCCCTTGAAGCTGATGCATTGAATATAAATGAGACCATTTAATTTAGGCGCCTTGGTAAGAATGTAATCAGACCTTGAGCCATATGCTCTTGTCTGATATAGACAGAGGCATTTATAGTAGTAGTTGCAGGTAGACAGAATTAAATTCTTAGATTAGACAGTTTTTAGAGCGCAGGAGGGAAACCAGATATAGACACCCTCATTTGTATCATTGTAACATTAAGCAACAGGAGTTAGAAGAAATTAGAGCATAGGAGAATAGCAGAGAGTTGTAGAAGAACACCCATGTATAGGTCTTGAATTAATAGAAGAAGTTGATTCAGATTCATGGTTGTTGTGTTATTCTCTGTGTATGTGTGTTGAATTCTCTAATGTTTCTTCCTGTTAGGCATTGTTGTTATGTTGTGCGTATGATTTCATGTATTAAGATAGAAATATGAGAGGAGGTGAAGTGAGTTACGATTGTTTCTCTAGCTGAGCCAGGAGATTCCTGCAAGGTGTGCAGTTGAATTCATCCGCAAGGAGTGCGTTGATGAAGGCCCAGTAGTTAAACTCTTGTTCTCAAAGCTCTCATAAGTGAAAGTGGGTTGCTATAGTCGTGCAAGGAGTGTGCAGGTTGAAGAGGAAGAAGTCTTAGTTGTAAATCTGAGTAAAGGAGATCTAAGACTGTTGTTGCAGGAAGTGTGAAGAGTCGGAGGGATTCAACACTTGGGAAGTTGTTGAGTGTTGAGTGCAAGGAGTGCTCGCAAGTTCCTCTGAAGAAGCAGAGTGGAAAAGATCAGGAGGTATAGCACCTTCGTGACATCGATATCAGAGATTGCATAGGAGATTTCCATGCCAAGAAGTCCTTAAGAAGAGAAAAGAGGAATCGACGGTCAGGATTCGCAGAGGAAGATTGACGAAATCCTGTCAGCCATTAGATCTCGAGAAGTTGCACCAGGCTTAAGCCCAAAGGAGTAGAGGAAGAATCCGAAGGAGACATCGGGATATTGGAGTCATCGGGTATTCACAAGGTAAGAATCAGAGACCTTGAAAGTCCCGAAAATCCTGAAAAAGGATCATAGCCATAGATCCCGGACGAGACAAGTGTTAGTAATCCAGAGTGAGTCGGGGTTCGACATTTCAAGGTTTTCGAAGACATAGAACTCTCGCATGTTGGAATTGCGATCCATGATTTCCCGATGGGAGTTTTGAACCGTCCATCGGAAAGGACGCGTGGTAGGAGATCCTGACGAGTCGGCGTTCGGAACATCGGAGTTTTCCAGGGCAAGAAAATCATGCATGTTGAAATCGCGATCCCCAATTTCTCGATAAGATAGGAGCCATCCGTCAATAGGGACATGTGGTGAGAGATCCCAGAGAGTTGGATTTTGGGATATCGGGGTTTCCGGAGTTGTGAAACACTTGCAAAACAAAATCACGATCCACGATTTCCCAACACGGTTGGAGCCATTTGATATGAGGGACGTGTGTCCAAGGATCCGAAGGAGTCGGGGTTCGGCATTTCAGGATTTTTTCATACAACAGAATCGTTGCACCAGAAATCGCGATTTTGTGATACCCGATCGAGCGAAAGGAAGCGGTGACGTGGAGGAGAGAGTTCACATGTGCATCGGGGTTCGGCATTTCGGGATTCTCAGTGACGAGGAAATCATGCCAGGAGAAGTCCCGAAATCTCGAAACGCGACGATCCCACAGTCATAGCATTTCAGTGGAGGACAAGTGTCACCCGTATTAGGTTTCGGGACTTGGAAGGGCCTGTGAACAAGTGTTACGGAAATCGCGATATCCCGAAAATGCGATTTCCCGATCACCATTGGAGTGTGGCCCATAGGCGCCAGAGCATAGGACAGGTGTTGGAAGGTTGAGCCTTGCAGTTGGTCAACGCCAGGTGGCATCGAGAATCGTATAATCGGAGGTCCCGAGGGTGTGAGTTCTATGCATTTCAATTCCATGAATTCTGAAATCCCGATAAGGGAAAGGACCGTGGTCTTGTGGACCAGCATGTCACATGTGGAAAGAGTTAGCCAAAGGGAGCTAAGTAGTGCAGAGAGGTTCCATCGGAGATCGGGAATCGGGAATTTGAGAGGCAAGTTGTCTACGACCTCGTAAGGGTCGATTTCCCAATGGGAGAATTCCCGATAAGAGAAAGGAACACATGGGTGAAATTTCATCGGGTTTCGGGGATTTGAGAGACCTGAACCTGTGATTTCAAGACTCACGATTTTGCGAAGTCTGATTTCCTGATTTGGAGTAGGGGGATCATAAGGAGCATTCTGTGGGTGTCGGAAAAATCCCGATAAGGGATTGGAAGAGCTTTTTGAGTTCTTCAGGCCGAAGGAAAAGAAGGTCCTGTGGGAGCAGGCATGCCTGGGTGGCGCGTTTGCGTCAAGTGGTATCAGAGTGATTTCTTGTCTTTATATTTCAGGCAAGAGGAGCGAGGAAGGAAAGAAGCACTCTGATACACGTCAAGTGGTATCAGAGCATAGAAAAGTTTCTCTGCTTTCTATAGCAGAGGACAAGGAGAGATCACCATGCCGCCAAGGAGAAGAGGTAGACAATCAACCGATCCAGAGAAGGAAAGGGAATTGTCCAGGGAAAGAGAATTGTCCAGAGAAAGAGGTAGGCAATGACAGAATCCAGACGTGGAAAGAGGAATGCGAAATCTTCGTGCCAGAATGGAGGACATGGAGATAAGACAAAGGCGAACCGTTGATGCAGGAGATATCAGTGAATCTGAGGATGAAGGTGATGCTAGACATGAAGAAGAAGAAATCCCAGCAGAAGATGCAGCCAATGATCATTTGATTAAGTCTATCGCTTGGATGAGTTCGAAACCAAAGATGGACATTCCAGCTTATGAAGGGAGTCTGGATGCAGAAGAGCTACTAGACTGTATTAGAGCTCTTGACACTTATTTCAATTATGAGGATATCGAAGATGATAAGAAGGTCAAACATGTCGTCACGAGATTAAAAGGACATGCGGCATTATGGTGGGATGAACTGCAAGCTAACAGGCGTTGCCAAGGCAAGCAGAAAATTAAGAGCTGGGATAGGATGATTGCAAAAATGAAGGCAAAATTCATTCCCAGGGACTATCAAATTTCTCTGTTCAGGAGGATGCAGAACCTGAGATAGAAGCTGATGACAGTGAAGGAGTATACTGAGGAATTTTACAGGTTGAATATCAGGGCAGGTCATCGCGAAAGCAATGAAGAAAAGGTGGCCAGGTATATGAATGGCTTGAGGTATGAAATCCAGGATGAACTAAATTTAGCGACCATCCGAACTATGGAGGATGCTTACCAATTGGCTCTAAAAGCGGAGAAGAAGTTGGGCCGTAAACAAAGTCAGCGAGGCAGAGGCAGGAGTCAGCCCAAAGGCAAATCGGTTTCCCAAGATAAATACCAGAAGCCCAAGGATGACTGGAAGAAACCTCAGACTCAGATAGAGAGAGGTGGAAGTTCATAGAGAGGGCGATATGCTGAACAAAAAGAGCAACATACTGAGCAGAGAGGAGGATATGCTGATAATAATAGTTTTCCTCGTACCCGAGGTAGAGGAAGAGGAAGAGGTGGAGTAATCACATGCTTCACATGTGGAAAGAATGCCCACAAGTCAGTTGACTTTCCAGATAGGAAGAAGGATGGAGGAGAAGCTCACATCGCCGAGGCACAAAGGAGAGATGTTGAGGCAGAGTACGCTGAAGGCAGAAGATCGTTGGTGATGCGAAAATTCCTTTTGACGCTGGAGAAGGAGATGGAGAATCTATCACAGAGGAACAGTCTTTTTAGGACTGCTTGCAAGACCAAGGGTTGGGCATGCAAGGTCATCGTGGACAGTGGAAGCACCAATAATCTCGTTTCAACCGAGATGGTAGAAAAACTGGCGCTGGAGACAAATGATCACCCAAAACCATACAAAGTTTCATGGCTACAGAAGGGACATCAGGTAAATGTCACTAAACAGTGCTTAGTTGACATTAAGATAGGAGGATATAATGATAAGATTTTATGTGATGTTATTCNGTCATCCAGGGTGGCCTCATTGAGGCTCTCATTCGCTTTTTGCGCAAGAAAGGTGGAAAGGGGGCAATCTGTTTTCGTTTTCGTGGAGGTCTTTCCTGAATGATAGGGCAAGGGATATTTTCTGGTTCAGAGTCATCACTGAGAATATAAAGGGCGGGGGTGGATGAATCTGGTAGGGTATGTGGTGGATTTGGTGGGGTAGGGGAATTGACTAAACTGGTTGGTTCTGTGGGCGGGATATTGGGTATTTCGGGGATGTCTAGGGGGTTTTGTTGTTGCTGCTCCTGGGGGATTTCAGCAGCTGGTTGAGGGTTTATGGGCGGGTTATTTAGTGGACGGTTTTGTTGTTCAAAACCCATGTTGATGAGTAATTGAACAAGACGGTGGTGGGTAAGTGACTGGGTTGGATCTTTTTCCTTTCGACAATAATGTGCCATATTCTTTAAACAGCCCAACAAATAATAGGGAAGATTGACCTGTCTGTTATGCTTTAAATGAGAAAGCAAAAGGAAGTCGTGTTGATAGACTACCTGATAGCGACCTTCACAGGTCAGGTAGTGCTTGATGAATCTGGCGACCTTCGGCCACGGGGGTGGCAGTGAACTGAGCTGAATGCCTCTGCCCTTCAATACAATTCTTTCCTCAGGAAGGAAGAAGCTCTGCTGGACATCCCCGATGATATGCTTTCGGCTGAACTTTCGAGTGCCATCAATGGGGAGGCCTGAGACCTCTGATATGTCTTCCTCTGTTAGGGATATTCGGATGCCTACGATGACAGAATGGTTCTCCTGAAGATTTCGGGCAAACTATAGTACTTGTCGTTCATTATATCCTTGAAGCCTGCGGAAGTAATTAAGCCAGCCTACTTGCTCGAAGATTTGATATGCTGCTGGATAGTGTTCGAGCAGCGCTGTGGTGGCGGGTTCTTTGCGTATGACAGCTCCTCCCATGGCTACTAGCTTAGTAATATACAGCGTCGAGAGTTTGTGTATCAGCTCTGGCACAAAGAAAGTTTTCCGAGGGGTTATATGCAGGAATAGTGGTTAAATGCACCAAAAAGGTGATGAAGTGGGGATGGCAGCGGTAAAATCGGATGAAATGATGGTATCGCGGATTTGACGTGTACTTCCCCTCCCGTCAAGTGCAATTAGTAATAATGGCACTTGAATGGTCATAACGGCTTAAAATCTTTCTCATTAACTACAGTCTAACTGAATTACATAATATTTACGTACCTCGCCTTACCGTTTGATTCGATCTGCCAACAAGATGTCATGCCTGTCCGTGGTAGTCCTGTCGTGGTGGAGACCTTTGATTGTGTCGAGGGTTTGTTGATGAACTCTAATCTGAGGGCGTAGAAGCTAGCTGACAGACGATGGTGAAAGACTGGTGTTTCAACAACAGAGAAGAACAAAACAATTGTTGTAGATGAAGAACTGTTGATGAATGGTGTTTCAGTATCGGAAGAAAGTCAAAAAGTGTTGAACAGTGGTGTTCTGGCAATAGAGAAAAGTCAAAAGTGGAGAATGGTTGTTGTTCGGCCTCAGAAGCAAGTCAAGAGGGCTGACCAGTGGTGTTTCAGCAGCATGAAGGTCAACAGTGCTGAACAGCGGTGTTTCAGCATCGTGAAAGTTAACAATGCTGAACAACAGTGTTTCAACATCGTGAAGGCTCGTCTCTCTGAAGTGGAATCGTCCTCTTCTGGTGGCTGTGATTTGATCGGGAATCTGCAAAAACAACTGTAGCATGGTATTTCTTGACAGGGATTATTAGAAAACGAAATCTAATCTAATCTAACACTAAAGAAAATCAATCTTAAAAGAATTAATTGCTATTAGGGGTAGAAACCCCCTCGAGGAAGAGAAAATGGGCGTCTTCCATGCATGTGGCCTTAAAATCTTCTTTAGAAATAGGTTGTTGGTACATACAGAGCCGATGACCATTTACAAGTAACGGAGTTCTGGAGTCATCGATTGTGAGGAGCCTTATTGTTCCATTGGGGAAAACTGTGTCTACTTCGTAAGGTCCCAACCATCTTGTACGCAATTTCCCTTGAAATTCTTTGAACCAGAAATCATACAGTAGAGCCCAATTACCTTTTTGGAACTGCTTGTTCTTGATATTTTTGTCATGCCATTGTGATCTTTGCTGTTGAATTATGGTTGTTTGTTGAATGGCATCTAGTCT
>JZKD02S2065834.1:38641-51983 GCA_000966675.3 Picea glauca
GAGATTGTAAAACCTTTACAAAATATTATTAAAAAGGATGTACAATTCAAATGGACACCTATGGAAAAGGAAGCATTTGAAAATATTAAAATCTTTATAGACAATGCATTGTCTCTTTAGAGTCCTGATCTTTCAAAATATTTCCTGCTATATACATTTGCATCTAAGCATTCACTAGAAGAAGTACTCATGCAAAATGATGAACAAGGAGACAAATACCCTGTTTCTTTTATGAGCAATGGATTACAAGGTGTTGAACTAAATTATCCTTCGGTGGACAAGCAAGAATTTTTCATCCATAAATAAATCAAACAGTTCAGACCATATATCCTAAAAAATTGTACTAAATTCATTGTCCCACACCCTAAAGTGAGATCCATGTTCGTTCAAAAAGAATTGGGTGAAAGACAAGGAAATTGGATGATGACTTTGCAAGAGTATGACCTCAAATTTAAACCATCCAACATTGTAAAGGGTAAAGGATTATGTAAATTAGTAACCCAAGGAGATGATGTTGAAGAACAAGAAGAGGATGGTTGGCAAGATGAACAAATCATGTATATTTTTGGGCGCAGGCCTATTTTGAGAAGGAAATCTATTTTGGACGCAAGCCTATTTTTGGAGAAGAATATGTTTTGGGTAAAGACCTAACTTTGGAAAGGAAGACCTAATTTTGGAGCGCAAGCAACAAGTGGCAAGAAATAAACATACAAAAAAAGAAGGAAAAACAACATGCAAGAGGAAAAGCAATGTGGTGCGTAGGTAGGCAAGCCTAACCGTGATAGGGTTAGGGTTTTTGATAAAAATTGTAATGACTATAAGCCATAAAATAGTATAAATAAGGACCTAGGAGGTCGAGGAAAGAGGGTGATGTTAGTAGAGGAAAAGAGAGGTATGCATATATGTGTGATATATATATATATATATATATATATATATGGAGGTATATGTGTGGGATATAGAGAGATATCAATTCATAACAGAGAGAGTTGATTATCATGATTTTGTGGGATTGATGAATGTAATAAGTCTTGTAGAAGAGTTGAATAAGGTATGAGGTATGAATATATGTGTGATATATATGTGTGTGTGTGTGTGTGTGTGTGTGTGTGTGTGTGTGCGTGTGGGAGATAGAGAGATATCAATTCATAACAGAGAGAGTTGATTATCATGATTTTGTGGGATTGATGAATGTAATAAGTCTTGTAGAAGAGTTGAATAAGGTATCCTTTGAGGGTTAGGTCATAGGTTTTGGAGCCTAGTGTGATCTAGATCGCATCACAGAGGGTTCTTACCCTCATCTTAATTGTATTGTTGAATATGTAATGCGCAAAATGCAATATTTTGCAGCAGATTAATTAAAAGAGAAGAGAAGTTAAATATTTGTGGATGTAGCCCTAGGAGGGGGTGAACCATGGTAACTTGTGTGTTATGTGTGATTGTTAATGAATGGTTACTTTATGTTGATCATTAGCTTATGAATGAATGGTTAAAATAGAAATATCATCATGCATGCATAGGTTTAAAGATGAATAAATTAGAGAAGTACTTGAATAATTGACAAGGATAATGCATAAGGAAGAAAGAACACAATCACATATCCCCACTCATTCCTAGACTTCAAGAACTTGAGTATTGTAGTCACCCATAAAATTTATCTCAGGTGAGACTGCATTGTGCACCCTATCTGCAGCGTTGCCTTCTGGTTTACCAGGAGGGTCGATATTTTTTTAGGGTTTTGTTGGAAACATGTTGAGATCTAAACCTGGGTCATCCCAACAAGTAGAGGAAGACAATAACCAACAAATGGATAAAAATGCAATATTGTGTCACCAAGGAGGAAGTTGACTAGATAATTAATTAACGTCCTGCGCAGTGGAAGCTTCCAGTAAGAAAACCAACAACAAGACTAGTCACAACACAATCCACCAAGTCTAAGGAAAAGGCTGAAGCATGTTCCTCAGTGAAATCTAGCAGCCCAGCTGATAACTCTAGAAAGGATGAAACACTGAATCAACAGTTAGGAAGAAACACAGTTCCTAAAAGACTGAGGATAGCAACAATGACAAGGACAAACATCCAACAATAGACCGAAAAGGGGGATACATCACAGGCTGATGAAGAAAGGGTCTAGGTTACAACAAGTGGGGTGAAACCCTCACACAAAAGAAGGAAGCCAACATAGGTAGAAGAGGCACGCAAAAAGAGGAAGTATGTCATGGAAGACCCAGTCATCACCCTGACAGAGGATGATGCTAAATTTGTTATGGACAAGGTATAATATAGGGGGAATAGGTGGTCGATATTGTAGTGGCACAAAGAGAAGAGATCATGGCCAAACTCATATAAGTCCATGAAAATATAGAACAACTACAGAGTCAAGTAGGACCACAGGCCACAACGCAACGACAGGAAAAGACATAGTGACCTCCTATGCAGAAAGAAGGAGAGGAGTCAGTATAGTTGGTAGTGCAAGGCAGGGACACATTTATAGTCACTCTCCAAATGATCAGTATGGATTAAGAGACTGTGCAGAAACCCATGGGGAAAGTTGAGAAATTTAAAATTGTCATGGTGAAGATACCCACCAAGAAACTATATGGACTCCGGGCTAGCAAAATGCAAGAAGAACAATCCAAAGGCCGCATAGATGTGACTAACTTGGAGGTGGGTAGGGGATTCATTGAAATGTTAGAAATCACATTCGACCAACTGAACTTGGATAAATAAGAGGAGAAACAACATATGGATAAGATATAATAGGGACTAACAAGGGTATATGATTGCATCCCAAACATCACGCAATCACCAGAGAGGAGTGCAAAGGAGAAGATAAAAATGATTTCACAAATCGAGGAGCTCAAAGAAAAGCTTAATCCTACGAATCCTCCATAGGTTCAAGAACATAGAGAACAACAATCCGCACTCCAGATAGTGGATATGGCGAAAGAATCAAGGGAAGTAAAAGAGATGTTCGAAAAAACCACACATATCTAGACCATTTTAGAGGAAGACGAAAAGGTCCAACAGTGGGACCAAAAAGATGATAAAATCAACACTGCCATACATGAGCTAAAGAAACGACAAAAATAATGAGTATTACGGAGTGCTTGAATGAAACTCAAGAAATGAAGACTCTGTAGCCATAGTTAAAGATAGTGTAGACAAATAAGAAAGATCGTTAAACCCAATTGTAACCCCTCCAGGAACAAGCAACACAGATGATTATGCAGCTGGAGGAAGAGAATTAAAATATGGCACAGGAACAATCAGAGGGTGCAACATTAATACAGGAGGAGATAACAACACAAACAGTCGAGGTGATAACATGAAAAGTTGTGCAGATGAGGGAAAAATGAAAGGAACTAGTAGATAAGTTCCATAGTTTGGAAAAGGTTGTACAGAGAGCGTGCACCACCTGAGTGGCTCGAGACGCACCACATGTCAGTGTTGGGGGCCTATTGGGTGCAATCCTATTTTGAGAAGGAAGTCTATTTTAGATGTAGGACTATTTTCGGAGAAGGATCTGTTTTGGGGAAAGACCTAACTTTGGAAAGGAATACCTAATTTTGGAGCGCAAGAAACAAGTGGCAAGAAAGAAGCATGCAAAAAAAGAAGGAAAAGCAGCATGTAAGAGGGGAAAAAATGTGTCGTGTAGGAAGGAAATCCTAACCATCATAGGGTTAGGGTTTTTGATAAGAATTGTAATGGATATAAGACATAAAATAGTATAAATAAGGATCTGGGAGGTTGAGGAGAGAGGGTGATGTTAGTAAACGAAAAGAGAGGTATGCATATGTGTGTGTGATATAGAGAGATCGATATATATATGTATGTGGAAGTATATGTGTGGGATATAGAGAGATGTCATATAATAACAAAGAGAGTTGATTGTCATGACTTTGTGGTATTGATGCATGTAATAAGTCTTGTAGAAGAGTCAAATAAGGTAGCCTTTGAGGGTTAGGTCATAATATGTGGAGCTTGGTGTGATCTAGACCGCATCACAGAGGGTTCTTATCCTCATCTTAATTGTATTACTGAAGATGTTATGCATGCAACATAAGATTTTGTAGCAGATTAATTAAAAGAGTAGAGAAGCCAGATCTTTGTGGACGTAGCCCTAGGAGGGGTGAACCACAATAACTTGTGTGTTTTTGTGATTGATAATGAATGGTTACTTTTTGTTGATCATTAGATTATGAATGAATGGTTAAAATAGAAATATCAACATGCATGCATAGATTTAAAGATGAATAAATTAGATAAGTAGTTGAATAATTAACAAGGATAATGCATAAGGAAGAAAGAACAAAATCAAAGATCCCCACTCATTCCTAGACTACAAGAACTTGAGTATTGCAATCACCCATAGAATATATCTTGGGTGAGACTGTGTTGTACACCCTATGACAAACATTTCCTTCTAGTGTATGAGGAGGGTCGATATTTTTTTAGTCTTTTGTTGGAAACCTGTTGAGATCTAAACCTAGGTCAGACCAACAAGAAGAGGAAGAGAATAACCAACATATACACAACAAGTTCCATATATTCTAGTCATTGAAGGATCATGTTACAATGATATTAAGTATTATTTTTAGCATGGCCCCACTCCAAATCATCTCAATGCTAAGAAAAGAAGAGCATTATAGCTGAAATATTAACAATATCGAATACTACATGACATCTTGTTTAGAAAGAATTATGATGAAGTGTTGCTCGGATGTCTTAAAAAACAAGAAGATTATAAGGTGCTAAAAGATATGCATGATGGACCAGCTAGTGGTCATTTCTTAGGAGACACAACAACTCATAAATTCCTAATAGCGGGATACTACTAGCCCACCCTCTTCAAGGATGCTCATGTATACTCGAGAAGTTACAAAGCATGTTAAAAAGCAGTAGGGACTAAATGATTTGCCTTTTTTCCTCTCCATCCTGTAACAGTGGAAGAACCATTCAAGCAGTGGGGCTTAGATATTATTGGTGAGATAAATCCTCATTCATATAAACAACACATGTAATGTTGGACACACCTACCACACTTAGAGGGGGGGGTGAATGAGTGTGGGGCTCTTTTTACCAAAACTTCCCTCTTACACAAAACTCATTAGTTAACATTCAACTTTTACTCATTACTCATTGCTGTCATTTATAAATAGTTAGATGTGAACATATATCAACAACATATATTAGCAAAATAGATCATCAGTTAGTCATCACCACAAGGAACACACAGAACACAAGATTTATATAAAATTTTCTTTTTATTATGGAATACAATCCTTGGGGTTTTTCAGAAACAACTGAATAGAGTACAACTCTACAAGAGCACTAGATCTATAATTAAAGACTCATATTACACCCTTAGCACCAACTGAGATGAGGCAACAATCCTCAACAGATATCAATCTGCAATAGGTACGTGACCTGTCAGTAGTGCAACCCCCATGTGTAAGTGACCTGGCTCACTACAACCCACGTATATACGCGGCCAATATATACAACAACCTATGTATGCCTTCTGAGCTATTAGGGTTTATCCTTTTAATCACATACTCAGTTCCTCTGCAACTTGCCCGTAGAATTTCTTCTGTCTTCCACTATCCAAACTGACCACCAGCCAGTCACAACACATCCAAGCTCTCCAATAGATTACTCATGCTCCACAACCAATCAATATGAATGCTAACTTAATCATGTATAAGAAACTAGTATACCATAACATTCATATCACAACTGAATCACAAGAGTACTTCTCACTCCATCAACCAACATAAACCACATCACAATAGCCATACCAAGAATTATCTAAGCATTCATAACACAATAAACAATACTATCCATCAAGATAATAATGTAACCATACCAGGGTCTTAGTGACAGATATGAGCCAATAGAATGTAGATATGGAACCTGCTTCAGTCTTCAACAACCAATCATCAGCTCAAACAAAAATCTCCATGATTTTATCCACTGTATGCACCCTAGCCCATTATAGCTCACGTACACATCAGAAACTAGGGTTTATAAAACTTCGAGAATTTTTCCGTCAAGATCTCCAATATTGTCGAAACTTTGATGCATCCATGAGATCCTTCTCATGCTCTCTTTCTCAAAATAGATCTTCAATCATGCTCAAGAGATCCACACCAAATATGCTCTCACAAGAAGTTCTCCATCAACAATCCAAAAGATAATCTCACAAGAATCTCTCCATTGATCCAGAAAAGGATATATTTCAAGAGACCATTTCTATCTTATTTATACTTTCACCCTCTAGGTCACTTAACCCATTTCTAGGTCACTTACCCTATTTTCCTTATTTTAGGGTTAACCACTTTCCATAAATAGAAAGTTCTCCAATTTTTATCATTTAAATATTCCTTCTTGATTTTGTCACTTTTCTTTATTATTTAAATAATCCACCTTGACTTGTCACTTTAGTTTATCATTTAAATAATGATTTCTTATTTTAAGGCACTTTGACTTCTTTTGACCTTATGGGGCTTCAAGCCATCATATGGGGGTCCTTCAACTTCGTAGGGCCATAACTCTCAAACCTTGAGGAGTTATGTGACATTCCACATACCACCAGAAATCACATGACAAGAACTATCCATCTAGGATAGTTTCAGCAACAAAACCACTAATATTCCTCTCTTTATTCCACATAAAAGCATGGGTTCTCTCAACCATAACTCAACCGCAAAGTGTCTTCCTATGAGGGCTTTCACCATAAGGGAACCACTTTGGAGTTCATCCATTTGTACCATGATAAGAAAATAATGAGTCATCTATACATCATATATCAAAGAGTCCATCTTCATCATATATCAATAACAACTCATTGATCCATCTTCATCTATGAATCATATCAATGATAGCTTATTGATGCATCTTCATCGATTGGTTTCCACTTGACATCTATCATACTCATCAAGGACAATACATGTACATTGTTCATCAATCATCAATCAATCAAGCCTATCAATCAATCCATTGACATCAATCAATCATTTAATCACTTTCCATCAATCCTTTGACATCAATAAATCAAACCATTGGTATCAATGAAAACATGATCCAACAATATCCCCCTTTGGCATTGATGGTAATACCAAAATTGATGTCAACCTGTAGAGAAGGCAAGCTCTACATCTATAGTCATCAATCATATCAATGTGACTATCTCTTCCCATCATTTATGACTATCTCTCCCCATTAAACATCAATCACATCAATGTGACTATCTCTCCCCCTTTGACATCAATGGANTGAGTGTGGGGCTCTTTTTACCAAAACTTCCCTCTTACACAAAACTCATTAGTTAACATTCAACTTTTACTCATTACTCATTGCTGTCATTTATAAATAGTTAGATGTGAACATATATCAACAACATATATTAGCAAAATAGATCATCAGTTAGTCATCACCACAAGGAACACACAGAACACAAGATTTATATAAAATTTTCTTTTTATTATGGAATACAATCCTTGGGGTTTTTCAGAAACAACTGAATAGAGTACAACTCTACAAGAGCACTAGATCTATAATTAAAGACTCATATTACACCCTTAGCACCAACTGAGATGAGGCAACAATCCTCAACAGATATCAATCTGCAATAGGTACGTGACCTGTCAGTAGTGCAACCCCCATGTGTAAGTGACCTGGCTCACTACAACCCACGTATATACGCGGCCAATATATACAACAACCTATGTATGCCTTCTGAGCTATTAGGGTTTATCCTTTTAATCACATACTCAGTTCCTCTGCAACTTGCCCGTAGAATTTCTTCTGTCTTCCACTATCCAAACTGACCACCAGCCAGTCACAACACATCCAAGCTCTCCAATAGATTACTCATGCTCCACAACCAATCAATATGAATGCTAACTTAATCATGTATAAGAAACTAGTATACCATAACATTCATATCACAACTGAATCACAAGAGTACTTCTCACTCCATCAACCAACATAAACCACATCACAATAGCCATACCAAGAATTATCTAAGCATTCATAACACAATAAACAATACTATCCATCAAGACAATAATGTAACCATACCAGGGTCTTAGTGACAGATCTGAGCCAATAGAATGTAGATCTAGAACCTGCTTCAGTCTTCAACAACCAGTCATCAGCTCAAACAAAAATCTCCATGATTTTATCCACTGTACGCACCCTAGCCCATTATAGCTCGCGTACACATCAGAAACTAGGGTTTATAAAACTTCAAGAATTTTTCCGTCAAGATCTCCAATATTGTCAAAACTTTGATGCATCCATGAGATCCTCCTCATGCTCTCTTTCTCAAAATAGATCTTCAATCATGCTCAAGAGATCCACACCAAATATGCTCTCACAAGAAGTTCTCCATCAACAATCCAAAAGATAATCTCACAAGAAGCTCTCCATTGATCCAGAAAAGGATATATTTCAAGAGACCATTTCTATCTTATTTATACTTTCACCCTCTAAGTCACTTAACCCATTTCTAGGTCACTTACTCTATTTTCCTTATTTTAGGGTTAACCACTTTCCATAGATAGAAAGTTCTCCAATTTTTATCATGTAAATATTCCTTCTTGATTTTGTCACTTTTCTTTATTATTTAAATAATCCACCTTGACTTGTCACTTTAGTTTATCATTTAAATAACGATTTCTTATTTTAAGGCACTTTGACTTCTTTTGACCTTATGGGGCTTCAAGCCATCATATGGGGGTCCTTCAACTTCGTAGGGCCATAACTCTCAAACCGTGAGGAGTTATGTGACATTCCACATACCACCAGAAATCACATGACAAGAACTATCCATCTAGGATAGTTTCAGCAACAAAACCACTGATATTCCTCTCTTTATTCCACATAAAAGCATGGGTTCTCTCAACCATAACTCAACCGCAAAGTGTCTTCCTATGAGGGCTTTCACCATAAGGGAACCACTTTGGAGTTCATCCATTTGTACCATGATAAGAAAATAATGAGTCATCTATACATCATATATCAAAGAGTCCATCTTCATCATATATCAATAACAACTCATTGATCCATCTTCATCTATGAATCATATCAATGATAGCTTATTGATCCATCTTCATCGATTGGTTTCCACTTGACATCTATCATACTCATCAAGGACAATACATATACATTGTTCATCAATCATCAATCAATAAAGCCTATCAATCAATCCATTGACATCAATTAATCATTTAATCACTTGCCATCAATCCTTTGACATCAATCAATCAAACCATTGGTATCAATGAAAACATGATCCAACAATCTCCCCCTTTGGCATTGATGGTAATACCAACATTGATGTCAACCTGTAGAGAAGGAAAGCTCTACATCTATATTCATCAATCATATCAATGTGACTATCTCTTCCCATCATTTATGACTATCTCTCCCCATTAAACATCAATCACATCAATGTGACTATCTCTCCCCCTTTGACATCAATGGCAAAGGTTCTTCTCTCCTTGGGGTTGCTCCCCCTACTTGAACTCTCCTTGGGGCTTCTCCCCCTGTCTGAATGTCTTTGATATTCCTTTGAATAATCTCTCCCCTTTTGAACAAGGTATATTATCGCTCATACTCCCTGCGTGACCATTGCTCCCCCTGGAATTATGCCTCTGTGCTCTTTCTTCAAATATAAGGCTATTTTCTTGGTATGCATCTGATAAATATATCCTCCTAGAATCATGGAAAGAAGAATGAACCCCCCTATGGGTATGTCTCCCCCTATCTTTAGCCAGATCATAGATCAACCATTCTCTCTATGAAGATCCTTGGACCTATTTATGCATCAAACTTGTGCCATACCATACATCATGAAACAAAAGATATGTCAACAATAAAATAGATAATAATGAACAATATATCAACCAAGTACATCATGTACCAAAATGTTCCCATAATGCACAACACCCATATACATCAACATCATACAATGTGCCAAAAGAGATCATCCATGKAATGTATCAACCACATGCCTCTATCAATATGTCAACATGTGCATCTACAAATATGCCAACCATGTGCATCCACCAATATGCCAACCATGTGCATCCACCAATATTCCAACACGTGTCATATCACTCACGATATGTCTCCAACATGAACCAAGTACCATAACCAAGTATCAAACAAGTACCAATTTTTGTGCTAATCAAGTAATACCAATCAAGCATGYGCCATATATGAGTGTACCAAACATCACCATGCATCAATACCACAAAATGATGAATCCCATATTTGTATGCCAAATCCTCCATAAAACATGTGTCAATCAAACTGCTAGTAGGTGCCTCTACCAATGTACCAATCATAGATCAATTCATGACTCATCAACATGATCATCTCATCAACTCACCAACTACATGTCCCAATATGTATCCCATCCATATGCCAAAAGCATGTATCAAGTTTTTCAACAAGTAAGCTTCCAATAAAGATACATTACATGACCAAGGTGCCATAACTCCATTGTTATAACCAACATTGTTCTTCAACCGAAAATGCATCAATCCATACTCATAGGTTAGTGCCATGAACCCGAGATTTTATTTTACATAATCCAAAAGGTGAACATTTAAGCCAACAACAAGCAGTGTCAGAACCTGAAACAAACTATGTTAGCCCATGCATCACAGAGTTATATCATTGCATCAGGCTACACACCATGTGCATTTCCTTGTCCCCAAGGATTTTCCACATATACACGACCTGCTGCACAACAGAGCGCATATGTACGTGACCTATTCAAGGTCAGCCCGTGTATGTACGCGACTGATACTAATATCACCCATGTCTACATTTGTGGATAACACACTTGAACTCCCCTTCAATCTTTCATTCTGATCTGGCTGCTCTGTCTTCTTCACCCACTTCTGTAGATGTCCCTGCTCCTCAGAACTTGAGCTCTGAGCATCCATATTTTCAAAGATGTCTCCCTTTATTACTTCATTCCTTTTTCTAGCCATTCTCTTTGAAGTCCTCATCATGGAATTTCTTCTTGTGTTCTAACACTCCTAGGATTTGTGGCCAAATCCACTACATTTGTAGCATCTAATTGTGTTACAGTGAACAAAAATGTGTCCTACTTGATCACATCTCCAACACCTCATGGTGTTATAAAATCTTCCGTTATATCTCCTTTCATAAGATCTACATTCAAAAGCTTTGTGACCATATCCATTACATGAATAACAATGCCCATGAAAAATACTTTCTTACCTTTGCTTTGGTGTCCCAAGAATATCTTCTTGATGTCTTCCTTGCTTTGTTCTTTTGATATTTTCATTTCCTTGTGTAGATGGTTGTTTTGCAACATTGTCTTACTTCTTTGATGGACTTACCTCATGCTTCTTTGAGGTGCTTGCTTCAACATGTGTAGTTTCCTTTTTGTATCCAAGACCTGATTTATCATATGGTGATCTTTGACTTTCCAAGATCTCATCCAAGATTAGTGAGCTATTCAAGAATTTATTTGACTTCTCCACTTTTTTTATAAGATCAAAAATTTCATCTTCTAACTTACGACATGACTCTTCCTTTTCTTTTATTTGATTCTTCAATAGTTCCTCTGTCCTTTTGTCTTCTTCAATTTGAGTCTTGAGATGGACAATAGTTTCAAAAATTTTGCTAATCTCATCATCTACATTCATATCTTCTTTTCCATTCTTTAGTCTTGTGATCTCTTCTTCCTTTTCTTATAATTGAGTATTATTTCTCTCTTCTTGTTCTTGAGCATTCCCTTTAACTTTAAGATGTGCCTTTGATTCCTCTTAAGAAACTTCTTTGTGTTATCCGAAAGATAGTTATAGTGTGTATAATAATGATCACTGCTATATCTATATAAACCCTCTTCAACTTCTTTTTGAAGTTCTAATAGATTTTATTCTATTCTTTCCAAGGGATAACTACCATCAAACTTTACACAAACTATTTCTAGATCTTCTTCTTCACTTGAGAAAAATTCAACATCATCACATTTTGAATCATTGCAATCAAGGGTCTTTGAGGATTCTTTACCTTTATTTGAAGTATCTTCAAGATCTTCCTTTTTGCCAA
This sequence comes from Picea glauca, assembly GCA_000966675.3. NCBI lineage: Eukaryota > Viridiplantae > Streptophyta > Pinopsida > Pinales > Pinaceae > Picea > Picea glauca. The sequence goes on from JZKD02S2065834.1 coordinate 50,744, forward strand.
CATTATCACATGATTCTTTGCCTTCATTTGAAATGTCTTCAAGATCTTCATTTGTGCTAACATCATCACTTGATTCTTTGTCTTCATTTGAAATGTTTTCAAGATCAAATTTAGAAATAATGCATTCAAGATTTTTTAACGATTCTTTACCTTTGATAATCTTGATGGAGTGGTCTTCAATATCTTCCTTCTCCTTCTTGCTTTGATACGTCTCCTCTATCTTTAGCCATAGATCCTTGGCGGAAGTGTATTGTCCCATGCTCTCTTTGATAGGGCTTGAGAGTCCACTAAGAATGGTCTTGAGAGCCAATGCATCATTATTCTTTCCTTCCCTTTNTCATCATCTACATTCATATCTTCTTTTCCATTCTTTAGTCTTGTGATCTCTTCTTCCTTTTCTTCTAATTGAGTATTATTTCTCTCTTCTTGTTCTTGAGCATTCCCTTTAACTTTAAGATGTGCCTTTGATTCCTCTTAAGAAACTTCTTTGTGTTATCCGAAAGATAGTTATAGTGCATATAATAATGATCACTGCTATATCTATATAAACCCTCTTCAACTTCTTTTTGAAGTTCTAATATATTTTATTCTATTCTTTCCAAGGGATAACTACCATCAAAATTTACACAAACTATTTCTAGATCTTCTTCTTCACTTGAGAAAAATTCGACATCATCACATTTTGAATCATTGCAATCAAGGGTCTTTGAGGATTCTTTACTTTTATTTGAAGTATCTTCAAGATCTTCCTTTTTGCCAACATTATCACATGATTCTTTGCCTTCATTTGAAATGTCTTCAAGATCTTCATTTGTGCTAACATCATCACTTGATTCTTTGTCTTCATTTGAAATGTTTTCAAGATCACATTTAGAAATAATGCATTCAAGATTTTTTAACGATTCTTTACCTTTGATAATCTTGATGGAGTGGTCTTCAATATCTTCCTTCTCCTTCTTGCTTTGATACGTCTCCTCTATCTTTAGCCATAGATCCTTGGCGGAAGTGTATTGTCCCATGCTCTCTTTGATAGGGCTTGAGAGTCCACTAAGAATGGTCTTGAGAGCCAATGCATCATTATTCTTTCCTTCCCTTTGAGCTGCAAACTTTTACTCGTTCTTCAAAGGAACTGATACACCAATGAATGCCTTCCAAATCATTGCTCCCATTGTCTTGAAATGTAATATCATCTCTATTCTCCAAGTAGAATAGTTTTCCTCATCAAGGATTGGAACTTCAT
>JZKD02S2065878.1:40841-51981 GCA_000966675.3 Picea glauca
TAAGATAGGGTATCTGACTAGCCCTATTGACTAGTCTCAAGAAGGTGTTCTAGGTAAAACAATCATAACTTCTTCCTAGAGTATCCAAATTGAGTGGGACTGGTTGCATTGGATTATGGATAGTCTGTAGTATTTTGGGTGCGAGTTTCAAAATTTTATATCAATTATTTTGTGCGGGGCACACTATACAAGTGAGATCTCATAGAAAGCCCAAAAATCGGCAAGTTGTGGGGAACTTACCGTAAATTCCACTTGGCACATCCAATTTTGATCAGACCTGTGGCATTGTAGAGAAGAAATATCATAGAAATACATAAGAGAAAGTTTCATACCCAGAAGGAATAGAGATCTTGAGGAATAGATGGCTTAGATGTTTGAACATCTAGTGAGCATAGTTGTGCAATAATGCCTTGATGCCCCTTTTTCAATAATTTTGTCATGCCGTTAGAGCTTATCACCTTACAAGCCCAGATTTGGGCATGTCCCTGTACATGGACAGGGTCGAATATATTAAGCATTGCATGCTTGTTGTATCTGTCTGCGCATTGCTTAGATAATAAATTTAAATTTTATGATTTAAATAGTTAGTCTTAGTATTAAATCATAGTCAGAGTGTAATTTTTTTATATTTTAATCAATTAAATCTCAAATGGATTTTTGGTTTTGGCATTAATTTTATAAATTTGTATGCACCAGCAGAGTATACTATTATTTTTTATAAAATTTAGTTTATATTTTAATCAGTTTAATCTAAAATAAAGTTTTGGTTTTGGCATTAATTATATATATGTTTACACAAGCACAGAGTTTATTGTTATTTTTTATAAAATTTAGTTTATATGTTAATCAATTTATATGAATGCAATCATGGCCCATATATTTTTGGGAGGCGACATCCATGTACTGTAAAAAATAATACTGTTCCATTTTAATATGTTACTTTATCTTCAAAATAAATTCATTTGAATAAAAAATATATAAATGTAATCCTTGCCTATATATTTGGGAGGCTACATCCATGTACAAACCAAACTTGATTTTCCACAATATGAACAGTATAAGATGGAGACAATACCTTCTATAAATTAATAATTTATGAACACAATAGGATGCAGACACAATAGAGTAAAAACACAGACACAACAACACCTAGACCATATCAGACATAGACAAGTAGAGGTATCATATGCTTATTGGATGGGATGACAAAACCAAATTTGTTCATGTCCATGTACAGGGATAGGCTCGAATTCAGGTCTATCCTTGTACATGGACATGGTCGAATATGGCCATGTCTATGTATAGGGACATGCTTGAATTGGGGATGTCCTTGTACATGGACATGGCCGAATATGGCCCTATCCATGTACGGAGATGGGCCCAAATTTGGGCATGCCCTGTACATGGACAAGGCCATATTCCGGTTGGCGTTGGTGCTGAGGGAGAGCAGATGTTTGTGTTGTGGACGTTTAGTTTAGAACAATTTTAAATTTTATGATTTAAATAGTTAGTGTTAGTATTAAATTGTTAGTGTTATTCATGCAAATGAAAAACAAATACAAACAAGTATCCAACCAACCAACCAATGAAAACAACAAAACCTAGACCATATCAGACACGTGCAAGTAGAGGTATTATATGCTTATCGAATTGGATGATTGGGCCGAATATGGCCCTGTCCATGTACAGGGACAAGCTCGAATTTGGGCATATCCATGTACATGGATAGGGTCGTATTCGGCCATGTCCATGTACAGAGACAAGCCCGAATTCTTGCCTGTCCCTATACATGGACAAGGTCGTGTTTGTCCCTACAGGCGGGTGGTCCAGGTAATTTTTAGTTTAAAATTGTTACATTGTTAGTTTCACTAGTGTAGAAGGTTGACGGGGAAATTCGACCCTGTCCATATACAGGGACAAGCCCGAATTACTCTAAGATGCACGATTAAAATTGAGAAAGACTCTGAAGGGACCTAATGAAATTCAAAATAAGATTTAGAGGGCGCAGTTTCCAACAGTTGCTCAAAAGATACACAATAGTTATATCTTAGTATGTGTTTAGGTAGTTTCTCCCCCTCCCCCATAACACCATTTTATGGATCCTTCATATAAATATAGTTGCATGAAATTAATGCCTACTAAGTCAACTTACGGATTATGGTTTACCAAATTGTGTTTTTTCTATGAAATGAATAGTTTTCATAGCACCACATAAGAATGAGTACAAAAACAGAGAGAATTTAAAACAATAAGGACAATCCTATTTCTAATTAAATGGCATCTATATCACTCATTAAATGACATGCATAACCATACTAAACATTTAGATTAAAGAAAAACAAATTTATAAACTAAATAACATCCACACTAGACTTTAATAGCAGTTGTATAGCATATTAATAAAAACAATAGTATACATTAATAGCATATGTACTTTGCCTATGTAGCAAGATGTAATATTCACTAAAAATGACAGTTCAATTATTGCAGAAAACCAACCTTCACCAATGCTAGCATATGCCCTGCATTTTTTTCTAGCTAAACCTTGAAAACTAGGCATTTAGACTATTATAAAATTTAAATAGAACTTATGGGTGTTATTATTCCCATCATATTCACACTTTTCTCACTTTCCTCTATAATTACAATACCCAAATGCAGTAAATTCCTATGATAAAAGAAACCAATATTCACTAATAAATGCATCAAATGCCCCATTATAAATGCAACACCTAAATGTAGTAAATTCCTATGATAAAAGCAACCAATATTCACTAATAAATGCATCAAATGCCCCATTATAAATGCAACAAAGTTTCCATTACAAATATACCACCTCTCTCTCTCTCTCTCTCTCTCTCTCATTAGTTGAGGTTCCTCTCTCATAGATGCAGAAGTTTCAGTCCTAAATATTGTCATTTCATATTTCACAAATCTGCACAAGCAGATTCACCTAATAAATGTAGGCAAACCAACCCCAGTCATGGTTGGAAAGATGGAGCCCCTTTGTTCGGACTGTGCTTTTCCAGTCTTAGGGTGTATGTTGCCAACAAAATGGTCATGTCCATGCACGTGAATGGGCCCAAATTTGGGCCTCTCCCTATATATGGACAGGGTCATATTCGACCTTATCAACCTCTTCCTAAGGTTGAGTTCAAATACGGCCCTGTCCATGTACAAACAGTCCCTGTTCAATTGAATACGTATACATTCAGTTTGGAAATCTGACAGTTAGTTATGAATTATAATGGACTCTTTGATGCAAAAAAAGTATATTTTAGATTGTATTTGTGCATTTAAATTTGAATTCCGTACTTTACTTTTTCTTAAAATTCATTCTTTCTTTGCAAATCTGAATGTAACTTACTTCACACATCACATAAATTCAAATATGAAAACTCTGATTAATGTGGGTTTTTGGTTTTTTGGTTTATTTTGTTTTTGGTTAAGTACCAAGTTGAGAAAATGTGTGATTTTTTTCTTTCATGCGATGGTCCATGAGACCTAGGAGTAGTTAAGAAGAGCATGATCACATTATTGATCTTCCTTTGGTTTTTTGGTTTATTTTGTTTTTGGTTAAGTACCAAGTTGAGATATTGTGTTATGTGTTTCTCTCTCAAGATGGTCCATGATGCCTAGGAGTAGTTAAGAAGAGCATGATCACATTATTGATCTTCCTTTTATGTTGGGATGATAAAAGCTTATAAGTAAATATCATGAGAATCATATGGACATTTTTCCATTAAAGAAGAACTTAATTGTTGACTTTGTCTTGAAATCAACCTTGCTTGACTTATGCCCCCTTTCATTGTTGTGTGGGTTTTTGGTTTTGTTCTTTACCTAAAGAAAGTTAGTCACCTTGACTTTGGAAGAATTTAATTGTTTACTTTGTGTTGAAACCACCCTTGCTTGAGTTATGCCCCCCTTAATTGTTGTGTGGGTTTTTGGTTTTGTTCTTTGTTTTTTCCTAAAGAAAGTTAGCTGCCTTGACTTTGGATCCCTTCTCTTGACTTGTTTTTTTTCTTGTTGATTTTTATGATCTAACAATAAATATTTTATGTTATAAATTATCATTTGTTTAAATTATTTAATTATATGGCTACGACCCCTCTAGGATAGTTTTGCTTTGTCTTTTCCATCTTGTTGGAGATCTCTTCTTGGTTATTGTTTGGGGATTCTGGTTCTACTTGATAGTGTCTCCCTCCTCATTTGTTTGTTGGTTTCGCCCTCTTTATCTCCCTACTAATGCCACCTTGTGTATGTTGTCGTTCTCTTCTATTGTTGGTGCCACCTGTGTATGTTGTTGGTTAGTCTATTGATATTTTACCCTAAAAGTTCTTCTTGGTAATTTGTTCCATGTGTCATGATGAGATCTGCCCCGAGGGTTTGATCAATGATCCATTGAAGCTTTTTTTGAGCATATCTCTAAGAGGATAGCAACAACATATCATGTAATATGGTTTTTTGTTTTAGTTTTAAGTAAATTTTTTGTCAATGATTGTAAAAAATATAGTTGTTCTAGTTTTTTCAATATTTGTCTGCGATGCTTTGAAGTTGTCATAAATGCTTAAATGTTTGTATTATAAATTTAGTATTTCCATTTAATTTTTTTATAACTTATGAACTTTCATATTCATGAATTTTCAAAGGATAGATATTGAGGCGATATGTCAAGACAGGAGTCTCCAAACATTCCTCACAAATGCTCTAGGCTATCCCAAGAAGGAAGAAGAGGAAGCCCTTCTTCGAATGAGACTCTGAGTGACCAATGGAAATCTAGTCAGAGGAGGAGATTATCAAACAAGTCTGTGAATATATCATCTCGAGGATGTGCTCAAACAAGTGTTATGGATGCAGCCTTCTTAGATAGGTTGCACATTGATACTCCTACACCTAAGAATGTAGGGAATACATTAGGACAAGAAAATATTTTTGGTAATTTTCTTTGATTTTGTATTTTTGTGTATTTGTGTGTGTGTGTGTGTGTGTGTGTGTGTGTGTGTTTTAATTTTCTTATGTTTTAATTTTCTTATGTTAAATTATGTCAAGTTAAATGTTGTAATTACTTTCAAATGTTTGTGTAGACAATGAGTTTAATGTGAGGGGAGACAATGAAAGAGAGAGAGAGGATGTCATGAAGATTCTAATGTTGGTGAAGAGGGTGACGGTGGATTTAGAAGGTGATCTTATCAAGAAACAGAAGATTACACACCTACATCCACTTATCCTTCGGATGTTGGTGATGAGCTTCCCTCGGAAGGGATTACTGAAGAAATGACCCTTGAGCGATGCTCAGGTGTTAAAAGCAGGTTGGAAAATGATTTGAGAGGCTTGGATTTTATGAGGAGACAAAATTCTGAGGTTCCCTGATAAATGGGACGTAGTAAAAAATAAAGTTTCAAAATAAAATGCAATTTCTATGTTCAATTTCAAAGAAGGGCCAAAGTGAAAGATGTTGAAGGTGTAATATTTTAAGTACTCCAACATAGCAGGATATCTGTATAACAGATTTTTGGCGGCATATGGAAAATTGTCGTGGAATGATGAGGTTCCACATTATTTTGCTAAATACTTTTATGAATAGTTTTTCATGGAAATGCACCCTGATTATACTAGCCTATTGTCTGATTATTATGGGGTTGGTAAAGGACGAACATATGATCGAAAATGGGCATATTGAAATGCAACATTGCAGAGGCCTCCATGACCTTTAGTATCTCACCCAACAGGGGCATTTGCCTCACATTCAGAGTTGTGAGATTCATCAAAGGTTGGAAAAGAGGCTAGGAATGCAATCGGGGAAAATTTGGAATCGATTTTTTATGGTGTTGATGTTGGTTTGAACCGTCAGCGAGCGGAAGTAAATTCTCGAGTCATTTTTGTTTATAAAATGGATAACGAGTTAGATACAATGTGAATAGGATATCTTAAGGAGTATGCGATTTTTTTTCGTAATGGTTGGAAGAAGGTCATTCAGAATGATGAACCGAACAATGGATTGATATGTGTTTTAGTCAGTAAATTTTTTAGGATAGTTTACTTCTAGTTCTAGATTTAGATACATATCATTGTATCTATAAAAATAATTGAGTTGTTATTGTCATTAATTACATCTTTGAGATATGTTAAATGAATCCTCAGTAAATAGGGAACTTGATTCCAGAAGTTTAAAATTGGATGGGTTGAATCAGGTATGTGTTTTATAATATCCACATATAAGCACTTTAGTTGTCCAATCTCCAATATTTTGAATAAGATCAACAACATGACATTTATGATTTTGTATAAATGTGAACACATAGAATCCTAGATTTAGTTCTTAGTTGTGTTGTTCACATATCCCTATTCCATATCCTACTACTTGGGCAGGTTTATCCCAATTCTCATTGGGAGAGTTTGAAGAGGATGGGAGTTCACATGTATCATTGCATGTTGAAAACAAATTTAGTTATATATTAAAATTGCAAATTGTCATTTAAATTGTTAATTTAAAAGAAGAATGTCTTAAACAATATTTAATTTATTGAATCATGGGTTGGCACATCATAGGCATTACATGTTTCTAAATTTAAAACTACAATTTAATGTGTTAAAATCATTTAAATTCAATTTTCAAATTTTCAAATTTGAAATGTGTTATATAGCACAATGTGGAGAAGAGAGTACATGAGACTGTGCTTGAAAAAAATGTGGAGAAGAGAGTGCAAGATTGGGATTGAGAAGGAAGCATCCATACCTGGGAAAGATGCATCTATTCATGATGATTCATAAATATATGTTCATTGCACATTAGTGAGTTTTAATTTGTTTTTATGTTGGGATTTTATATAAAAGTGTTCAAGCTTAGTTTTGTTGAATAAGCTTATATTTCTTATTTCCTATTCATAGGGTTACTAAAATAGTGTCTATATAACTTCTCGACGCTTTGATCAATTATTTTAAAATATATATAACCCCTATATAAGCTTATCATTGTCTTAAATGGTACATTCAAACTTATTTATGTTTAGATTATGATGAAGACCTAATTTTGAACTTGAACATTTTATTATTTGAGAACAGACTCTATCCCACATCATAAAATGAGAAGTTTCTAAATTTTCTTCGATTGCATTCCTTGCCTTCTTGTCCAAGAATAGCATAGTATGGACATTTGTTTTTTCTACCTACAACGAAGTGAATTCCTTCTTGCCAGGGCATTGTAAAACTCTTAAATAAATTGGTTACTAACCATAAAAACCAACATTCAAGTAGATTTACAAATAATCTATGTACGTGCATGATCTCACTTATGTTTAGATTATGACGAATACATATTTCAAAGAGCATTTGATTATATGTAATATGAATACATTTCAAAAATGAAATATTTAAATGGTTTTTGAAGAATGACCTAATATATGTGCATATATTTTTTTGTATACATGTACATGAAAGATTACATGAGAACATCTATTCCACCGCAGAAAGAGGAGATAAGTATTTTCTAGAAGAATGGTTTTTAAAATGGAGATTTGTGAACTTTCATAGATATAAGTAATTTCTTGGAAGAATGGCTTAATATGGAGATTTATGAGTCCTTTAATTTGAAAGGGAATTTGAGGGCATTTGATTATATGAGAACATATATTCCACTGTAGAAGAGGAGAGAAGTATTGTACTACTAAGGAGATAAGTATTTTACTGTTGAGTAAATAAAATCACCTAGCATGAGAATTTCACCTAAAGGATTTATTACTTTATCCACAAGGACATAAGTATTTTATTGGAAGAATGACTTAATATGGAGATTTGTGAACTTTCTGCATACACAACTATATTTATTTTTGTTAGATGATCCAAAATACAAATATCATAGTTTAAAAAGTTAGAATAAAATGATTATTAATTTAGAATATTAAATTAATAATCTATAATATTTGATTAATAAATGGAGACATTTAGAAATAGAGTATTGTTGTAAAAGATATGACTCTAGAAAGGTGTTGTATCTTAGGCTCTAAATTAAGAGTATAGTTAGAAAATTGTTAAGATATCATTTATTGTAAATGGACACTTGTTTATTTAATAAGTGATCCATAACTAGATTTAGTTAGGACATTTAGCTTATATATGGCTCATTGCAAGAGTGTTGAAGTGTTCGAGTGTAAACTCTTGCAAATTCTCATATGTAATTTTGTTTCCTATTTAATAAAAGTGTGTGTCTGAGGACACTTCTTCCATTATTGTGGTATCAGAGCACCAGTAATGCAGTTGAACTGAGGAAAATATTAGTTAATATGAGGAGAATATTTCAGCTCTACAGGCCAGCCCACTCCATCAGAAATTTGGTTAGTTAATTGTTCATTTATTTTTATTTTTATTTTAAAGGGAAAATAATTTTTTTGTTTCTGCAATTATTTCATTGCTCCATTGCCAAACCTCAATTCCCCCCTTACCTTTTCAGACTTGTACTCCTTCTCCATTTCAATATATGGACAATTTCCAAAAATTATAACCATGTGTTTTCCTAATGAATGCGTAAGTGCTCTTAGTTCAAGATGACCTCCCCAAGCTGCGGTCGATTCAATTTCCCTGCAATATTTTTCAAATCTTTCCTGTAAACTCTCAGTTTCTGGATTTTTTTAACATGTTTATAGAAATGTTACAGACATCCAAAGTGCAGACAGAGAGATAGCATCTGAGATCCTGGGTTGGTGATCTCATTTTCTCCTGGAGTGCTTGCGATGGACTGGAGCGCCTGTGCGTTTGACTTATTGACAGAGGAAAATTCAATGTGTGAAGAAGAGGATATGATTGTTGTTCTAAGCTAAAGATATCAATATTGTTAACGGGTAATGAACAACACTGAGTCGCCATATTTGTGAGTATGGCGTGGATTATCCCTTTCATGTTTTTATTGAGAGTTGCATGACATGTTTTGTGGCATATATTTCAGATTTAATTAGAAAAACAAAAAATAAAATCAGAGTGATGTATGGTGTCAAGCGACTTGTCTAGATTTGGTCTTGCATGTGCATGGAGTGCATGGACTGGTGCGTAAGACTACAACAAATATTGATCGTGTAATTACCAAAAAAAAATCTTAAAGCTTTGTTATAGCCGCCCCAAATCAATTTGTTTGCCTCTCAGTTTCTCTACAATACACCCAAACCATGCGAGATGTAAAATCCAGTGGGTCGACAGCTGGGTAGAAAATTGGTTGGACTCAATGTGGAGAATCTAGTTCTCTATATGGTTATGTATAGACAAACCATAACGATGTTGCAGTGTTCGTTGGTTGGAATAGGAACACAAACCTCTGTTTGTTAGAATCATTATAGAAAGCTATGCATCATTGATGAGGATTCGTTGGAGAATGTGTTGAAAGGTTAGCGTCCATTGAGGGATACCAATCAAAATATTTTGCAGGCAACAGTTTACGTGCAACACTCAATGAATATATATTAATCGATACTAGTTGGGTCATACGCCTCAGGTATATCAAATGATTCACGCCCATTATCAGGACAAAATAAATTGGCTACTATATCTTCTAGTGAGATGTTGGATATATTGTAATCAATTCCTCTTTATGCAATGATTTTTTTTTTGGGGTAACAAATTTTTTTTTTTGTAACTCAAAGTAATTTTACTTTGAGGGGGGGTAATTTGCAAGAGCATTGTGAGAAGTAATATTTTGAAAGTTACTTGGAATTTGACTAGATCCAAGTGCCAAGCTCAGTCATTTTTCTCATGTTTCAACGACTATATGAGGGTCAAGGCCAAGCCCCGATAGATCGTTTTTTTGTGTGATGCATCTGGTGTGTTTCTCATCTTGATATATTTTTCTTGATTTTTTTTTTGTGTGAATATTCAACACTACAATGTCAAAGTTAATTAATTTGTTCTCTGACTTCGATAAACTTGAAGGCACAAAATCATACAAGACATGGAAACATCTCATTGAAAGCACTCTCATTTATAATGAACTTTGGCGTGATATATGTAATGAAGATACTAAGCCAAATAAGATTATAGATACAACTACATTAGAAAAATGGGAAGTTAAAAATGTCAAAGAATTAGCACTCATTAAATCTTTAGTTGATGATGAGATGTATGTTCACATTGAAAATACTATTGATGCATGGCCTGCCTTGAAATTTTTTAAGGATTTATTTGATACTCAGCCTGAATCAAAGAAAGTTGATCTTCAATTAAAGTTGCTCCAATAGAAATTGACTGAAGGAGGTGATGTACATGAATATATTTCTAGACTTAAGAACATTAAGCAGGAAATACTAAATGTTGGTTTTCAAGCAGTAGATGATACTTTCATGACCACAATTTTAATTGTTGGATTGTCTTCTTCCTATACACATTTTTTGGAAACTTTACAAGTAATTGGAAAGTTACACAAGCTTACGTTTGATGAGCTAAGTGAAATTTTATCTCAACACAACAAAACTTTTGGAAAGAAAAAGCAAGTTGGGGAAGATGTTTTTTTCACAGAGGCCGGCACAAGTAAATCTTCAACTAACGGTTCTATAAGTAGAGGAAGAGAACATTTTGTACAAGGTTGTGGTCGAAGCCAAAGTAGAGAAAATAATTTTTCAGACAGGAGAAATTTTCAAGGCAGAGAGGGTATTTTCAAGGAAGAGGAAATAGTCAAAGCAGAGGCTATTTTCAAGGCAATAATCAAGGCAGAGGAAAAACTCCACACGGAGGTCAAAACAGAGGCAGAGGACCAAATTCAGGTAGAGGAAGAGATTTAACTCAAATTGTTTGTAGCAGATGTAACAAAGTTCATCATTATGCAGAAGATTGTCTAACTTCCATTGATAAAATTTCCAGGTTTAATCAAAACACAACACGGTTTGCAAATGATCGAGATGATGATGGTTCAGAATATGTCTTTACATCATCTTCAGCATTACAGATTTCAACCGATTTTCAAATTGATTATGAAGTTCCTTGGATTCTAGATTTAGGAGCATCTCAACACATGAATTTCAGACTTGACTTCTTTTGGAATTTTCAAGAATGCCATCTTAATTTTGTCTTTCTTGCAGATAATACCAAACATGCTCCTTATGGAAAAGGTGTAGTTAAATTGTATTTACCTGAAATTGGAGAAAGAATGATTTCAAATGTATGG
>JZKD02S2065889.1:0-22050 GCA_000966675.3 Picea glauca
AAATAATATCCATAATCATATCATCTAATCATATGCACAAAGGTCATATATACAACAATCAAACCCCAATAGTCCACTCCCTGACTCGATCCAGAGTCCAAGGGGTTTCATCTATGCCTTTGCATCCTCGAGGTCCAAAATCCTGCACACTTAGGAAAACTGAGTCAATAGCACTTGTCTATGTCAATGCGAAAAAATAACATGTCATCAATCCATAACGCCTCCTAATCATAATCAAATGCGCAATAGTATAATAATCCGGATCACTTGCATGGAAGTGTCCTCAAAGAATAAGTTTTCTCGGTGTGTGCAAGAGAGATATGTTACTAATTTTTCATTGGGTGCACCAGAACAAGGTTTTATAAACAAAATTTACCGATGATAAAAATCATTTTTACCATTTTCAGTGTTTTAGATCTCAAAAGAACTGGTGTAACCTTTTCCTATCTGAAGCGCCCTTACATCGATGCTTTCCTTACTTGCCTTCCTTTCGTTTATTGCTTGGTGCATGAATTTCAAATTTTTCCAAATGGTAGACGAATTTAGTTTTTTTTAGTACATCTCAACCATGCCTCCCCGATGACAAAATGTCTAGGTAATGTCCTTATTTCTTCATAACTTAAGTTTTCACCAGATTAAAATTTAAAATTGAGTGAAATTTTAAGTGTAAAAAAAAGAAACTGCATGGTGCGTTCGAAGTGTTCGGCTCTCACCGCCTACGATGCAACTTGTAAATTTATAGGGTGCACCACATACCTTGTTACCTTTATTGGTAGTGCATTGGTAAACATAAACGCACTGGCTCATCCGTTTAACAAAGCACCAAAGAAAATCATATAACTGGTGGGGCGGTGTGTCAAAGTATAGTTAATGCACCAGGTCGTTAAAGTACATGGTGCACCGCCCTTATCTAATATATTTTTACCCAGTGCGCTAGTACTAAGTAAACATGTGCACCGGGGAATTCATGTTTACCAAATGCATCGCTGAGAAATGTAACATCGTGTTCGGTGCACCCAATAAATTTTTTGTTTGCGATAGTAATGACCATAATGCACTACAAAAATTTTCGTACTCAAAAATTTGAAAAAGTTTATGTGATGGTGTGTCGACGTTCGTTACATGCACCGGTGCGTGTAGTGAACATATACACACTACTTTTTTGCTAATTTCTAAATAATTGTTTACATGAGTTAATATTTTAATTTGTTTTTTGGTTTAATATATCCGTAGGATAAATGTAACGCACTAGGGCGTATGTGTTGTAGTGTAGTGCCTCGGTGCAGTACTGTTTTCCAATGCACCACATAAAATAGTAGGAAATATTTTATTCAGTGTGTTAGTTTACACTGACGCACTGGGCACGATTCTCACAATATCTAAATGCACACCGCCGACGGTGCGTGACTATTTTTTGGGCACACTGTTAATGCAATTAACTTATTTTTTGAAGGAAGTTATTTTTCTGTATTTATAGATAAATTTACCATTCAATATAATTTTTTTAATTATGTTTAATGTATGAGTGAGGATGATGTATTTCATATGTTAATCATGCAAATACATGAGCAGAGAGAGAAGCATTAGCAACATGATTAGAGGGTGGACCTGTACAATGTTGTATGAGAATGGGAGGCGAGGGAGAGGGAGAGGGATTTGTACCCTCACCCTATTATTATAATGACTCATGTTCTCTTGAGGGATGTAGGCCTCCTTAAGTACTATGAGGAGGGTACATTCCTTAAGGGGAACTTTGGGTTATTGGTGCATCTAATCCGTCGATGGGATGTCCATCGAAAAGATTTTTGTGTGGGTCTGGATCAATGGTACCATCCCACTGAGGAGGATATTTACCTTATCACCGGGTTATCCAAGAGAGGGGAGGATTTTCCCTAGTTCCCATATGTCACAGTAGGTGTTTTCGTTGAGAGTAAGCACATGTACTCTCAATGATATATTGGGGTTGATGTACGATACCCCAACTGATTTTTAGGTGTCTGGTGGACAACTAAAAATCACCTCTTTCGGTTCAAAAGAGGTTAGGTGCCTCTCACTCTTAGTAACTACCATAGCCCAATTTACGAGTGATGGGAAACACATTATCTTCCCTCTTTTGTATTATGTTGATTTGTTGGTAAAACGGCTACAATATATCAAATGGTCTGCCATTTTTTTGCAGCAATTTTATATAACGCTCGACAAATGTTGTGCTATGATATGTGGGAGGTTGAACTTCCCATTTGCCTTAGAGTTGTTTTGATTATTTTTTGAAAGGTTTCCATAGACGAGGCCAAATTTTTTCCATTGGCATGCTAGGCCAAGGACTCATGTGAGGATGCACATGTGGGGGGAGATGATTCCCAAGAGGGGCTAGCCAGAGTTTCCAGCCAGGATTTTAACAGATGCACTATGGCTACTAGAAAGTGTGACAGATCACATGTTCATCATGGTGTCGTTTCCTTATGCGGTTTTGGATTGACGAGGATGTACTGACATCATTTTCACACCAGATGATCCACCAGATGAAAGAGGTAATATTAGTATTTTGTTTAAATTAATATAGTTTCATTTTATTTTCTTACTTAATCAGAATAAAATTAATTCTAACACATCCTTTAACTTGTTTAATGAATTAATTGTGTAATCATTGTTATGTACTATATATTTTGCAAATATTGGAAATTTCATTCGGGTCATGCCTCCTCCCCCAATAGATGACGATGATGAGATGATGCCTAAGGCCACGACGGGTCAGGGTTCTTGGGTGCAAATACTGGTGGCATGCACCATAGGCTCGATACTAGATTCATGTTGGAATTGGGAGAATGACTCTCTACACTTTTGATTGAGATGGGAGTCTTCTCTGCATTGATGTGAGACAATAGGGGAGATCCTACGCTTTTGGAGCTTTGGAGGTATATTCCACGTGATTTATGCCTCTTATGCATCATATCGTCAGAGCTTCCAGGCTACTAGAAGCGAGGAGGCATCCTGATGATAGGCACAACTCTTCTTCTAATACGACCCATTCGTCCAGTACCCCATCGATTGATGAGGGTGTCCGTGATCATCCTTCTACACATCCTCCTCCTCCTCCTCCTCCTCCTTCACCTCATCCAGATCATGAGGAGGCAACACATATTCCTTCTCCTCCTCTTTCACCTCACCTAGATGAGCATGTTGAACTTATTCCTCATCCTCCTCTTTCACCTCATCTATATGGGTAAGCATGACCTATTGATCATCCATCATCTTCCACTATAGGCCGGGCCTCCACTACTATTGTAGATATGCATATTATTGCACTAGATAGACCAGATATGTTATAGTAGTTATTTGACTTGTCCATGATATATATATGGTGTTTTTTTCTATTGATCATGTTGATGATGTATTTAATTTATATGTTGATGTGTATATTGTTAGTTCATGTTAGATTTGGATGTTAAATGTGCTTGATATATGTGTATGTTATATCATTGTTCATTAGACATGCATTTTTCCTGTTGATCATGATGATATACTTAATTAATTTATATGTTGATGTTGATGTGTACATTTTTAGGTCATGTTAGATATGTTTAATGTTAAATGTGATTGATAGATGTGTATGTTAAATGATGCTTGTTAGATGTGTGTGACGACGATGTTAGAAAATGCTTGTATTTTGTTAGATGTGATCAAAATGATGATGCATTGTTAAATTATTAGATATGCATGCTAGCTAATTAACAACGTTTATATGTGCTAGAGGTATATATAATTAGATGATGTTAACTAGCGAATATAAACGTGTATTTTAGATGTTGTTATAAGATGGTTATCATCATCATGTTTATTTTTATAAATTACAAAAGTTCAATATGGTTGAAACTATAATTATAAAATTGAAACTATAATTGCATAGATAGTTCATTATACATATTCATTCTAACTATTTTGTTTTCAAAAAACAAATTACATATGAATAAATATTATTTTCGACTGTACTAATTACTCTTTTTGAATAAACTCTTCACTAAAATTTGTTATTATAAAAAAGTTACGATATGCAATGATAAACATTCTATTGGATTTAAAATTTTATGGATGCAAATATTCCTATTGTTATTTTTGTCATTATTTCATAAGTTGATTGCTATCAAATTTTAAAATATTACTTCATTAATTGTGGTTTTTCTCCACATTTGGGGCATAATTTTATAAAATATATTTTCAAAAGCAATGATAAAAGTATGTAAACTAACAAACACTACTTCAATTAAAAACCAAATTATCGCAAAATCATGTTATAACTTTAATTTTTTAATTATAAACCACATTTTTTGTTAATCTTACTTTTAAATCTACAAAATAAATGAACATAAACTCAGTTTTTGAATCATCATGTTAACATATTCTCAAAAATGTTGTACTATTAAACATGCATATCAACCATATCATTACATCTGTAACATCCCTCTCTGGCGCACTGAGCAAACTTATTCTTTGAGGACACTTGCTCGCAAGTGATCCGGATTATTATGCTATTAAAACTTTTGATTTTGATTATGAGGCGTTATGGGATGATGACATGTTGTTTCACCGCATCGACATAGACATGTGCTATTGACTCGGTTTTACTGAGTGTGCAGGATTTTGGACCTCGAGGATGCAGAGGCATCGATGGAACCCCTTGGACTCCGGATCGAGTCAGGGAGTATACCATTGGGGTTGGATTGTTTTACTGTGATGTTAGTGCATCTGATTAGATGATATGATATAGATATATTTTGACATGATTTGTTGATGATGCAGGCTGACGATAGCTTGCCAACCAGAATCACATATGGAGTAAGGGGGTCACACACGAAATCATGTAAAAATATATCCATATCATATCGTCTAATCAGATGCACTAATATCACAGTAAAACAATCCAACCCCAATGGTATACTCCCTAACTTGATCCAGAGTCCAAGGGGTTCCATCGATGCAGAGGCATCGATGGAACCCCTTGGACTCCGGATCGAGTCAGGGAGTATACCATTGGGGTTGGATTGTTTTACTGTGATATTAATGCATCTGATTAGACGATATGATATGGATATATTTTTACATGATTTGTTGATGATGCAGGCTGACGATAGCTTGCCAACCAGACTCACATATGGAGTAAAGGGGTCACACACGACTACCAGAGATGTTGAGGGAGAGGTGTGGACAACAACCCTTCCACAACCTACTAGCACTTCTGCCATGGCTCGAACTGTAGGTTAACGATTACCTAGTTAGAGAGGACCCACGATGCTGTGAGGGCAGACTGCGACAGTCACTCACGATGATTCTAAGGGGCGCACAATAAGGCAGGGGCATTATTCCTTAGAGGCCCTTAGTCTCCCACAAGTTTACCTGGCGGAGTATTGACTCCAGGGGTTATTGATGTCTACCAAGTCAGTCACGAGGCGAGTGGCACCCTTGGAGCATGTAATACGTCCTGAAGGGCACGTCGCGCAAGGGAACAGATGAGGCGAGTGGCACCCTTGGAGCACCTAGTGCATCCTGAAGGGTACGTCGCATTGTTTTGATAAATGAATGAACCTAGACGGCCCTAGGATGAACAATGTGATAAGAATTTTTAAAATTTTTTTCCCTAATAAAATGTCACCCATCACGAAAATTAAGGTCTAGGTCTAAATCATGCTAGTGGTAAAATTTTATCCTTTTTATTAAAAGAATTTTGATATATATATATATATAAATTTAAAAACAAAATAAATAAAGAGTATGATCTTCGTTAAATCTTGTAACACGGAGGGAGTAAGAAATTTAATTTATTCAAGAAAAAAATAAAATCTGTTGGAATAAAAAAAAAAAAAATTAATTGTTTTATCTTTTTGATGATTTAAAATAGACTAATTAAATGAGAAAAAGGAAAAAGGGTTAATTTCCACACCTGCTTTTTTAGTTCTAATTAAAAAGGGGAAAGAGGGAAAATCTAAAATATTAGGAAACTAGGAAAATAGGTAAACATAAAAAGGGAAAAAGAGAACATAAGGGAAAAAGCAGAAAGTCAAACTTAGTAAAGTATATACCATTTAAGAGCTTTCTAATTTAAACTGAACTAGCAATTTAATGGTGGGGAAAGTCATTAAAACCTGTAAGAGAATTTGGGGACACATAGGAGTGATTCTAGGAGTAACTCTAGGTGGGTGAGGGAAATAAAGATAATTAATTAATTAAAGAAATTAATTTATGGAGGAATGAAGGGGATGGGTGACACTTGTATGGGGAGGAATTTTTAGGAATTAAATTTTAAAAACTTAACTAAACAAGATTTTTGAAAAGTAAGGAACCACGAAACTCTATATAATGAAGGGAGAAGATGGAGGTTGGATCTCTTCGGTTTGTGTAATGCTACGCCGTAGAAATATTTACTTGACTGGCTTAACTTGTGGGAGTTGGGATACCCATCTCGGTGAGGAGTGGTAGCTCGGCCTTGCGAGGCGAGCTGGGAGCTAGTCGAAATCTCTGGATAGTGAGTGTGTGGCCCCTTTGCAGCTCGAGTGGATAAGGGGGAAGAAGAGTACCCCTAGCATTGGTTGGGTGGTACCGGTGTAGTCTCGCCGGTCGGAACACGGGAGTTACAAGGAGCACGCGGGATGTCCACTCCGAATAGGAAATGATACACTTTCTTCATTTTGTATGGTAAATTGTTTTAGAACTTATGCTTGAATCTGCATTTTTACTTGGGTGAGTGAACTAATTTTCTAGATGGTTTTATGAAATTTTCTTAGCCTAGCTCGATGATAGATTGACTCCCATGGCTTCATTTCCCCACACGTCTTGACCACCTTGCTGTGTTGATTATGAACTTCATGTTTTTTTATCCTTCCTCCCTAGCTCACCAGTCCTCTCCTGAGCAGTCGGCCAGGAGCCTGATCTATGGTCGTCGCCTTAGCATTAAAAGACCTATGGATCTCAACACCCTGCTTTTTTGTGCAAGGATGATGAGCGAAGGATGAACCTGTTAGCCATCTATCCTTGATGTTTGTCCCTGGCTGATTGTTGATTCCGCCATCTGGCAACGACCTCTGGGTGTGGATTATCTTGTGTCCTGGTTGGTTTTCTCTATGCCTTGACTGATATAACCCCTGCAATCATTCCATGACCCTTCCCATTGGATCCTTGCGTTCTCTTACTGTTGTCTATGATGTATTGGGGTATTCTGGCAATGAAAAATGAAATGAATTCATCTTTGCATTTTACATTGGGTATTCTGGCAATGAAAAACGAAATGATTTATGGTCTGCATTTTTATTTTGGGTATTCTGGCAATGAGAAACGAAATGAATTCATCTCTGCATTTTACATTGGGTATTCTGGCAATGAAAAAYGAAATGAATTCATCTYTGCATTTTACATTGGGTATTCTGGCAATGAAAAATGAAATGATTTHTGGTCTGCATTTTTATTTTGTATTMTGGCGATGGAAAAGAGGAATTATTCTTGTYTRCATTTYGTTTTACCTTTGGGGYGATTTTTCCCTTGATGAAGACTGTGTTTTTCTTTAAAATTTTGCTGCCATTTGATTCCTGTTAATGCCCACGTTTTTTCTTTTCAATTCATCAAATTTCCTACTGTGAAAGACCATGATTTGGAAATTAAAAATGGACTGTGTTGCCACAACAATGTTATTGGTCAACATATTCCTTCTATTGATTAAATGCCACAACGAGTTCAATAGTTAATAGTTATATAAATCGCCTGGTTATTGCGCTATGAATGGTTATGTTAACAGTCATACAAATTGCCTTGTTAATGTTATGTTAATTGTATGTTAACTAGAATGTTAAATGCCTTGTTATTGCTATATTACTTATTATGAAAATAGTCATGTAAACTATCTTGTTAATGCTCTATTAATTGTCATGTAACTGCTATGATAGTAGACCGCTAGCATTATTAGTTCGATCAATATAGCTAGACTACATGTTGAGATTTAATTTCTTATAAGTGCTAATGGTAGCATTCCACTTTAAGAATGTTAATGTTATTATTCAATTTTATGGCTAGTTGGATGGGGATTGAGATTAATATAGAATTGTCCATTTAGGTTGTAACAAATATTGAAATTTGTATGGTGAGTAAAGACTAGATTGTAAATTTTAGACTTGCTAATTTAGATATGTAATTGATGTTAGTTGGATTTATATATATCACCTAATTGGTAAATTAGACATGCTAAATTGAGTCATAATTCATGTTAAGTTCGGTTGGTAACTCGTTGACTAATGGAATTTAGATTGGTTAATTGATCTGTAATTAACGCCAATTTAAATCATAGATATTGACCTTTTAGCCTTGATTAATGGTTGGGTTGTTGACGAAGTCGTTTTTAGCTTGCGCTTCCCATTGGGGGTGTTGTTGTTCATTTTAATTAATGTTTGTACTTGGTTTTGTAAACATTTAATGTACTTGGTTGCTCACTGTAAGGGTTCTAGTTACTTGTGTAATTAATTTTGGGTGTGTGGGGTTGTTAGGATGATTGTCCTTAGCTTAGTAGGCTTGGTTTGCTTGTGTCGAGCGTGATGTAGACACCTCCTTGTTCCTCAGAACAATCGCCAATCTTGAGACCTTAAATGGTCAAAATCGATGGGAACCTGGGCTTGAGCGTTGCTTATGTGTTCTGGAGGTCCTAACCATTGCAGGGTAGGACGGGTGAGTAGTCATTCTTATTCTTCGTCGGTTGAATGTCGTACATTGCTTCCAGGTGCTTGATGTGATTTTATGTTAGGTCGTTATGTTTGTTGTGGCGTGAGTTGCATGCATTGTGTTCGTCATCATGTTGCGATGTTGAGTATAATGTCATTATTACCTTCGTACATACACACACATTTTTTTTTCTGCACTTGTTATGTGAGGCTTGTTGTCATAACGAATGGGAGGTTCGTTACATATGGTATCAGAGCGGGTTCAACCCGTGACTTGGGATCACTACGGATTTCGTTGATATGATTTGATTATAATGTTGCTAATTGAGTTGACTTGTATTCATGCAGGTAATCATGGTTAGAGGATACCGTGGAGGCAGACGACGGGGTGCTAGGGGAGGAGGCGCGATGCCTCCAGTAGTATCCACGCTTGAGGGGTCTAACCCCTAGGGAGATGAACAGGTTGTTGGGAAGGAGCAGATAGCACTTGGTGATTTGGTCAGAATGATGAGATATTTTCAATGCATGTTTGAGGCACTGATCAGCCATTTGGACAGAGATGAGGCCAGGGCACCGGCACCCCTTGAGGTTCTGCTGTGCGCTCCAGTCGGTACTGGTAGCGTTCACCGTGAACTCGAGAAGGTCAAATTTCCCGAGTTCTTTGGTGCCCCATATGGTGCAGCCACCAAGGCATGGTTGGAGAATATGGCGATGTGCTTTGCACTTCGCGATTATACCTCCAACATGAAGGTCCGCATGGAAGTATTCCAACTGAAAGGAAGTGCTCTTCTATGGTGGAAGACACTCCTACCACAGCTGAACATGGTCGTCGAAGACGTGTCATGGGAACTGTTCAAGGAACGGTTCCGAGAGAGGTACCTTTCAGAGAAATTCATTGAGCATCAACTCAATGAGTTCAATGCCTTACGACAGGGTGGTCGTATGGTGCCCAAGTACGAGGCCCATTTTATGGAGCTTCTCTGGTATGCTCCACACCTTAACACTGAGAAAATTAAGGTCAACAGGTTCATGTTCGGCCTTAATGACAACATACATGCAAAGGTCAGGATTTTGATGCCTCAAACCTTGCATGATGTCGTCCAGAAGACCCTGATAGCAGAGAAGGATTTTATTAGTGGGGGTCAGACCAGGACTCCAGTGAGACCAATAGGGCAGGTGTCTTCTGGAGCACAGTAGCATCAAACACCAGCTAGACATACACCGGGATATCGTGGCTTCTAGAGTAGATCCGATTTCACTACACCTCGGTGACCGACGCCTCAGCAGTGGACACCTTATCGGGGACCACAACATCAACAACAACGTTGACCGCAACAACAAAAGTTTAGGCCTGTTCAGCATAACAAACCAAGATTCTAGGCTAGAGGGCCGTCACCTTCTACTTTGGGTACCAGGACTACTGGGCCAAAGAAGGGGTTTTGGACGTGTGGGGAGCCACACTACCAGCGCGACTGCCCACTGGAGAGGACTAGATTGTCTGGATCAGCCGGACCCACTACCATGGGAGATATGGGCAAGGCCCATCATATTCATGCAACGGTGAATAACCACCAGGTAGAGCATTAGTCGACTTTGCTCAAGATGATAGGTATCGTTGCTGACCAGACCCTTAGTATTTTGATAGATCCCGGTGCTACCGAGAGTTTCATTTCCATTGTAGCGCTAAAAAGGATTAAGGTAAAGGCAGTTGAACAAGATGAGTTTAGATTCGTAGAGATGGCCTCAGGAGCCAAACAAAAGGTTGGAGGAAAGGTTACGGGATGTATCCTTAACCTGGGAGAGTTTGTCACAAGGTCCAACCTGTATGTCACGATCTTAGGATCTTATGATGTCGTAATTGGTATGGACTGGTTGGAATCACATGAGGCGATACTCAACTGTAAGAAAAAACGGTTGAGCTTGGTTGATGATGAGGGACAGAGATGTGTGATGGTAGGATGGAACCAGGGAGTTTCCCTGAGGTTCATCTCTTCCTTATAGCTATGGAAGAGCATGTGCAAGGGGTGAAAGATTTATGTGATCCTTGCGTTAAACAAGAAGGGATTAGCGGAAGGTTTAGAACACCTTCCAGTGGTGAGAGAGTTTGTGGACGTATTTCTGGAGGAGTTACCTGGGATGTCGCCAGAGAGGGAATTGGAGTTTACTATAGACCTAAAACTGGGAATAGAACCGATAGCTAGAATACCTTATCGGATGTCAACCCCGAAATTACAAGAGTTGAGAATGCAACTAAAGGAGTTGTTGGACGTGGGACTGATACGTCCTAGTGTGTCACCATGTGGTGCACCTGTTATTTTCATATGAAAGAAGGATGGGTTGTGGAGTCTTTGCATTGACTACCATCAATTGAACAAGGCCACAATCAAGAATCAATATCCGTTGTCGAGGATTGATGATCTATTCGATCAAATGAAGGGCATGATGGTGTTCTCAAAGATTGATTTGTGATCAGGGTATCACCAATTATGGATTAAGGAAGATGACGTCCCTAATACTGCCTTTAAGATGAGGTTTGGACATTACAAGTTTATTGTTTTACCATTTGGACTGAAAAATTCCCCAGGGGTATTTATGAGTTTGATGAATGGGGTGTTCTGCGAGTACTTGGACAAGTTCGTCCAAGTATTCATTGATGATATTTTGATTTACTCTTGGACGACGAAGGAGCATGATGAGCACTTGCACTAGGTACTATAGTGTTTGCGAGAGCAAAAATTGTATGGGAAGTTATCCAAATTCTCATTTTATCAATCTAAGATCCACTACTTAGGGAACGTCATCTCCGGTGAAGGTATCACTGTGGATCTAACAAAGGTCGAGGCCATTATGGAATGGCCTACACAGACGAATGTCCTAGAAGTGCGTAGCTTCATGGTTTTAATAGGATACTATCGATGGTTCGTCGAGGGGTTTTCGAAGATAGAAAATCTGATCATGGAGTTGTAGAAGAAAAACCAGAAGTTTGTTTGGATCAAGAAATGTGTGGAAGCATTTCGGAGGCTCAAGGAGTTGTTGACAACAACACCGATATTAAAGGTCCCGGACATGGATGCGGACTTCTTGGTATGCACTGACGCATCCAAGGAAGGCTTAGGTGGAGTCTTGATGCAAGACGTATGAGTAATCGCTTACATTTTGAGGAAACTGAGAAGGAATGAGGAGAACTACACGATGCACGATTTGGAGTTGTTAGCCATCATATATTCCTTGAAGGTTTGGAGACACTACCTTGTTGGACAAAAATTTGAACTAAAGACTGACCACTGTGGACTACAACACATCTTTACACAAAGCAACCTGAACGCTTGACAACGACGTTGGTCGGAATTTCTTAGTGAGTACGACTTAGAGATTACTTACATAAAAGGAACAATGAACCGAGTGGTAGACGCATTGAGTCGGAGACCGCGCATCTTTTCGGTGCTTCCTCTTCAGACGAATCTACGTGAAAAGATTCTAACCTTACAGTGTGACGATGACTGGTACAAAGAGGTTGAGGGTTTTATCGGACAAAACACAATGATGGTACCACGATTTGAAGGATTTTCATTTGATAGCGATGGTTTATTGAGATTTAAAAATTGGATCTACGTACCGCTGAACGACGAGTTGAGGATGTTGATCCTAAGTGAGGCTCATAGAGTAGTTTACATGGCTCACCTGGGAGTCACGAAGATGAGGGCGGACCTTAAACCCTTATTCTTCTGGAAGGGAATGAAGGAAGACATAGTCGACTATGTGGCCAGATGTCTAGAATGTCAGCAGGTAAAGGTTGAACATAGACACCCAGCAGGATTACTACAACCACACACTATTCCAGAATTGAAATGGGAGGTTATTTCGATGGATTTTATTATTGGATTTCCACTGACGACAAGGAGACATGACTCGATTTTTTTAGTAGTAGACACTCTGACGAAGACTGCTCACTTTATTCTTGTTTATACGACGTATCAGGCACCTGACATAGCTAGAGTTTTCATCAGTGAGATTGTGAGGCTGCATGGCATGCCTAAGAGGATTATATCCGATCAAGGATCAGTGTTTACTAGATGATTTTGGAAGAGTTTCCAAGAGGCCTTGGGAACCCAACTTAACTTTAGTACTGCGTATCACTNGATCAAAGGTGTCCCACCACTTGCACCTAAAAATAACACATTGGAAAGAAGAGAAGTCCACTCGAATGATCTCTTGTATCTTTCTGATGTAACCTAACTTCCCCTGTATGGTGTTTTAATTGCGGTGGCTAGCATGACTAGATTGGTTGAACTTGACTTCCACTCCACAGTCTTGTGTCATGTGTCCATCATTGACATCCTTTGTGTGAAAATGATGTCCATATACCCACATAGATGGGAAAAAATGCACCTATAAAAAATGAACAAATCACAGTATCATTATGCATCTAATAACCCGATCATTAAAATATAAAATAATATAGGTGTACTTGCAATTCAAATATGCATTACGAAGTTAAAAATTATGTACACAAAAATATTATTACTGAGTTGCTGCAACCAATCCCTAAGTTTAGTGCATCCTCTTCTTCACGCGGGTAACGAATAGATGTACCATATTTTTCTCTGACTTGGTCAACAACCCAACTGTTGGGGCATATCATTGGCATGTTTTCTTTTAAATGATCAGAATAAGGCATGCTTCTACCATTCAACTGTCTGAATTCTTTCCTGTCACTTTCCCATTTCCTCCTCTTCTCCCTGCATTTCATCAAAATTAGTAATAAATTTTCCTGTACATATCTAAAATAAATTTCTAGGACCATACCACAATGTAAGTTTGAATATAGTTTTAAAACCATTTTTTAAGAATAAGGAGACATAAAATGTAAAATGTATACTGAAGTATTATAAGTCACGTGAATTCATTCTAAATGATAATTTGAGATGAATATACTATTTTATGCGCAAATAAAAGTTCAAATAACTTTAAAAGCATCATGATGCGCTTTTAAACCACAAACGCACTGGTGCACCTATTAACAATAATCATCGATGCATTGAAAAATCAACCACACCGTGTTTTGAGATTTTGTTAATAAAAAAATATATATATATGTCTTTGATGCGTCAATTAATATGGACACAATGATGTGTAATATAATATGGTCTCACTAGTGCATCTTACATAAACGCACTATCGTGCCAAAAAAGTTAAAAAAAATGTGATTTTTTTTAAACAATCAAAAAAAGACCAGGAATCAAATTTCATAAAGTCATTTAAATACTAAAAATTTATTCACTATTTCATTGTTTTCCAAAATTTTGTAGGGAGAGACTTGCAAGAGGACATATAGAGGAACATTGTGGAGGAGCAAAATACTTTGGAACCACAATATTATTTAGAATCTGAGAATTTGAAGGGTATGGTGATTCACTCTAAACCCTTTTCATAAAAAAAAATTAGTATTAAGAAGGTATTCAATATTTTCATTATTTTTCCAAAATTTACAGGAGACATATTTGGAAGAGAGACATATTAGAGATCACTGTGGAGCATAAGAATACTTTGGAACAACCGAAATATTCAGAAAATCAGGATTTGAAGGGTATGGTGATTCACTCAAAACCCTACATTCAATATATATATATATATATATATATACCTTAAACCCTTGTTTTTTTTTTCTTACATGAATGCAAAATTTCACCCTAGGGTTTAACTCCCTCTATTACTTCAGAATTAGGGCTTTTTGGTTTAGGTATTTTAGATCTAATGAGATTGTTTATATATATATAAGTTTTTTTCATGTGATGCAAAGGGACCACTTATTTCATCGGATCCTAAACATAATCGACCCTCTGAATTTTTTTTTTTGTTTTTCTAAAGGGTTTCCGATTTGATGTTTTTTTTTTAAAAATGTTTTCTGATTTTCGGGTGCACCATTTCGACAGAAACACACCGGTACATTTATATCTAAGGAGTGCACCGATAAAACCATTTTTTTTTAATTTAAAAAACATGGTGCATAAAAAAATATCGCCGATGTTTTTTCATATAAACATCATAGAAAACACTGTCACATAAATTTTAAACTTTTTCTTCTCATTGGTGTGTAATTTTTCTATTGTTTTTTTAATGAATATTTATTTTTTTTGCTATGTTTTTGTTTTCTACTGTAGTCGTTGTGAAGTCTTCTATATATATATCGCACTATTGTAATTCACAATATTTAAAAAAAACTAAATTGTTCGATGCGTTTTGTTGTATGGAACACCCCGGTGTGTTTTATGTAATAAACACACCGATGCTTTGTATATAAAAAGCGCATCGGTTACAACGCTTTTTTTTTTGTTGAAAATTATGTGATTTATTTATAAAATATATTTAATAATTTTTGTATTGAATGGTACATGTTGTATAATGATAAAAATATGAATGAGAAGAGTTCAAATAACAAAATTTCTGGTCGACACAATGGTGACACATCAAAAAAAACAAAAAAGGCAGGTTCTCTGTAAATTCTATACAAAATTAATATGGTTGAACTCTATGTAAGTTTAATTAATATGTATTGTTTAATGTGTGTCATGAAGGGCCACAAAATGAGGAAGCTTGATAAGTTTATTTTTGATCTAAATGCAGAAGAGTGTAAAATATTGATGGAAAAATTGCAGAGGGATGAATCAAGTGAATGAAAAAATACTATTCAATATGATTTTTTTTTGAATTTTCATTAATAATATACTTAGGAATATTAGATAACATGTTTCAAACAATATATTAATTCACATATGTTTAATGTTCTACAGGCACCAACAACGAGGGAACAAAATGTCATCATAACAAAACAAAATTAATTAATATAGAAGATGTAAATTGATTTCATGAACCATGTTATATTTAAACTATAGGAAGCATTTCCAGAGCAATGGTCAATGAGACTTGTCAGACTTGCAATAGCAAAAATATACAACAACAAAAAATAATCATTCAGAAAGTAATATATATATATATATATATATATATATACACACACACACAGATTACTAAGTATTCACTTATTAATATATCAATTTTGTGATATTTAGTTTTCATATATCAATATAAAAATACTTTATTATCATGTTATTTTTTCAGGAAAATGATGAAAATCTCAGATGACCAACGAGTTGATATCCGAAATATGCCATTAGGAATGTCCAAAAAAGTTTACAAGGATATGGTCAATAATTTGACATAATTGCATTGCAGGAGGAGATATCTCAACAACAACGTGCTTTAAATTTATGTAATCATTGAATTTTTCTAATAGGTAAAAATAATTGATTAAACATTAAATATTAATTTTCAAATATTCTCTTACAGAAAAGAAAATAAAATGGAACACATTCTGCACATAAAACTGGATGACAAGGAAGATGTAACATCTTGCTCTTACGTGCATTGAGAAGACTTATTCTTTGAGGACACTTGGGTGCAAGTGATCCGGTCCTTTATACGACTGGTTGTTGTGATTATGATTATGAGATATTGTGGATTTAATGATATGTTATTTTGTTGCATTTACATCGACAGGTGCTATTGACTGAGTTCTCTTGAATGTGAAGGACTCTGGACATTGAGGATGCAGAGGCATCAATGAAACCCCTTGGACTCTGGATCGAGTTAGGGAGTGGACTGTTAGGGTTTGAATGTTGTTGATGTGACATATGTACATATGATTAGATGTTATGATGATTGATTATTATTGCTGACATGATTCATTGATGGATGCAGGTTGATGATAGCTTTCCGACTAGACTCACATTTGGAGTTGAGGGGTCACACATAATAACCAAAGACATTAAGGGAGAGGTGTGGCAACAGGTGCACCACAACCTACTAGAACTCCCGTCGTGGCTCAAACTGTAGGTTAATGATTACCTAGTTCGAGAAGATACATGATTCCATGAGGGTAGACTATTATAGTCACTCACTATGATTCTAAAGGGTGCACACGAAGGCATGGGACTTATTCCTTGGAGGCCCTTAGTCTCCCACAAGATCACCTGGCGGAGTATTGACTCTAGGGGTTTGACGTCTACCAAATTCAGTCAAGAGGTGAGTGGCACCCTTGGAGCACGTAGTGCGTCTTGAAGGGCACATCATACAAAGAAAAAATAAAGAGACAAGTGGCACCCTTGGAGCAGGTAGTGCTTCCTGAAAGGCATGTCGCGATTTTAACTATGATAAGTTAATAAACCTAGAGCCTGGAAAAATATGCCTCCTTAGGACCTAGTCGGCCTTTAAATGAATGAAGTTTAATAACTAAAAGTTCCCTTAAACATTGTCGCCCAACCTAGTAAAATTAAAACCTAGGTGTAAGTAGAACATGTGGGTAAATAAAAAAAATAAAAAAAATAAACATGTAACAAGAAGGGGGGTAAAAAACCAATAATTAACATTCTAGATTTCTCATTGTCCAAAACCTCTGTGAAAACCCTAAACCTTCCTGGTCGCCTCCCTCGACCTTCCCCATTGCCCCCTCGGCCCTCTCAGTTGTCCCTTGGCCCTCTCGACCGTCCCTCGACCCTCTCGACTCCCCTCAACCTCTCTCATAGCCTCAGATAACCTGGATCATGATCCCCCTCCAGACTTCCTTGATGAAGCCATTGCCTTTAAAGCCCTCGTGGGTTCACTTTTCCCTCCTCCAACTTGACCCAACACCTCTCATCTTGTCAAAAAATTGGAGCAGATTCCATAAATCTCAATCCCCAACACCATAGCAAGAAGAAAATCCCTCTCCTTTTCTTCATGAGCACTGGTTGGTCAGTTCATGGGACTTTGGCCCTCACCTCGTAAAATTTACCTTTGGATTGAGCGGAACTGACACCCCCTGGTTCAAGGATGGATGAATCACTTCTTCTGCGGTAAGGGCTTCTACATTTTCTATTTTGAGATTAAATCATACATGGATCTCATCTTCATAAACGACCCATATTTCTTTGGCCCAAGAGGATTATATTTAAATAAATGGACTCCATATTTTGATCCAGAAAATGACATTCCTTCAACTGTGCCAGTTTGGGTAAGGACTCCACACTTTCCCTTCCATTGTTGGGATGATGAAGTTCTTAAAAGCATAGGAGATGCCTTAGGGAAATATATTGACAGGGCAGAGCCCAAATCCAACCTCTATTCCTGTGCGAGAATCTGTGTAGAAGTAGATCTAGAAAAAGGGCTTCTAGAAGCAATCAAGATAAAGCTATATGACTGGATCCACATCCAAAAACTAGACTATGAACAACTCCCATTCAAATGTAAATCCTGTCATGAATACGACCACTTCGTAAAGAACTTCCCAAGTGACAAACAATCCTCAGAATATGAAGTTCCTACTTAAGAAGACGACTGGCAATAGGTACGAAAAAAAAACACCAGTGGAAAAAGTAGTGGACCTCATACAGGACCTTTAGGTTCCCAACCCTCGACATAACCCTCTAGGCCAAACTCTGCCCCAAAATATCCATCCAAAAAGGATCCTTCTCTGATAACCAATCCCCCTCTTAGCCGCAACTCCTTTGAACATCTAGGAGAAACCTCCTCAAAATAAAACCCCTCTTTAGCCCCAATCCCTTCCTCCCTCCCGGACCCACCCCTAATCAACACCAATGCTGAATCAGATACAAATGATATCTCCATGGAAGACACGAATATACTGGCACAACAGGAAACCTCAACTTCAAATCTGCATGTGCAATACATTCACGAAAAAGAAGAAGGATATATCCCATTGGAGAAGCCAAGGAAATCGGGATAGTTGACAAACAAAGAAGTCAGAGAAGAAGTAACAACCAAGGAAAAATCACAGGGAAAACAACAAACTATAGAACATACTATCCATGCATCGACAAGGAAAGAGGGAGCCAAAGGAATGGAACACTCGGCCCTCGACAG
The DNA here is from genome assembly GCA_000966675.3 of Picea glauca. Lineage (NCBI taxonomy): Eukaryota > Viridiplantae > Streptophyta > Pinopsida > Pinales > Pinaceae > Picea > Picea glauca. Next base: position 18,612 of record JZKD02S2065889.1, read on the forward strand.
TCGAGCCCCCTCCAACCCCCTCCAATGATCTTTCTCTTTTGGAATTGTAGGGGTTTCGACAGTAAAGTAAAAGCTGAATCTTGAAAAGATCTAAAAAAATGGCTAGTTCCTCGGTCATTATTCTCCAAGAAACCAAAATGGATTCGACGTTTCTTCTTGAAGAAATAAGAAAACTTTTCAATAACACCGGCGGAGCGACAGTCAGCTTTCAAGGCACCTCTGGCTGTATCACAACAATCTGGAACGAACATATATGGAGCTCTGAGGTAATCTCGGAAACCCAAAAATGGATTCTTACAATTATCAAAAATAAGGACAACAACAATATTATCTCTGTAGTCAATATCTATATGCAAAACACTTATAAAGACAAAATGGAAACCTAGACCTCCCTTTCTAACCTCTGAAACTCTATAGGTCCCTCCTCTTGTGTAATTGGAGGAGACCTCAACACCCACCTCAGTCCTAGGGAAAAAAAGGACGAAGCAAATTCAGAGATCCCTTCTTAGAAAACCTTATTGATCTCATGTCAGACTGGGACATGCAAGACATCAAACTGGTCAAAGGATACTACACCTGGAATAATAGACGAGTTGGCCTCCAACATATTGCAGCCCGCCTAGACCATTTCCTCATAAGAAACAACTTCCTCCTCTCCCCCCTTGATATATCCTCACAAATTCTCCCCTCTACCATCTCATACCATAAACTCATCACTCTTTCCTTCCTCTCCCCTAAGAAATTTATCCCCCTACCCTTCTGTTTCAATCAACTCTGGATGGACAACTCAGCCATCCCCACCCTTGTCGAACAAGCTTGGACCACCTCTTTCTCAGGTTCCCCCAATTTCATCTAGGAAAGTAAGCTAAAGTCTGTTAAGATTCCTCTTAAAGATTGGGTGAAAAAATCCTACACCCTCCCCCATCAGGAAAAACAAGAAAAACTAGAGCATCCGAGACAAATTCATTAAAAAATTGAATCTGATGCAGTTACAGAAGCCCTAATGAACTAGGAAAAAGAAACGTAGCAACACCTTCAGGCTACACTGCATAGGGAGGAGGAACACTGGCGTTTTAAATCCAAGATTCTTTGGATAAAAGCAAGAGACTCAAACACCTCCTTTTTCCACAAGCAAGCTCAATCTCAAAGGAAAAAAAACATAGTCATCTCTATCACCTCCAACACAGGGCAACAAATAGATTCTTATGAATAGGTCAAAGAAGAGGCCTACCACCATTATAATAATCTTTACCAGCAACCAAGGGAGGAAGAAACTCACATGGAGGCCACCAACATGCTGAAAAACATCCCTAAATTAGTTTCAGATGCAAAAAATAACCAACTAACTCAAGATATCACAGAGGAAAAAATAGTCAAATAAATATGGAGTCTAGAGCCAGATAAAGCTCCGAGCCCTGATGGGTTTCCAATCATATTCTATCGATCCTTCTGGGGTGCATCAAGTAGGATATGAAAAAAATTCTAAACTATACTCTGCACAAACAGAAAATCAGAGGAGCAACCAACACCACCTTCCTAGCCCTCATTCCCAAAGAATCCAATCCCTCCAATTTCTCTCGGTTCCGTCCCATCTCACTCTACAACTCCTCCTACAAAATCCTCACCAAAATAATTGTGAATCGCCTCACCCCTTGCTCACAAAGCTAATCTCAGAAAACTAGACTGGTTTTCTTAGAGACAAGCAGATAACAAACAACATTGTCCTGGTACAAGAAGCCATTCACTCAAGAAATAAAACCAAAACTCCCAGCATGGTTGTCAATCTTGATATGGAAAATTCCTTTGACAGGGTGAAACACAACTTCCTCTTCTGAGTTTTAAAAGCTTACAGATTCTGTGAGAATTTCAACAACTGTATCAAAGCTTGCATCAACAACCCTTGGATTTATCCTCTCCTTAATGGGCACCCAACCAAATTTTTCAAAGTAAGCAGAGGCCTTTGTCAGGTCTTCCCCCTCTCCCCCTTTATCTACATTCTTCTAGTGGACTCCCTAAGTCGAAAAATGGAAGAAGAATGAAGAACAGGAAAACTCCTCGGTTTGCTTATAGCGAGAGGGGTAAAGGAAATAAATCACTCCCAATTTGAAGATGACACCCTCTTATTAAGAGAAACCAAAATACACACTTCCAACCGCTTCCAAAAGGTCCTCAACCCTTTCCTCACAGCTTCAGGTGGCAAGTTGAACGCCTCAAAGTGCAGAATTTATGGCTGGCATGTTCCTGGGCACATAAAAAATCAGATCGCTTGAATCTTTGGTTTCCCTATCATCACCACTTGGAACTACTTTAAATATTTGGGAATTCCCATTTTCCTCAATCATTACATCTCTTCATCCTGGATTACAACCGTAGAAAAGATATCAGCAAGAGTTCAGAACTGGGGAGGCCAATGGCTCAATCCTACTGGGAAAACTGTTCTAATTAAATCAACCCTTTCCTCCCTCTCCATATTCCAATGCTTAAGACTTTTATCTCCCAAAATAATTCTTGATAAAATCTCCAGAGTCATAAGATGTTTTATCTAGGTAGGCAGAGAAACAAATACGAAGAAATTCCATCTCATAAACTGGAAGAAAATTTGCCAGCCCTACAATAAAGGTGGTTTGGCTATTAAGGACATAGACAAAATGAATATATCTTTGGGAGCCAAATTGTCTTGGCGACTTACAATGAGAAAACCAGACTAGTGGAAGATAACCCTCTTAAAAAAGTACTTTCAACCCCCCAGGATCAGATTCCTAGAGGGACCCATCCCCACCCTTCCAGGTTCCCCGATATGGCGTCTCATCAAAAGCAAAGTTCCACTTATTTAGGACAAACTCTCTTGGGCCCTCAAAAATGGAGGCACACTAAACATTTGGTTGGATCGTATCCTCAATCACAAGCCCTTGAGTTATCTTGTGACTCTCCATCCTTTTAAAGAATGGTGTTGCGCAAACGACCTCCTCAAGCTTCAATATTTCTTCCTATGGAGTAACGACGAGGATTGGACAAACTGGAAACCACTTAACCCCCCAGAGATCCTCAACGCCCTCCTCCCCATTTTCTTCAACAATCGAGTTGGTTTCACTCCTCTCAATCACTACACTCTTGACTCCCGAAGCTGGGGAGGTAAACCTTTCTCTATCAAAGAATGATACACCCATCTTCTCTTTGAAACCCACGCCTCCCCCCCTCCAAAATCTTGAAAGAGATATGGTCGGATCTCTTATTTCCCAAAATCAATACTTTCTACTGGCTCCTGGTCCACGACAAAATTCTAACTGTCTAAAATCTCCTCAAGCAGGGCATCCAGGGCTCCTCCAGGTGCCCCTTTTGCCTTGAAGCCTCTGAAACCATCACCCAGCTCTTCATGGAATGCAATTTCTCTATACATATTTGGAATCTCATCTACCTTCCCCTCCCGAATCCCCCCCTT
>JZKD02S2065889.1:56468-67783 GCA_000966675.3 Picea glauca
ATCTTCAAAAATTCATTTCTCCTCAACCATGAGGATCCACATGATGTGCCACATACCACTGGAAACAAAATTATGTATACTATCCATCCATGGGTGTTGTATCTGCATGTGCATTTTACTTCATGTCCAAATACCTTCATCAATCTTGCAATCCAAAACCAATGACTAGGGTTGACATCAATGACAACAACCAATATTCCAACAATCTCCCCCTTTGTCATTTATGGCAACAATCATGATCCCCCTATCATCATTATCCCAATTTCTCTCCCCCTTTGAAATCAATGGCAAAGGGTAGGGTTTCTCCCACTGAGTTTAATGGCAAAAGGTAACCTTCTTCTTTGGGGTTGGTCCCCCTGAACATGTGGCACTCAATAATACTTCATCCTTATTTTTGGTCTTTGGGTCTTTTTCTTCCTTGGAATCCTTTTGTGTGGATTTTTTATTCTCTCTCTCTTCTTCATGTCTAGGATGTATATGTTGTTCGGTCTTCTTTTTGCATTTGAAACCAATCTTCCTGAGTTATTTTCTCTGATTTTACATTTTTGGGAGTCAAACGTAAGAGTGTATCCTTGATCACATATTTTGTTGACACTGAGGAGATTATGCTTCAGATCTTCAACCAATAGGACTTTTCCTGCTTTTACATTTTTACTTCCAATCTTTACAGTTCCTTTTCCAAGTATTTTGGTAGATGAGTCATCTCCAAATGCAACATTTCTACCCTTTTTCTTCAAGCTAACAAATTTTCTTTGATCTCTAGGCATATGAGATGAGCACCCAATGTATATGAACCATTCATCTTCTTCTTTTCATTCTTTAGTGACCAATGTTATTCGACAATTTTCAATGTGTGGAATTTCTTTCCTTTTCCATGTTATAGTTGGTATGCATACATTTGGCATATGATTATCTTCCTTCATCTCTTTGCAATCTCGTGCTTTGTGACCAATATTATTGCACTTGTAACATACAATATTTTGATCCATTAATGGGTGAAATGGATTATAATTTATGTTGATAGGTCTATGAATATTTCCATATCTACTATTTTCACCATTCATGTAGCTTGCATAGTTATTCCTTTCATTGATTCTACAATTGATTGCCTTGTGTCCAAAATTTCCACAAGTATAACAATGTCCAAGAAAGAAATTTTGATACCTGGGTGTAAGTGATCTTATTTGTGGTGTGGTCCATCTGGGTTCACGATCTATTCTTTTGTATTTTACTTCATAATGATTTCTTTCATACCTAATGGGAAAGGATCTTCTTGATGTCTCATTCCTTCTGAATTCTAGTCTTCTATCTTGTTGTTCAACTTGTTTTGGAGTGTTGGTTTCATCATTTTCAACTTCTTTTTCTTGTTTTGTTGTCTTCAAACTATCATTGTATCCTAGTCTTATCTTGTCGTTTGGAGATATTTGACTTTTAAGGATCTCATCTAATTTTTCAGTGCTATTTTTGAACTTCTTCAACTTTTTTGTTGTCAATAGTAGCTCCCCTTTTGTGTGATCCAATTCTGCTTTCAGTTTCTCATAATATTCTAACTGTTTCTTCAAGCTATTAATGGTCTTTTCAAGCTTGTAATTATTTTCTTCACAACTACTCAATTCACCTTTTAGTATTATGTTTGTGTTTCTAAGCTTGCTATTTTAAGTTTCAACATGCTTCAACTTTTCAATATTCTCATCTTATTTTTCAATCTCTGCATTGTCTTTGTAACCCCAAAAGGAATCAAGGTTGGTTTCTTCATCTGAATCTTCTTCACAAATGATTTCTTCTTCTTTAGAATTCTTGTGATCATCATCCTAGGTTTCTTGGGTTATGAAGAGGACTTATCCTCCATCATTATATTCTTCATCAATCTCATCTAAGGAGATGTCATCATCCTTGGAGTAGAAGCTCTTTTTATTGTTGAGACTTATCTTTTTATAGTAGTAGTTTTCAAAAATATATCCTATTCTACCACAGTTAAGGCATTTGAGAGGAGACTTACCTTTGTATCTTCCACTTCCCTTCTGGAACCTTCGTACAAAATTTTCTATTTCTTCATCAAGGTCGTTATCCTTGTATTTTGTCTTGTTTATGGATTTAAAGGCTTCTTCATTGTTTAACTGGTCATTTTCTATACCTGTTCTCATTTCATATGCTATAAGAGACCCATGTAATTCATCCATTGTCATTTTGGTCAAGCCCCTAGTTTCTTCAATGGAAGAGACCTTAGCATCATACTTCAAGAGAAGTGATCTCAACACTTTTTGTACAACCAAGTATTCATCGATCTCTTCACCTAATCCTCTTATAGAATTAACAACTTCATCAACTCTAAGAAAATAGGTTCCAATATCTTCCTTTTCATTCATCTTCAAATTTTCAAATTCTGCTCTATGTCGTTGAAGCTTGACCTGCTTAACTTTTGGATCACCTTCCTAGATGCTCTTGATTTTGTCCCATACCTCCTTAGCAGTGCTACAACCCATCACTTTGCTAACAATGGTTGGTGCCAATGTTGCTAGAATAACATGTCTAGCTTTTGAATTACAACTCTCAAGCTTCTTCTCATTTGGATCAGTTGGAGAATTATTTGGGATTACATAGACATTTAAAAATGAGTACCAAATGTCTACTCCCAAAGCTGTTAGGTAAGTTTTCACTCTATCACTCCAGTATGCATAATTTATTCCATCAAATTTTTGAATCCCATTGGAAATGTGCTCATGGTCATCCATCTCTACTTAGGATTTTCCTTCTAGTGGTTAAATTGTTCTGAAGGCAACCTGCCGTGATACCAATTGTTGATACTGAGAGGGGGGTGAATCAATATCAAGTACAATTTATAAACCTTTTCAAATTATAATTAAGAGATTCAATTATATCCAAAGAGAAATGAACAATAGTATAAGAGTTACACCAATACACCACAATACACCATGCTACAACTACTTCCAAAGGTAGTTACAGCTTCCAAATGTAAAGGGAGGGATAAGCCTCCAAGAGGAAGATACAATCCTGTAATATAAAGAGAGGGTAGAAATCTCCATCCTTTCCCTTCCTTCCACCCAAAAATATATGAGAAATAATAAAACTTTACATTAAATCATGACCATCAACCAATCATCACATAGAACCTGATAATGCTTCCTGAGACTTCTTCAATTTATGCAATTATTCAATTATTGGAATTCTTTGATCCTGTAGATAATATTACCAAATTTATTCTTTGAAACTTCTCCAAGTTTCACTCCTTGAATCCTCCCAAAAAAATAAGTTATATAAAGAATGGTAGACTTTATTCAATTCTGGTTTATTCAGGAGAGCGAACTTGTACAGAATGCCCCACGCTAAATATTTAACATCAGATTCTGAAACTCCCAGAAAACAAAACTAAAGGTCATAATCTTTACAATGAAATTGGTCCCACTTCATTGGGGTTCTCTATGAATAAGTTATGAAGTTTTTTACTCGGAACACTTGTTTATTGACTAACTTCAGGACTGGTCAAAAACCCTATCTTCCACAGAGTGTATCTCCATAATTATAGCGAATAAAGAGATGAAAGGTTTACCGCAGGTACCTTGATATGTCTTATTAATACCATATCAATTTTACCATCTGAATCATTCTAGAAAAAAAAATTATAGTGAAAATGGTAAGATGACCTGTAAATAACATATCTTAGAACACATCACCAAAAGACTTCATCCTCCCTTGAAATCTGACCTTCTTTACTTTTGATTTCCTATGAAATTCGACTTGTGTTTCAAATGAATGTATAATGATATTTATTTATGCCATTTATGTCACTTCCTTTTAACATTAGGGATGACCTGACACTTTCTTATTTTGTAATTCTTTTCTTTAATTATCTTCAGGGCCTGCATGTACTTCCTTCTTCAATTCACTTTGTCATCTTCAAAAAATAATTTCTCCTCAACCATGAGGATCCACGTGACGTGACACATACCATTGGAAACAACATTGTGTATACTATCCATCCATGGGTGTTGTATATACATGTGCATTTTCCTTCATGTCCAAATACCTTCATCAATCTTGCAGTCCAAAACCAATGACTAGGGTTGGCATCAATGACAACAACTAATCTTCCAAGAATATCCCCCTTTGTCATTGATGGAAACAATCATTCTTCCCCTATCATCATGATCCCAATTTATATCCCCTTTTGACATCAATGGAAAGGGGTTGGGTTTCTCCCCCTGAGTTTAATGGAAAAAGGTAACCTTCTTCTTTGGGGCTGGTCCCCCTGAACATATGGCATTCAATAATACTTCATCCTTATTTTTGGTCTTTGGGACTTTTTCTTCCTTTGAATCCTTTTGTGTGGCTTATGTATTCTCTCTCTTATTCATGTCTAGGATGTATATGTTGTTTGGTTTTCTTGTTGCAGTTGCAACCAATATTCCTGAGTTATTTTCTTTGATTTTACATTTTCAGGAGTCAAACGTAAGAGTGTATGCTTGATCACATATTTTGCTGACGCTGAGGAGATTATGCTTCAGATATTCAACCAATAGGAATTTTCCTACTTTTACATTTTCACTTCCAATCTTTACAGTTCATTTTCCAAGTATTTTGGTAGATGAGTCATCTCCAAATGCAACACCACCTGTTTTCTTCAACATGCCAAATTTGCTTTGATATCTGGTCATATGAGATGAGCACCCACTGTATATGAACCATTCATCTTCTTCTTTGTATTCTTTATCGATCAATGCTATTCAACAATTTTTATTGTATGGAACTTCTTTCCTTTTCCATGTTGTAGTTGGTATGTAGACATTTGAAATATGATTATCTTCCTTCATCTCTCTACAATCTCGTGCTTTGTGACCAATATTATTGCAGTTGTAGCATACAATATTTTGATCCATTAATGGGTCAAATGGATTATAATTTATGTTGACAGGTATACAAACATTTCCATATCTACTATTTTCACCATTCATGTAGCTTGCATAGTTATTCCTTTCATTGATTCTACAATTGATTGCCTTGTGTCCAAAATTTCCACAAGCATAACAATGTCCAAGAAAGAAATTTTGATACCTGGGCATAAGTGATATTCTTTGTGGTGTGGTCCATTTGGGTTCATGATCTATTATTTTTTAGTTTCCTTCATAATGATTGCTTTCATACCTGATGGGAGAGGATCTTCTTGATGTCTCATTCCTTCTGAATTCTAGTCTTCTATCTTGTTGTTCAACTTGTTCTGGAGTGTTGGTTTCATCATTTTCAACTTCCTTCTCTTGTTTTGGTGTCTTCAAATTGTCATTGTATCCTAGTCATGTCTTGTCATTTGGAGATATTTCACTGTTAAGGATCTCATCTAATTTTTCAGTGCTTTTTTCGAACTTCTTCAACTTTTCTGTTGTCAATAGTAGCTCCCCTTTTGTGTGATCCAATTCTTCTTTAAGTTTCTCATAATCTTCTAACTGTTTCTTCAAGCTATTAATGGTATTTTCAAGCTTGTAATTATCTTCTTCATAACTACTCAATTCACCTTTTAGTATTATGTTCGTGTTTCTAAGCTTTTTATTTTCAGTTTCAACATGCTTCAACTTTTCAAGATTCTCATCTTCTTGTTCAATCTCTGCATTGTCTTTGTAACCCCAAAAGGAATCAAGGTTGGTTTCTTCATCTGAATCTTCTTCACAAATGATTTCTTCTTCTTTAGAATACTTGTGATCATCATCCTGGGTTTCTTGGGTTATGAAGAGGACTTCTCCTCCATCATTATCTTCTTCATCACTCTTATCTAAGGAGATGTCATCATCCTTTGAGTAGAAGCTCTTTTTATTGTTGAGACTTCTCTTTTTATAGTAGCAGTTTTCACAATATGTCCTATTCTACCACAGTTAAAGAATTTGAGAGGAGACTTACCTTTGTATCTTCCACTTCCCTTCTGGAACCTTCTTATGAATTTTTTTATTTCTTCATCAAGTTCGTTATCCTTGTCTTTTGTCTTCTTTATGGCTTTAAAGGATGCTTCATTGTTTGACTGGTCACTTTCTGTACCTGTCCTCATTTCATATGTTGTAAGAGACCCATGTAATTCATCCATTGCCATTTTGGTCAAGTCCCTAGTTTCTTCAATGGCAGAGACCTTAGCATCATAATTCAAGAGAAGTGATCTCAACACTTTTTGTACAACCAAGGATTCATCGATCTTTTCACCTAATCCTCCGATAGAATTAACAACTTCATCAACTCTAAGAAAATAGGTTGCAATATCTTCCTTTTCATTCATCTTCAAATTTTTAAATTCTGCTCTATGTCTTTGAAGCTTGACCTACTTAACTTTTGGATCACCTTCGTAGATGCTCTTGAGTTTTTCCCATACCTCCTTAGAAGTGATGCAACCCATCACTTTGCTAGCAATTGTTGGTTCCAATGCTGCTAGAATAACATGTATGGCTTTTGAATTACAACTCATAAGATTCTTCTCATTTGGATCAGTTGGAGCATTATTTGGGATTACATAGTCATTTAAAAATGAGTACCAAATTTCTACTCCCAAAGTTGTTAGGTAAGTTTTCACTCTATCACTCCAGTATGCATAATTTCCTCCATCAAATTTTTGAATCCCATTTGAAATGTTCTCATGGTCATCCATCTCTGCTCAGGATTTTCCTTCCAGTGGTTAAACTTTTCTGAAGGCAACCTGCTGTGATACCAATTGTTGATATTGAGAGGGGGGTGAATCAGTATCAAGTACAATTTACAAAAAAATTCAACTTATACTTAAGCGATTATATTATATCCAATGAGAAATGAACAATAATATAAGAGTTACACCATTACACCACAATACACCATGCACAATGTATGATAAATAATCAATAGTTATTATTCAAGGGAAGTAATGACTTCCAAAGGTAGATACAACTTCCAAATGTAAAGGGAGGGATAAACCTCCAAGAGGAAGATACAATCCTCCAATATCAAGAGAGTGTTGAACTCTCCATCCCTGCCCCTTCCTTCCACCCCAAAATATATGATAGATAATAAAATTTTACATTAAATCATGACCATCAACCAACCATCACATAGAACCTGATAATGCTTCCTCGAACTTCTTCAATTTCTGCAATTCTTCAATTATTGGAATACTCTGATCCTATAGATAATATTACTAAATGTATTCTCTAAAACTTCTCCAAGTTTCACTCCTTGAATCCTCCCCCAAAAGAAGTTATATAAAGAATGGTAGACTTTATTCAATTCTGGTTTATTCAGGAGAGTGAACTTGTACATAATGCCCCGTGCTAAATATTTAACATCAGATTCCAAAACTCGCACACAAGAAACTAAACGCTGTACTATTTACAATTAAATTGGTCCCACTTAATTTGAATTCTCTATGAAGAATTTATGACTGTTTTTCCCAGAACACATGTTTATTGACTAGCTTTAAGACTGGTAAAAAACCCTATCTTCCACAGAGTGTATCTCCATAATTATATTTACTAAAGAGATCAAATTTTTACCACAGGTGCCTTGATATGTCGTCTCAATACCATAGAAATTTCACCATCTAAATCGTTCTAGAAAAAAGTTATAGCGAAAATGGTAAGATGACTTGAAAATAACATACCTTAGAACATATCACCAAAAGACTTCATCCTCCCTTGAAATCCGGCCTTGAAATTCAACTTGTGTTTCAAATGAATGTATAATGATATTTATTTATACCATTTATGTCACTTCCTTTTAACATTAGGGCTGACCTGACATTTTCTTATTTTGTAATTCTTTTCTTTAATTATCTTTAGGGCCTACATGTACTTCCTTCTTCAATTCACTTTGTCATCTTCAAAAAATCATTTCTCCTCAACCACGAGGATCCACGTGACGTGCCACATACCACTAGAAAAAACATTATGTATAATATCCATCCATGGGTGTTGTATCTGCATGTGAATTTTCCTTCATGTCTAAATACCTTCATCAATCTTGCGGTCCAAAACTAATGACTAGGGTTGACATCAATGACAACAACCAATCTTCCAACAGAATACTGGATCAAATTTATGAATGAATATTTGGACCATATAGAGAAGAATGATACATGGGAACTTGTTCCAAGGATGAAGAAAAAAAACATGATTGGTACAAAGTGGGTCTTCAGAAAGAAACTAAATGAGGATGGAAAGGTTACTAGGAAAAAAACAATATTGGTATGTAAAATATACGCTCATGTTGGAGGTATAGACTTTGAAGAGACCTTTTACCCAGTTTTCAAAATGGAATAAATCATCTGCAGAAGTTCTTTAGAGTTTGAATTCTGAGTGTCTTCTTTCTTGTTTAGTTCTTCTTGGAACTTCTTGTTTTTCTTGTTTTCTCTTTTTATAACTTCTATAATACTCAACAGTTCTTCTCTGTAGTCAACTTCTACCTCTTCATATTCCTCTTCGATGTCTTATTTATTAGATTCTTATATTTCCATGAATAAAATTTTTTATGTCTCACTTTCACTGACTTCATCTTCATCTGATGAGGAGCCATCTTCTTTGGTGCATAAACTTTTCTTGAAGACTTTATTTTTGGTTCTTTTTCCTTTATATGTTTGTTTGTTATTTGAATCATCTTCTTCATTTATTTTCTTTTTCTTGTAATGACATTTTTTAGAAAAATGACCAATACCATCATAATTAAAACAAATCAATGGAATCTTACCTCTATATCTGTTGTTGATTCATTTTTGTAGTCTTCTAACAAAGTTATCCACTTCTTCATCGTCTTCCGAGATGTCATTGCTTCTGCTATATTCTTTTTCCTTTTTCTTTGACTTCTTGGATGCTTTGAATGATGCTTCTTTTATACCTAGATTTTCCGGCTATTCAGTTCTCATTTCACGGGATGTGAATATTCCATGTAGTTCATCTATGATTATTGAGACTATATCTTCCCTTTCTTCTAGTGTTAATATCTTAGGATCAAATCTCATTGGAAGAGATCGTAGTACCTTTTGAACAATTATAGATTCATCAACTTCTTCTCCCAATCCTATGATTGCATTCATTGTTTCATCAACATGTAATTAGTAAGCTGGAATATCCTCATATTTCTTCATATATATCTATTTTAATTGACCTCTTTAAGTTTGAAGCTTCGCTGGCTTGACTTTTGCATCTCCTTCATAAATATTGTGAAATTTGTCCAAAATCTCTTTAGCGAAGCTGCAATGCATAAATTTGACATATGATGAATCACAATCACCATTCATAAGTGCATTTGTGGCTTTGAATTATTTAGAATGAGTTTCCTTCCACTTTCATTTGTTGGTGGAACTGTTGGTTCTTTGTATCCATATACAATTGATTTCCAAACCTCAAATCCCTGTGTCTGTACATATGTTTTCATCCTTCTGCTCCAGAATGCATAGTTCTATCCATCAAACAGTGGTATTCCATTTATATATATATTGTTTCTCTCTATGATCTATATTTCAGTGGTTAAACTGATTTTTGAAGGAACCTGATCTAATACCAATTATTGGATAACTGAGAGGGGGGGGGGGGTGAATCAGTAATATATATTTTTTAATCCTTTTAACCACGATATGCAAGTGTTATTTATCTTTATGGTCAATATAGCATTATCATCCAATAAGTTCAGAGTAAATAAACCATGAACAATGAACAATCATACACATACACAATACACCCTTATTTACATGTCTTCAAGAATTACATTCATTAGAATCACCAACTACCTTTGTTCTCCAACTACAACTGGAAGGAGGGTATGACCCCCTATATTTTCAGGCTACAACCTGAGGGAAGCTCCAACTCCCCAATTCTCTAGCTACAACCAGAACGAGGATAGAAACCCATATGTTCTCTGGATATAATCGGAAGGTGGCTACAACCACCTATCCTTGCCTTATCCTAGCGCCCTGAAATATAAGTAAGATGATGAAACCACTGTCACATTGTCACAGCGAGATATATTGTTGTAGACCTGTACCAATCTGAGCCAACAACCTGTAACTAACCCATGCCACTGTTTTTTAACCAACCTATACATGTACTTAGCCTGTACCAATCAAAAACCAATAGGTACATGACCTATATGTTCCGCAACTCACATATGTACGCGACCTATCTATACTACATCCCACGTATGTACGTGACTTGTATATCTTACAACCAACGTATGCTTTATGAAACAAGGGTTTTCCACTTTTGATGAAACTCAAACACTTTGTTGCCTCTTGTCAACTCAACCTACAACTTGTCACTATGTGTAACCTATATTTGTTCCCTGTGAATACATCCTCATACATATCCTTTAACCAAATGCATTTATATCTCTCTAGTCATGTGCCATACGAGTATAATTAAGAACAAGTATAATGAACCTCACATCGAATAGACATCAAACCCTTTATGATATACAACCTCTGAATACATCAAGCACTTCACAAATACAAGCTCTCAACCATGCACCACAAAAAACCTTAACCATATGCCAAGAACTACAAGATGTGCATCAACACTAACAAGATGTATCAATGATAAATATTGATTATACCAACATTGTGTTTTTGTAGATCTGACTTATACATAGAGTCCCATGCAACCACTAATATCTCTAGGGAAAATCCTCAAACCCTCATAACCATTTCTCATGTAGACAACAAAATCCAACTACTCATAAAAATAAGACATACCTTTTGAACCAGTAGATAGATCTGATGTACCTAATCATTGTAGACCTTCCTGGGAGCTTGCTTTCAGACTCTAGAGACCTCACATCTTCATATTCTCATGTTTTTAGGGATTTAACCTAATGTACACCCCCTATTATACTGCTAGCCCACATACATACGCTCCCTGCTCCACTGCAGTCCGCATACACCTCAAAAACTAGGGTTTTTTCAATATTTTCTATAATTCTGAAACTTTCACCGTCAACCCTTCATGTTACCTCATGCTTGTGCAAATTCAGATGTATCAATGAGTACCTACAATAAACCTTACACAATAATAGATATTCAATGTTCTCAATAGGTGCTAATAGGAGAGCATTGCTCTCTTATTTATACTTCCATGTAGCTTACTCAATGGGTTACCTTCTAACCAACTTAACCCAATTTCCTTCTTTTAGGGATAACCCACTTCTAACCCACTTTTCTAAAAATAGTAAATTCTCCACTTCTAGTTGCAACTGATTTATTTTTAATTATTTTCTTATTTGTAAAAACTTAACCCATGATTAAATCCTAGTTTCACTCACTTGACTAGTCAACTTTGTTGATTATTTGGGTTGGTTTTCATTGATGTCAA
>JZKD02S2065889.1:80332-90481 GCA_000966675.3 Picea glauca
TTCATTCCACATATCCTTTGAAAATTTATGGCTTAACTTGTCATCATCACTTCCAAAAATAATATCATCAACATAAAATTCAATTAATAAAATACTATCTTGAGTTACCTTGATGTAAAGGTTGTTGTCTGCATTTCCTTTTATGAACCCTTGTTTTTGTAGATATCTATCCAGTCTAGAGTACCATGCTCTGGGAGCCTATTTTACACCATACAAGGCCTTCTTCAACCTGCACACATAATCTTTTTTCTCTAAGAGTTTAAATCCTTCTGGTTGCTCAATGCAGACTTCTTCTTCAAGTTCCCCATTCAGAAAGGTTTATTTCACATTCATCCGATACACTTTAATATTATTGGAGCATGCATAAGCTAAATTCAATCAAATTTCTTCCATTCTAGAAAATGGGGAAAATGTCTCTTCAAAGTCGATACCTTCAACATGTGTGTATCCTTTACATACCAATCTAGCTTTGTTCCTGGTAATTATCCATATTCATTCAATTTATTTCTAAAGACCCACTTTGTACCAATCACATTCTTGTACCTTGGTCTTGGAACCAATTCCCAAGTGTCATTCTTCTCTATTTGATGCAACTCTTCATTCATGTCCTTTTTCCAAAATTCATCCTTGTTGGCTTCTTCAAAATTGTTTGGTTCAATCGAAGATAAGAGTGCTAGGTGCAGTTGTTCTGGTGAACGTATTTTTCTTCTAGTCTCAATTCCTGCATCTTCGTTTCTAATAATATGATCTTAAGGATGATTATTCTATACTCATTTGCTAGGTGTCTTTGGAGGTACTTGTTGAAATTTCTCTTCTACTTCTATCTTATCTTCTTCATCTTCCCCTTCTGCAGCTTCTTCATCCTTTGCTTCTTCTTCGTAAACTTGTTCCACCGATTCCTTTTCTTCTTTCTTTGATTTCCATCCACTTGTTTCATCAATTGTTGCAGTGATGCTTTCCACAAATTTGTTGAGACTTAGATTGTAACACTTATATTCTTTCCTTTTACTTGAGTAAGAAACAAGTACAACTTTGTCCACACGAGAGTCAAACTTTCCCATTCTATCATCTTCTATTTTGATGTAGCATTTTCTTTCGAACACTTTGAAGTGCTTCACATTTGCTAGTCTTCCTTTTCATAGCTCGTAGGGAGTTTTGTCACTGTTTTTTTTAGCATTACTCTATTTTGAATGTGAATTGGTGTATGCACTACATGTGTCCAAAATACATATATCAATTTAGAATCCATTAATATTGTTCGATCCATTTCATGTATTGTCTTGTTTTTTCTTTCAACAACTCCATTATGTTGAGGTGTCCTAGCGATGAAGAATTTCATTTTTATTCCATGCTTGTTGCAGAAATCCATAAAATCCTTTGAAGTAAACTCTCCTCCATTTTCTGATCTCAATCATTTGATTTTTGAATCCATTTCATTTTCAACTATTTCCTTGTATACCTTGAAATTTTCAAATGCTTATGATTTCTTCACGAGAAAAAAAATTGTAGTCATTCCTGTATAATCATCAACTAATAACATAAAGTATTTCTCACCTTTTAAACCCTTTTTTCTAGTTGGTCAAACTAGATCAATATGCACAATTTCCAGTGGTCTTCTTATGGAATATTCCTTTGATTTGAATCCGGTCTTTGTTTGCTTTCCTTGTTGACAATGCTTGCATAATGTGTTGGTTGGCTTTGTGATTTGGGGCATTTCTTTGACTACTTCATTTTTACTTACTTTGATGAGGTTATAGAAGTTTATGTGACCCATTCTTCTGTGCCATATCCAAACTTCATATTCCTTTCATACACAACACTTTTCATTTCCAATTTCACTTAATACATATATTTTGCTTAAAGTTCTTGCAGTTGTTGCAATCAATTTTCCTGATCTTTCTTTTTTTATCTTGCACTTCTGTGAATCGAATGTAATTTTATGACCTTGGCCACACATTTTACTTACACTTAGAAGATTATGTTTCATATCTTACACTATTAGAACATTTTCTGCCTTGGTATTCTTGTTTCCAATTTTGATTGTGCCCTTTCCAATGATTATAGTTGAGTCATCATTTCCAAAGGAGACCAATCCATATCTTTCCTTTATCAATGTAAGAAACATGTCTTCATGACCTGTAATGTGCTTTGAACAACCACTGTCAACATACTATTCATGTTTCTTGTCTTTATCTTGTAGAGCGAGTGTGCATTCTTCATTGTTAAAATGATTATGCTTTCTTATCCATATTCTCTGTTGAGGTTCCTTTCTGTGATTGTTTTCATTGTGTTGTTATTCTCCAGGAGGGAATGCCATTCTACAATATTTTCCCATGTGTCAAAATTTGTTGCACTTGTAGCATTCCACTTCAGTGCTCAATGATTCAAACCTGTTGTAGCTTCTTCTTTTTGTTTCACTAGGCCTTCTTACATAAATATTTTGTGCATGAATTTCAAAGTTGTCTATGTTCTTGCTATTAGCTCTTCAATTTAATGATTTATGTCCAAAATTGTTACATGCATAACATAAGCCAAAAAATATAGTTTGATACATGGGAGTTGAAGATATTATTAAAGGAGTTACTCTTATGAATCCTTTTTCTTCCTGAGGCCTTCCTGTTTTTGACTCTCGTTGATTTTGAAATATGAATCTTCTAGGTGGAGGAGTGTCCCTGCGATCTTCCTTGTAAAACTTCTTGTCTCCTCTAACTGTCTCTACATAGCTTCTTGGTTGTGTTTATTTATCTGTGTTTTTGGAGCTTGAACCTCTTTCTTCCTAATTATATCCTACCTCGGACTTGTCATGATGTGGCCTTTCACTGTTGATAATATTATCCAAAACCTTTGAGTTGTTCCGCATGTTTTTTTGTTGAAGGTATTTTCTCAATGTAACAACCCTTGCTTCCAAATTTCCAATGATCTCGTACTTTTCTTATAGATGTTCTTTGAGTGATTCTTCAATTATTTTGTATTATTCTATTTGAACCTTTAAATAAGTGATCATCTACTCTAGTTATTCAGAGTTTGAATTCTGAGTGTCTTCCTTCTTGTCTAGTTCTTCCTGGAGCTTCTTGTTTTTCTTGTTTTCTATTTTTATAACTTCTATAGCACTCAAAAATTCTTCTTTGTAGTCAACTTTTGCCTCTTCATATTCCTATTCCATGTCTTATTTATCAGATTCTTCTATTTCCATGAATAGAACTCTTTATGTCTCACTTTCACTGACTTCATCTTCATCTGATGAGGAGCCATCTTCTTTGGTGAATACAATTTTCTTGAAGACTTTCTTTTTGGTTCTTTTTCCTTTATATGTTTGTTTTCTATTTGAATCATCTTCTTCATTTCTTTTATTTTTCTTATGAGGATTTTTTTTATCAAAATGACCAACACTGTCACAATTAAAACAATTCAATGGAAGCTTACCTCTATATCTGCCATCGGTTCCCTTTTTAGTCTTTTGATAAAGTTGGCCACATATTCATCGTCTTCTGAGATGTCACTGATGTTGTTATCTTATTTTTTCTTTTTCTTTCCCTTTTTATTTGAATTCTTGGATTCTTTGAATGATCCTTATTTTTACCCGGATTTTCCTGTTCAGTTCTAATTTCATAGGCTGTGAATATTTCATGTAGTTCATCCATGCTTATTGAGTCTAGATCTTCCCTTTATTCTAGTGTTGAGATCTTAGGATCAAATCTCATTGGAAGAGATCTTAGTATCTTTTGAACAATTATAGATTCACCAACTTCTCCCCCCACTCCTATGATTTCATTCATTTTTTCATCAACTCGTAACAGGTAAGCTACAATATTCTCATCTTCCTTCATATTTAACTGTTCGAATTGATCTTTGTAAGTTTGAAGCTTTTCTACCTTGACTTTTTCTTCTCCTTCATAAATATTCTGAAGTTTGTCCCAAATCTGTTTAGCGGAGATGTAATGCATAAATTTGACATATACCAAATCACAAAGACCATTTAGTAGTGCATTTGTGGCTTTTGAATTATTTAGACTGAGTTTCCTTTCGCTTTCATTTGTTGGCGGAACTGTTGGTTCTTTGTATCCATCTACAACTCATTGAAAAACCTCAAATCCTTGTGCATGTACATATGTGTTGTCCCTCGAGCAAGTTTTGAGGAAACATTGGTAGTATTTGACCATTTTTGGTACTTTGATAGGCTGGTCGAAGATGGAGCACCCAGGCGAAGTGGATATCATGGGATCTCGCCCCTTTTGCGAGATTTTTGGGCTTTTAGGGTTTATGTAACAGGTATGGGATGTCGGCCCATGGGTTTACCCATGCTTAGGCCCCTTTTTGTAATGAATAAATAAGTAGCTAGGTGATATAAGTTGTGGTTTTAGTTGGTTACTAGTCATTGATCAACTTAGTTTTTGGCTAGTTGGCTTTGTGCACGGATGAGTTAAGACTTGTAGAGCTAAGTGCAAGTGTTTTGTAAGTACTTTATATGAAGACTGTGTAAGGCTTGGTGCCTTTATTTAATTCGTGGAAGGAGGATCTGGCGAGGTGCGTGAAAATATCATTTCCTTTGCGAAGTTGGATTTGTGGCTTGATGCATGTAAGAGGATTGGAAGAGCCTAATAAAGAAGAAGAAGAGTTTGTGTATGTAGCCCCACACTCGGGTGAACCACATATATCCTATGTTGATGTGCTTTGTGCAATGTGTTCATGATGTCTATGTTTATATTTTCTTAGTGCACTATTCTGGATGTGTGATAAGTAGACCCATTGATGCTTAGTGCTTGATATATGAATAAATGCTAGATCTTCTCTGATGCTATATGTTAAATGCTTAGATATACTTGATCTTGATTACTATTGCGTTGATCTACAATTAGGGTTAATCTACGATGTGAATAAGAATCATAACTTAATGCATACTATTGGCTAAGTGCTCTGTTGAAGTGTGTAATCACAGATCTATGTCCCATCTAGGTTGTAGACACTTGAGTCCTGCAACCCCCCCTGCCTCTACCTCGGGTGAGACTTCATCTGCTTCATAGGTGTTGCCGAAAGGGCCAATAGTTAGGGTTTTGTTGGTGCATTGTTGAAGCGTTGAACCATGGGTCTGCTCTTGTGTGTGCCAACAAATGGTTATGTTGTCGGGACTGAAACTGTGATTGCTTGGAACTAAAGAAAAGAAAAATCTATGTGCGTAGATATGTTGTTGTAGAGAGAAATATTCTACTTGACTTGCAAAGATCTGTGCTAAGGAAGGAGCCCAATTTGAAGAAAATAGGTAAGATCTTAAAACTTTGTGCTCTGATAAAGGTAAGATAAGTAGAAATTTTTTCTTCGAAAGTATGAATTTAGGTATGTTTGACAGATTTTTTCCTAGTATGAAAACTAGGGCACAACTAGAAGAAAGAAGACTTGATGTGAATAAATTTGATAGAGATAGTGAAAGATATGTTATTCCTATGCATAGAAAGATTTTTTGGACTAAAAAATGGATGCAGGACCTTAGAAAGAATCTTTGCAGATTGCAGGTCCATCAATTTGATCCTAGTGTGTGGTACATAAAAGGTTGGGGATCATTTAAAAGAAAGAGAGGATTGACACCATGTTATAGTTGCAGAAGACCGATACATCTTTCTAAGGAATTCCCTAGTGTAGGTCCTACTTGTATTTGTTGTAAAGTTGTTGATCATGAGGTTTTGGATTGCCCTATAATGATTGCTAAAGTTGAAAAGATGAACATGAGACAAGAAAACCATGAAGAAGGTCAAGAAACTAAGGATATGATAGAAAACTAGAGAAAATCATAATCTATGTTATTACAGCTGAAAGAAACCTTGAACGATCACATAGACATTAGTTTACCAGAGATCTTAAAGTAAAAGAAGCGCATAGAGACAAGAATAGGAGACTTCAACATAGACTGTGTATTAGATGAGGAAACACAGGTGAATATTATGCTAGAAAATACTTGGGAAATTTTGGGAAAGCCAACTATGATTCCTTCATTGGGAAGGATAGGATTGTTTAAAGGAAATATGATAACCATGTGTGGAAGAGTTACTAACATACCTATGATTTCTCATGGAACATCGACTGAAGAAGAATTTTAAGTCATTAAGTTTGTTGAGAACAACGCCCCTTTTGCATTTTTTTTAGGAAAGACCTGGATTGAGAAAAATCAGATCCGAAGGAAAGAAGAGGAGGCAACTGAAGAACCAAAAAAACGAAAAAAAAAAAAAACCTTAGGGACTTCATGGCTAGGAAAATAGCACGCTTAATAGAAGAACAAGAGGAAAAGTCGAAGCAACTGAGGGCTAGAAACTTATTTTTTGAATTTAAAATAACACAGAAAGGCTTGAAAACCCTATCCATGTAGGAGAGAAGAGAACCTAGCCCATAAGTAGCAAGCGAAGAGGTATTACATTCGAACCCTTTGAAGAACCCTCAACATGTGAAGTTACTAAGCTAAGAGAAAATAAGAATAAGAATGGAAAGAAAAATACATAGACTCGGATCACAGGATAGAAGGCAAGAAAGCTCAATAAGAAGAAGGCAAAGTTAGAAAAACTACAGGAAGTTCCAAAGAAGACTTCGCAGAAGGAAAGCTTGTAGAACTTGAACCTCACCGGAATAGCAGAGCAACACAAACTGACACTTCTCCATGGCAAAGTTATATGATCGTTGGAGGCACCCTGACTGTTAGAATGACGCTCCAGAACGACTAGAAATGCAGTTATTGCCGGAAAATATTGTCATTGGACTGATGAGACTGCACCATAACGGATGGATTGAAGCATTCCTACTCATTGGAGGAATCTGTTACGACATTGTCTATTTATTCCGTCGAATGCTGCACTGGGACCACTTTTTCAAAATGAGATATTCGAGCTAATAGAGAAGTGATCACACATTGCGTTGTGTTGTCTAGACCTCTCCATTGACTCGGCCACATTGAGTATCTGTTCTCCTACCCGAGTTCTTTTACTATGAGTGTGCATGTTGGGTGACATTAGCATAGTAGAAAAATCCATAGAAGAGATCTTGATCGACCTTATGGATAAGAAATTTATGCCTACAGGTATATAGGAATCGTCGATGGGAAGATTGCAAGAATCCCCCTCAACTGGACGTCAATTTGTGCCATCCTGAACCATGACAGAGAAGAGAAGCAATCACCGCAATGATCTAGTGAATGAAAAGCAAATCCCATCGGTCTTGTCTGACTATATCCCTCCCTTGGTTGGAGAAGTTGGTCATGACAGTGTCCCGCATGATTTTGAGTACACACTCATCACTGCGTACCTCCCAAAGGGGATACGTGTAGTAGGACCGAAGTTGGGACTAATCCCAGCTCTAAAGATAAGTGATTTCAACCTCGATGACATAAATAATTATGCGATGCTCGCACCGCATCACTACCTTACGAAGATGATTGGGAAGAAGCCCAAGATATTTACCCAGCAATGGATCAAGGAGATTGCAAAATCGATGATCTTGAACATCATGAAGATCCTCCACTTCGATAGGCATCAGGAGGTTAACGTGTGCGTTAAAATCCTCCTGTCGTGCTATCATGGCGGGTATCTTTGGTTGGATAGGCGCATCACTGTGGATCCGATGTTGATCCACCGGATCACCGGACTAAGCATGTAAGGACAAGATCCACACCATTTCTACCCTAGAAATACATCATATCTCTCCTTGGCCCAGCGCATCAAGGAGGAATATGGCGATGTGGAGAAAGGAAATCGAGGCTACAAGGTATCCTCCATCCAGGATGGTGCAATGTGTCTAGCTTGTCAGCTGATAGTGGGTAAGCTCATCAGAAAGAACCATCCTACGTAGGTCACAGGATTCATAGTCGAACTTACAAGGAAGTGTGTCGAAGGGATGCATATGAACTGGGCAAGCTACCTCATCAGTGAGTTGGAGAAGGATTGTTGTGAAGTGCATGACCAAGGTTATGAATTCCACTTCAACTGGTTATTGATTCTCATAGAATTTGTCACTTGGGAGATTCCAGAGGGAGCGACATTCCCAAAAGTTGAGCCATCAAAACCACTGGTCGTGATGTTATAGGAAAATTCCCATGCAGACAGGTGAATTCCCTCTTGGATCTTAGACCCCTATGACCAAGATAGGAAAGTGTTAACTTTTATCATTGACATTCCTTTTAACATAGCTAAACTATTCAATAGAGAAGAGTAATATAGTATGAGTATATTTTTATGACGTTTGTCCTCACTCATTCCAAGTTGAACCTTGATCCCCAAGCCTTTCAACAAGTCCCGCAATCCAATAAACCACAAAGACAAATCATACTTCCTATTCTAGCATGATTAGTGTAAAACTAGATTCATCCAAAGAGACAAGTCAATGCAAACGTACACCAAATTGAAGGAAATAGGCCAAGCACATGTATTAATGAGGAATTAAAAGATATATTTACAAACCATTGATGAAGTCACAGTAGCCTCTCCAAGTCCTCCTCGTCCAACCCTTGCACAAAGCTCCCAAATCATATGTTTGATACCTCCAATTTGCTTCCTTCCTTATGAGATCATAAGTTTGATATATCTAAACTTCTACATGCTTACCTCCTCCATGGAAAACCCTCATTATATAGGATTTGGAGGCTTAACCACCATTGAGAGGATCTTTCATCAGATCCACTAAAAAATGGATCTCTAAGATATTTAGGGAGAAAATAGGAGGAAATATCTCTCAAGGATTTTAAGGAGGAAATATTTCAACCATCCATGAGATCCTCCACCTTCCCTAAAAAATAGGAAACCAAATGTGAGGTGGATTATCACACTTAATTACTTTCTTTTTCATGAATATTAATAATAATTCATGTGCACTTGATTCTCACACTTAATTAATTTCTTTTTTCATGAATATTAATAATAATTCATGTGCACTTGGTATTTTGGCCTTCATGTAATATGTCCCTCCTCCACATTGACTAGGGATTGTGACATAGGTTATTCCATGGTGTCGACGTGTATGAGACACTTATATGACACTTTACGACACTTAAGGTGAGGTACCTAGGTGTGAAAATTTCATGTGTAACATGCGAGGTTCACCACATTATGGTATACAAGTGATATGATGAAGCAATGGCAATCAAATGCGGTCTTCCACCCTTACTACCTACACCTCAAGTGTTCCATTGAATCATTTCCCCAAATGATCCCGAACACCTTGCATACCTACAGGCCACTAGCAAAGTTCTGCGCAGACCGCCACTTCATCTACATCACTGCGCGAAGGGATGAAAGAAGGAGGAACTATTGTCCTATTACAAATTGAATGATGAATACATGGAGGAGATAACCAAGGAATGGCTAGCCTAATTCCTTGTACCAGTCGAAAGGACAGATCTCTCCAACCCCGACATCATCGAAAGCCCTTTGGTCACCCGGACCGAGTATGACGGACCAAGCAGCGCAAAGAGAAAGAAGAAAAAGTAGGAAGTGCAGAACATAGACAGTGAGGAAAATAACAACGCATTAGAGGAAACTGCATCTGAATAACCTGCAGGAGGAGGAGGAGATGAAGTAAACCAAGAGGAGGAAGGGGAAGAAGACAAAAAATAAGAGGGAAAAGTGACACCACCAAAGGATCCCCTTATAGGGGCTGATATGTCCAAGAAAAGGAAGGGTTCTCCGCAGAAACCCTCAACACAGAAGAAATCCCAAGCCACTAAGCCTCAGTCACAGAATGTGCTCATAGTGGATGATATCCAACTCATCATCATAGATGTCGAAGATGCCTCAGAGGATATCCTGCAGAGACATGAAGCCAAACAAGAAACATTGTATGACAGGATTGAGAAAGAACTGAAAGACATCTAACAAGCTATCCAATCGATCTGCACAGTGTCCATTGCACCATCCTCAGCAGAGAATGTAGAATTTGGGGATGAGCCCACCCAACACTACTACATATTGAAAAATTTGTGACGACCACTTGCGACGAAAGTACTCTTTCGTCGCAACATTCAAGAGAAAAAGTTCAATTATTCAATTTTTTTCTAAATCCACCCTGTATTTATCGCTATCTCGTTGAATGCACTTTGTCTAAATTAATATGGTCAACGTTTGTCACAAGAGTGACAAATGACTGTTATAAGTGAACGTTAAAAGTGACCGTTAAATATGA
>JZKD02S2065889.1:92033-118271 GCA_000966675.3 Picea glauca
GACATCAATGACAACAACCAATCTTCCAACAATCTCCCCCTTTGTCATTGATGGAAACACTCATGCTCCCCCTATTATCATGATCCCAATTTCTCTCCCCCTTTGACATCAATGGAAAAGGGTAGGGATTCTCCCCCTGAGTTTAATGGCAAAAAATAACCTTCTTCTTTGAGGTTGCTCCCCCTAAACATGTGGCACTCAATAATACTTTATCCTTATTTTTGGTCTTTGGGACTTTTTCTTCCTTGGAATCATTTTGTGTGGATTTTTTCTTCTCTCTCTTCTTCATGTCTAGGATGTATATATTGTTCGGTCTTCTTATTGTAGTTGCAACCAATATTCTTGAGTTATTTTCTCTGATTTTACATTTTTGGGAGTCAAACGTAAGAGTGTATCCTTGATCACAGATTTTACTAACACTGAGTAGATTATGCTTCAAGTCTTAACCCAATAGGACATTCTTTTCTTTTACATTTTTTCTTCCAAGTTCTACTACACCTTCTCCAAGTATTTTGGCAGATGAGTCATCTCCAAATGCAACATTGCCACCCTTTCTCTTCAAGATGATGAATTTTTCTTGACCCCCGGTCATGTGTGAAGAACATCCACTGTCTATGTACCATTCATATTCTTCTTTAAATTATTCAGCGGTTAATGTTATTCAACAATATTCATTGTTTGGAATCTCTTTCCTTATTCATACTTTGGTTGGCATAGAGACATCTTCATTCATATATCTGCAATCTCGTGCTTTGTGTCCAAGATAATTACAGTTGTAGCATACAATATTTTTGTCCATCAATGGGGAAAATGAATTATAACTTTTTTTGAAAAATCCACGATTATTTCCATATCTTCTATTTACACCATTCATGTTTCTTGCATATTTGTTCCTTTCACTAATTCTGCAATTAATTGCCTTATCAAAATTTTTGCAAGTATAACAATGACCAAGAAAAAAAAATTTATACCTTGGAGTAAGTGGCCTTCTTTGTGATGTAGTCCATTTGGGTTCATGATCTTCTCTTCTGTAGTTTCCTTCATAGTGATTGAAGCTTCTTTGATTCCTGAAGGTAGGATGTCTTCTTGGATATTCATCTCTTTTGTAATCATTCCTTCTTTCTAGTATCCTGGTCCACTTCTTATCAACTATCTGTGTAGCTCTTTCTTCAACCTTCGTGTTTGTATCTACATCTTCTTTGTATGAAGTTTCACCCATCCATACAAGGTACCTTGATATGTATTCTCAATACCATAGCAATTTCACCATATGAATCATTCTAGAAAAAACGTTATAGCGAAAATGGTAAGATGACCTGAAAATATCATACCTTAGAACACATCACCAAAAGACTTCATCCTCCCTTGAAATCCGGCCTTGTTTACTTCTGATTTCCTCTTAAATTTGACTTGTGTATCAAATGAATGTATAATGATATTTATTTATACCATTTATGTCACTTCCTTTTATCATTAGGGCCGACCTGACACTTTCTTATTTTGTAATTATTTTCTTTAATTATCTTCAGGGCCTACATGTACTTCCTTCTTCAATTCACTTTGTTATCTTCAAAAATTGATTTCTCCTCAACCATGAGGATCCACATGACGTGCCACATACCACTAGAAACAGCATGATGTATACTATCCATCCATGGGTCTTGTATCTACATGTGCACTTTCCTTCATGTCGAAATACCTTCATCAATCTTGCGGTCCAAAACCCATGACTAGGGTTGACATCAATGACAACAACCAATCTTCCAACAGTGTGATCTGATATTCAAATATATCATATGGTTTACGAGACAAAAATAACCTTCCATGGTTATTAACAGAGAAACAAAGAAATGATGTAAAAGAGGTCAATCAAAGAATTAAATTTCCCGTGGGTATTGCTTCAAACATAAAAAATATCTTAACGAAGAAAGGTGAATTTGGTGGGGTAAAAACACATAATTGACATACCTTCATTAAGGTAATGATTTTGGTATACATATTTATATATATTGGCCTTATAGATCTTTTATTTTGTTTATTTTTTCTTGTCTACTTTGGTCGAAACAAACAACGATTCATTTTATTGTTATAGTATGTTCTACCGCTATCTCTCCCAAATGACTTTGAGAACAACGCCAAACAAGTTATATATGATCTTGTAAAATACATGAGGCAAGTAGTTGTGATTTATATGAAAAATGTTCTTTCAAATTATTTTTGTACTTAATGACACGTGTTTTACTTGTAATGTAATATATTATAATATGTTATGTTGAGACATTTTATTTTCTTGTGTCATGATCTCATGTAGATGGTTGTCATTGAAAGAAATCCATGAAGATGATATAGAGTATTGGAAGAGAGAAATTCCTCGTCTAATGTGTGAAATGAAAAAGTATATACCTCCTACATTTTTCAATGCACAAGAACACTACCTCATACACCAAGTTGAGGAGATTGAAATTTGTCGACCTGTTCACACAAGGTCAATGTGGATGGTGGAGAGGCACTTGAAATCATTAAAAGTGTTGGTTAGACAAAGAGCACGTTCTGAGGGTTCTATGGTGGAGGGATATATGGTATATCAATCCATGGTGTATATTAGTCAGTATCTTCCTAAATTAGCAATGTCATCTATGCATGCAGTGGATCGCATTTGGGATGTGAACTCCATCAAAAAATTTGAAGATCAGGAGCATTTGTTGCGGCAAGGTAGAATGAAAAAAATGATAGGTAATATATTAATAATTGTGAAAATTTATATTAATAATACATATAAAGTTTAGTTTTTTATGTATATGATCATACTCATTAATATATTAATATAATTYATTTCATAAATTATAAATATTTATAATTRCCTGCATATTGTACGTTATACCTAATATTTAATATTGTTGAATTATGTTTTTTTTGWTTYAGTTGCTCAAGAGTGGGATACACTGCATTTATACATTGAAAATAATCTTGACTGGATGAATGTATGGATTGAAATATGTAAACAACATAATGGAGGTAGGTTATCATGGCAACGACTGTCTAAATTGGTTAGAGAAGCTCGTCGTAACAGAGATGCCAATGTTATGCAGAGGGAAATTGATTTAACATATGGTTTGAAAGATGGACAGGTAAGAAAATTCACCCATTTTATATTATATTAATGTGACTACATGTATACTGTATTTTTCAGATACTTTTGAAGTTATATAAATATATGTTAATTTATTAATTGACAATGCATCTTTTACATATCTGACATATTCCAGTTGAAACACCACAAGGATATGTGGTGCAATGGTTGTAAATTTCGCACCAAACAATTGGATGAAACCAGGAAAACTTATGATAGTGGGATAATTGCAGTATTCCAGGTAACTTATGTTTCCTCTAGGAGTGACAGACATCCTTGAGAATCTGAAAATAGATACTATGGGTATTTAAACGATATACATGAGTGTGACTTTAATTCCTTCAAATTAGTTATGTTCTATGTCAAATGGTATAAGTTAGGAATGCATGAACCGATGAGGAAAGAACTGTTATTCAACATGCCAATGGATTTCCAATGATTAAAACAACGATGTTTGAAAGAGGACATGATCACTACGCTTTTCCAAGCCAATGTGAACAGGTCTTTTACTCAAATGTTCTGGGTGAAAGGGATTGGTCATTTGTTTTTAGATATGATCCAAGAGGAAGGCCAATTAAGTATACTCATTTATAGGAAGAAGATGATATTGAAGATCAAGATTATGATTCGACAGATCAAACAGAGCTGAAATATCATGGAGGGTCGACAGATGAAGAAGACAAAGAAGATCATGATCCAGGCGTAGGAGACAATATTTCAATTCTTGATGATGATGTCGATGAAAATATGATCGAAAATGACATTGATGATGATGATGATATCATCAATCCTTTCAACATCGTTTCAGAACCGGATGATGATACATATGTCGATTTCGACGAAGAAGATCAAGATAGAGAATAAGGATGATTACACAAATGTTGAGGTTGGATTAGGTACGTGATTATATAATATTTTAATTTGTATGAATTATTCTCTTAAAATAATTTACTTTTAATGTCATGGGTTAATTACATGTTTTTAAGTTTTATGCGAAATTTTATATCCTATGTTACATGTTGTTTAATTATTATTTGAAACCTAAAAATAGTTGCCAATATACTAAAGTACGTGGTAGACTAAAAATATCATTTAGAAATACATAATTTCATGTACCTTCATTAATTTTTGTTTTTGTAGTTTCTATGCATGAATCTTAATAGGATGTTGCTTTCGATTATTTTATATTTTATAGATTGGGTTTTGGGGATCAATTGAGAGTGATGTGAGGGGGAGGGGAGGGACCATATGAGATTTCACCTTCACGTGGTTTCCCTTTTTCAGTAGAGGATAAATTATTCTTGAAACCAAGAGAAGCCCTTTCATTTTTATACCATCATGATCGCATAAGATTTCATCAATATTGTACCTATTTGAATCTTCTTAGAATTGAGATTTGTTACATAGTCATTGAAAAAATACAAAAGACTTATGTAGCGGATATTAATTTGGTTTTTGTGTGGGACATTTTATTCCATTAGTATGTTTTATACAAAAATACTGGATCTTTGGGAATACACCATGGTCAAGGAACGAGGAAAGGAACAAGAAACAAAAATTGTACGAGGACTAGACATCGACAACAGTGACCTGCGAATGGGGCCAACGTTGAAATTTTTTCAAATAGTTTCTCTATGCACTAAAATTTGTCATGGATAGACTATTGGAATTCCTTAATGATATGGGAGGGTTTCTAGACTCAAATTTAACTGATGCACCCAATTTCTTCCATCATCAATTCATCATGTAAACCATAAACCCTAATTTTCTTTCAAAGTACACAATTTGGTTGACGCAAATTTTAGGTTTTCGTCATTCTTTCTTCATTTTTCTTTAAGGTTCTACATTAATGTATATACAATGTATCTGGGTCATATTTGTGATGAAAATCCCTCTTTTTCATTGATTTCTTAATCAACACCATCAAGATACAAGAGGCGGGCAACAGTGACATGTGAATGGGGCCAACGTTGAAATGTTTTCAAACTGTATCTGTATGCATTGAAATTTGACCTTGATGGACTATTCACATGCCTTAACGATATGGGAGGGTTTCTGGACTCAAATTTGACTAACACACCCACTTTCTTCCATCATCAATTCATCATGGAAACCATAAACCCTATTTTTCATATGTTCTAGTAGATATGTTAATGATTCCAAGTTTCATACTTGTATTTGACTGAAAGTCCAACTAGATTGCAAAGTATCAAATTGATATTTCCAATTGATAAACCAAACATGAAATGA
This sequence comes from Picea glauca, assembly GCA_000966675.3. Taxonomy (NCBI): domain Eukaryota; kingdom Viridiplantae; phylum Streptophyta; class Pinopsida; order Pinales; family Pinaceae; genus Picea; species Picea glauca. The sequence continues at coordinate 97,414 of JZKD02S2065889.1, forward strand.
ATCCAAGCATCATTTGATATCGTTGCAAGAGAGACGAATGTAAATAATCTTGCGACGAATTTGCTATACTATCGACGAAAAAAGTTCGTCGATAGTATACCTAATTCGTCGCAAGAATATTGTGTCTAATTTGAATGGTGTTACATGGTTTTCAAGGAGTGTAGGGATTATATTATGGTTAAATGTAGTGTAGTATATAAGAACAATCTCTATGCCAAACCTCAAAATGGATAGTACCATATCTTGTTCATAAGACAAATATTCTTGGTATGTTTCATTTGTGGTGGCTCAAGCCCTCAGTACACATGATGCCTTACAATGAAATGTAACAATTTTACTATTGAATGATAGTTTTATCTCACCCATGGTTAAGGAAATAAATTAATGTTCTTAGGTCCTATTTTAATCTTCTTATAATTGAGATTCGTTACATAGTCGTTGAAAAAAGACAAAAGACTTATGTAGCAGATATTAATTTGGTCTTTGTGTGGGACATTTTATGCAATTAGTCTGTTTTGTACAAAAATAATGGATCTTTGGGACTACATCATGGTCAAGGAATGAGGAACAAGTAACAAGGAATGAGGAATGAGGAACACAGAACAAGGAACAAAAATTGTACGAGGACTAGACACTGACAACAGTGACCTGCAAATGGGGCCAACATTGAAATTTTTTCAAACAGTTTCTATATGCACTGAAATTTGTCATGGATAGAATATTGGAATGCATTAACGATATGGGAGGGTTTATGGACTCAAATTTGACTGACACACCCACTTTTGTCCATCATCAATTCATCATGTAAACCATAAACCCTAATTTTCTTTCAAAGTAGACAATTTGGTCGATGCAAGTTTTAGGTTTTCATCAGTCTTTCTTCATTTTTATTTTAGGTTCTACATTAATGTATATACAATGTATCTGTTTCATAGTTTTGATGAAAAATCCCTCTTTTTCGTTGATTTCTTAATCAACACCATCAAGATACTAGAGGTGGGCAACAATGACATGTGAATGGGGACAGCGTTGAAATGTTTTAAAACTGTATCTGTATGCATTGAAATTTGACTTGGATAGACTATTCACATGCCTTAACGATATGGGAGGGTTTCTGGACTCAAATTTGACTGACACACTGACTTTCTTCCATCATCAATTCATCATGGAAACCATAAACCTTATTTTTCATATGTTCTAGTAGATATGTTAATGATTCCAAGTTTCATATTTGTATTTGAATGAAGGTCTAACTAGCTTGCAAAGTATCAAATTGAGATTTCCAGTTGATAAACCAAATATGAAATGAATCCAAGCATCATTTGATATCATCGCAAGAGATACAAATGTAAATAATCTTGCGATGAATTTGCTATACTATCGATGAAAAAAGTTCGTCGATAGTATAGCTAATTCGTCGCAAGAATATTGTTTCTAATTTTAATGGTGTTACATGTTTTGCAAAGAGTGTAGGGATTATATTATGATGCAATGTAGTGTATTATATAAGAACAATATCTATGCCAAACCTCAAAATGGATAGTACCATATCTTGTTCATAAGACAAATATTCTTGGTATGTTTCCTTTGTGGTGGCTCAAGCCCTCAGTACACATGATGCCTTACAATGAAATGTAACAATATTACTATTAAATTATAGTGTTATGTCACCCATGGTTGAGGAAATAAATTAAGTTTCTTAGGTCCTATTTGAATCTTCTTGTAATTGAGATTCGTTACATATTCGTTGAAAAAACACAAAAGACTTATGTAGAGGATATTAATTTGGTCTTTGTGTGGGACATTTTATGCGATTAATATGTTTTGTAAAAAAATAATGGATCTTGGGGACTACACCATGGTCAAGGAATGAGGAACAAGGAACAAGGAATGAGTAATGAGGAATGAGGAACAGAGAACAAGGAACGGGGAATGAAAATTGTACGAAGACTAGACACCGACAACAGTGACCTGCGAATGGGGCCAACGTTGAAATTTTTTCAAACAGTTTTTGTATGCACTGAAATTTGTCATGGATAGAATATTGGCATGCTTTAATGATATGGGAGGGTTTCTGGACTGAAATTTGACTGAAACACCCACTTTCTTCCATCATCAATTCATCATGTAAACCATAAACCCTAATTTTCTTTCAAAGTACACAATTTGGTTGATGAAAGTTTTAGGTTTTCGTCAGTATTTCTTCATTTTTCTTTCAGGTTCTACATTAAGGTATATACAATGTATATGCATCATAGTTGTGATGAAAAATCCCTCTTTTTCTTTGATTTCTTAATCAACACCATCAAGATACTAGAGGCAGGCAATAGTGACATGTGAATGGGGCCAACGTTGAAATGTTTTCAAACTGTATCTGTATGCATTGAAATTTGACCTGGATAGACTATTTGAATGCCTTAACAATATTGGAGGGTTTCTGGACTCAAATTTGACTGACACGCCCACTTTCTTCCATCATCAATTCATCATGGAAACCATAAACCCTATTTTTCATATGTTCTAGTAGATATGTTAATGATTCCAAGTTTCATATTTGTATTTGACTGAAGGTCCAACTAGCTTGGAAAGTATCAAATTGATATTTCCAGTTGATAAAAAAAATATGAAATGAATCCAAGCATCATTTGATATCATCGCAAGAGAGACAAATGTAAATAATCTTGCGACGAATATTCTATACTATCGACGAAAAAAATTCCTTGATAGTATAGCTAATTCGTCGCAATAATATTGTGTCTAATTTGAATGGTTTTACATGGTTTCAAAGGAGTGTAGGGCTTATATTATGGTGAAATTTAGTTTATTTTATAATAACAATCTATATGCCAAACCTCAAAATGGATAGTACCATATCTTGTTCATAAGACAAATATTCTTGGTATGTTTCCTTTGTGGTGGCTCAAGCCCTCAATACACATGATGCCTTACAATGAAATGCAAAATTTTTATTATTGAATGATAGTGATATGTCACCCATGGTTAAGGAAATAACTTAAGTTTCTTAGGTCCCATTTGAATATTCTTATAATTGATATTCGTTACATAGTCATTGAAAAAAGACAAAAGACTTATGTAGCGGATATTAATTTGGTCTTTGTGTGGGACATTTTATGCCATTAGTATGTTTTGTACAAAAATAAATTATCTTGGGGACTACACCATTCTCAAGGAATGAGGAGCAAGGAACGAGTAACAAGGAATGAGGAACACAAAACAAGGAACAGGGAATGAAAACTGTATGAGGACTAGACACCGACAATAGTGACCTGCGAATGGGGCCAACATTGAAATTTTTCCAAACAGTTTATGTATGCACTGAAATTTGTCATGGATATACTATTAGCATACCTTAATGATATGGGAGGGTTTCTGGACTCAAATTTGACTGACACACCCACTTTCTTCCATAATCAATTCATCATGTAAACCATAAACCCTAATTTTCTTTCAAAGTACACAATTTGGTTGACGCAAGTTTTGGGTTTTCGTCAGTATTTCTTCGTTTTTCTTTTAGGTTCTACACTAAGGTATATAAAATGTATCTGCATCATAGTTGTGATGAAAAATCCCTCTTTTTCTTTTATTTCTTAATGAACACCATCAAGATACTAAAGGCGGGCAATAGTGACATGTGAATGGGGCCAACGTTGAAATTTAAAACTGTATCTATATGCATTGAAATTTGACTTGGATAGACTATTCGCATGCCTTAACGATATTGGAGGGTTTTTGGACTCAAATTTGACTGACACACCCACTTTCTTCCATCATCAATTCATCATGGAAACCATAAACCTTATTTTTCATATGTTCTAGTAGATATGTTAATGATTCCAAGTTTCATATTTGTATTTGACTGAAGATCCAGCTAGCTTGAAAAGTATCAAATTGAGATTTCTAGTTGATAAACCAAATATTAAATGAATCCAAGCATCATTTGATATCATCGCAAGAGAGACGAATGTAAATAATCTTGTGATGAATTTTCTATACTATAGACGAAAAAAGTTTGTCGATAGTATAGCTAATTCGTCGCAAGAATATTGTGTCTAATTTGAATGGTTTTACATGGTTTGCAAGGAGTGTAGGGCTTATATTATGGTGCAATGTAGTGTATTCTATAAGAACAATCTCTATGCCAAACCTCAAAATGGGTAGTACCATATCTTGTTCATAAGACAAATATTCTTGGTGTGTTTCCTTTGTGGTGGCTCAAGTCCTCAGTACACATGATGCCTTACAATGAAATGTAAAAATTTTACTATTGAATGATAGTGTTATGTCACCCATGGTTAAGAAAATAACTTAAGGTTCTTAGGTCCTATTTGAATCTTCTTATAATTGAGATTCGTTACATAGTCGTTGAAAAAAGACAAAAGACTTATGTAGCGGATATTAATTTGGTCTTTGTGTGGGAAATTTTATGCCATTAGTATGTTTTGTACAAAAATAATGGATCTTGGGGACTACACCATGGTCAAGGAATGGGGAACAAGGAACAAGGAACGAGGAATGAAGAATAAGGAACACAGGACAAGGAACAAGGAACGAAAGTTGTACGAGGACTAGACATCAGCAATAGTGACCTGTGAATGAGGCCAACGTTGAAATTTTTTCAAACAATTTATGTATGCACTGAAATTTGTCATGGATATGCTATTGGCATGCCTTAACAATATGGGAGGGTTTCTGGACTCAAATTTAACTGACACACCCACTTTCTTACATCATCAATTCATCATGGAAACCATAAACCCTATTTTTCATGTGTTCTAGTAGATATGTTAATGATTCCAAGTTTCATATTTGTATTTGACTGAAGGTCCAACTATATTGCAAAGTATCAAATTGAGATTTCAACTTGATAAACCAAATATGAAATGAATCCAAGCACCATTTGATGTCGTCACAAGAGAGAGAAATGTTTGGCTCATTTGAGATCTTTGGAGCCCCTTTCCTGTTTAGTGGGGCTTCTCAGGTTGTTTCATGTTCATTGGGGCTTCCCGGGTTTATTCCTTCCCCCTCCCCCTTGGCGTAGGGAATCAATTCCTATGTATCCATATTATTTGCAGTCATGATGATTCTATGTTGGACCTGGCCCCATTGTTCTAGGAATTTCTGTGTATGATTGTTCATATCACTATATTATACTTTGGCACATATTTTCCATCCCCATGTTGTACTATATGGAGACCCCATTTTGTCTCATTCACTTAGCTCCCTTATGCCATGCATACCATTGTATCATTTTTATGATATTTCTTAATGAGTATGGATATGCCTAACTTGTCCCTATTGGGATCTTGTACACCTATCACCTTTTGACTTTGTTGTTGATAGGTGGTACTCTATGGTTCATCCATAGGTGGTCCTCCTTCCTTGGACACTTGTCTCCCTCCTTGGTCCTCTCTGAGCATTGCAAATAAAATTGTGATGTATTTTGGTCATACAATTTCATCCTAACCTCACACATCATGGGGAAGTATGTTATCACCTAAAAACTACTCAATTGTGACATTTCCACAAGTTTTTGTTGAAATATACCATTATCAACATGTTTACTATCCATTTCACCTCATTTCCCACCTCCGCTATACCTCTATAAGTCGCTAGGAAAAATCCTAATTTTGACCCATTAAAGCTAGCGCAAATAATAGCCCTGAAATGTGTGTCATTGTGTGGAAGGTACCCCCAAAAGCTACATTGACCCATCAAAATCACAATTTTGATTGTTCCCAGCCCAAATTTTCCAGAAAGGGAAAGTAGTTATTAGTGGAAATTTCTAAACTCTAGTTGATATTCCTAGGCTTGATTTTGTCATATTTAATAACTTTTTTTTATCATGTCAAGGGTGTTTAACCACTACATTTCCTATAAATAAAGGCCTGAGTTCATTCCATCCATCCATCCATCCATAGTAGGTACATGCAGCCAAAACCACACTAGATATCTCCAAGACTCCTTCCTCTTGATAGTGTTTTCTGTGTTTTGATAACTCAACCAAGGAGGGGATATATACACATCAAGGAATTCATGGACCCTCCCAAGAAGGAATATTTGGAGCCACATATTCAAAAATTCTACTCCCTAGGTGATATCTTTGATCTTTCTATTCATTATGGAGATATTCTTTGCATTATTTCAAACTATATGTTCATGCCTATTGTTGTAATTTCTTGGTTTTCTTTCTTGTCACATGAATATACTAGGGTTTGAAGCTTTGTGAAGCATATTTAGGATATGGTTTTCATGTTATACTTTCATTTTTGTCGGGATCTAATTCATAACCATTAGATTAGTACATTGTGTACACCATTGCTGCAATTTATACCCAACACTTGGTGATTATGCTACTTATCTTGTGAGAGAAGTGCTTGGCTCCATTTTCTTCTAGATGCCTTGAGATGATGTTATTGACTGATGTTCTATTGGTTCCTAGTTTGAAGAAGAATATTCTTTCAGTTTGTTTTATGATATATGTACGTTGGAGAGTTTCATTTGAGGGACAACATTGCGCCATCAATGATTGTAGTTTATCTAGTCTAAGGACTTTTGCTAGAGGGGTGAGAGAAGGTGGTCTTTATGAGTTACTTGTTGATCTTGTGGCACTTTTAAATTATAGTGAGAAGCTAGATTATCCTTCTATAATTGAGGAGGCATTTGCATATAATTCATGGTAGGATTCCATAGAGACAGGTCCAAAACCTATTGTGGAATTAGTGATTAATTTTAAGATTAGAAATGATGTGAGTGTTATACACTATAGGGCCAAGGTTACTAAATTATATTAGATAGAGGGTGTTGACCATGATGTTACTCTTGCATAAAGATTTTGTCAAAAATATGGAATTGACCTAGTTCATGTTGTTTTAGTTGCCACGGGTTTTGAGGTTCATGAGAGATATTATCATTTTCATATGTTGTTAATCACATTATGTGGGTTGTTACCTATACCATGAGATTGGTATTTTAGGATGTATGTGACTTGTGCATATTTATATATTTATGAATTTGATAGATGTGATTCACTTGTCTTGGTCGTGTATGGAGATATGATTATCTTTTAGGATGTCTTAAATAGATAATGATGTGATGTTTGTTGATTTTGGCCCACGATGTTGACTTGAGGGATGATGGAGTTAGGTAGGTGTATTATGACCCAAATTTATTCTCCTTCAAATTCACAAGTGGTTAGCACTCATTGAAGGTTCGTGATGATGTGATAACATCCTAAGCTTACAACAGATCATGACATGCTCCTATTCCTCTTTCCTGACAACGAATCTCCTGTGATCTGGTACAACAAATCTTCTGCGATCTGGTACAACAAATCTTATGCAATCTGGCTAGAACGTGACCACCAGAGAAGACAACGAATGATTCTTGATAGTAGTTTTCAGGGTGTATTGGCAGTAACAACAACAATATGTGCCCTCCCTTAAGCTCTGGCAATCAAAATATGTGACAATTTGAAAGAAATTCCTTGCGAACGGTGGCAACGATTCAATAATCAAATCCGCAGAGGTGACTTGCTCTCTCATGCAATTCCGGCGAACATCAAATTCTTTAGCATCTTAACAATAACAAAGATCCTTCAATGTAGTGTACCCCCTTCAAAACTCTTCAGCAACTTGAAGATGCAACCTCCTCAACGCACAGTGAATTAGAGTTTCATGGATGACATTTCCATGCAGCAGATTGATGGACGAATCCTGGTGATAGACGGGTGGCTCCTCCATGTAGCAACTCAATAATTGCTAACCTTCTCTGATTATTATAAGAGTGTTTGGTCAGTTTGCACACAAAATTATTACTAATAAGTGGTAACAACATAAATTTGGGTATTAATTGGGTTTCGTTTGTGATTGTTATCCTGTACACCAAGATTAATGAAAGGCAGAGATATTTAAAAAATGAGATGAAATTTGGTGAATAAAAATATTTATAAAAAAAAAATTGCAAATACATATATTCATTCTTTTGGTAAATAAACTAAATTTGTATTGATATTCAGCTTATATGACAATACATTGATCATTTTTTTTTAACCCATAATGTTTTCAATCTGCCTTCTAGGTCGCACTAACCATTGTCATTGACCATCTCATACAAAAGGATGTCAATATCAACAAGATAAATGGAATCCCTGTTCAAATTTATCTCTAATAACAAGATAAACACCAAATTATTGTATGAGACCCCCTTGTTTGTGGGACAAGGGATCCCCTATGCCCGGTGATTTGACTCGTAAAGTCTATGGAGGTATACATACCCTACCCCCCTCTAGATTTGAACTTGTGACCTCTTAGGAGAAAACAAAAGTTCTTAACCATTAGACCCACTATAATATATATATATATATATATATAAATTAAAAAATAAATAAATAACAAAACCTTAAACCCTTTTAACAAAAACGAAGCCCCCATTTGTGTATGCATATCCCGGCTGCGCGATCCATACCCCTGCATACCTGCATGCCCGCGTCCATATGTCATATCCCCACACCAAATATACGTTGATCCATATCCCCGCAATAGTAAAGAGGAATGGTCATATCCCTGTGATAGCATACCGACCATAGATGGAGAAACAAGACACAGAGAGAGGATAAATACTAGGTCATGAAAAAACCAGGAGAGAGAGGTCGTGAATAGATGAGAAAGAGGGTGTGGAAAGAGGAGAAAGAGGTCGAGCACCTTAGCCCTAGCAATGATAGAAGGAAAGGTAGATTTCCACGACCATAAATGCCTCGCTCTTTTTTCAGATTTAATTATGAAATTGAAATTTTGTATTTCATTTTGGTTTTCTGAGTCAAAATATATTGGAGGGAGATATAACTACATTATTTTTGTACATGTTTCTAAACTCATCAACATTGCAAGCATCTCATACTGTCCCTAGAAATTTATGAAGAAATTTTAACTGACCTCCTTAGTTTGTCCAAGTCGATGTGCTCTGTCCATGGCTTGTAAATCCAAGGTTGGATTCCAATCACTTTCATAAAATATGATAGTATCAACTGCTGTCAAATTAATTCCCACAACGCCCTCTCTTGTGCTTAACATGAAGATAAATATATCTTGCCTGAATTAAAAAAAAAAAAAAATATGTAAATGAGTTTAAACTTTACTCCAATGCATGCATAAAGTTCCCCAAAAAACCCATCTCATTCATATTTACCATACTCATATGACTCACAGCTACACGTACTGATAAGTATGTCAAGTATGAGATCTGGCTAAGTATTGGGTGGTTAATACTGGCCATACTAACTAGTGTTGGCCAGAATGGTATTCCTACTTGTTTTGAAATTCTCTGACCATGTCATGATGATTCCTTATAGTTGAAGATCCATCCAGGCGAAGAAAATTATACTTCCTATAATTCATATAGTCATGTACAAGATACAACTTTTTCAGTTGGTTATGAAAGAACAATAATAAACAAAGAAAATGCAAGACAACAAATTAAACTCATAGACTATCATTTTGGCTCAGATGCCAATACATCCTTCAAGTCCAAGTAGTTAAAACCACTTGTAATTTGATCCTGATCATAGAACATCAGTTCTATGTGCTCTGGCACAACACACTAATAAGACAAATATATTGTATGTGCAACTTGTATAAGAAAATTCAGAAGTTCAAAAAATCAATTTAAAAAGAGATTACATCAGAGAAAAACATCGAAAATCTACGATCAAGGACTTATCAAATAATTATTTTTGACTCCCACCTCAAGAATATCAAGCATTTTAGTCATTTGTGCAAATAGGAGAACCTGGTGGTTTTGAGCAAAAAGATGCTTCAACAAAGCATCCAGTGTCTGAAGTTTTCCAGAATCATGTAGCCATGTCAGAAAGCGTATTTAAAATAACATAAATAAGAAATTTGAATTCCTTTTGAACTTCATTTTGTTGAGTTTGATGTTAATATAAAACATAGGAAACTAAATTAAAATCTGAAAGTGATAATATGGGTTTAGAATGCAAATTATCTCATGCTTTCTAAAGAAAATGGATGAATGCATTTGCCAAGCCTATAAATCAATCAAAATACTAATCATTCAAAACTTTAGGAGCATATCATTAATAGTTTTGCAACATCAACATGTTTTAAAGGGGGTGATTCTCCAAATATCCTATTAGTAAGATCCAGGACTGGCTTCTGATTAAACAATTATGAATCTATTTTTTGAATTAGATGTTGAGGATCCTGTGGTATGGCTGGACCATTTAACTGAGATGTGCGAGAAATTCCCACTAATAGATTTTTAACCCATGGATGGTGAAGTTCTTCTGTTCTTTGATATGCAAAACCCCTATCTGGGCATACAACATCAACCTACAAACCAATGATAAAGCTTCAGTGGATGTCTTCCACCAAGAAGCCATGAATGTTATGTTTTGACCAATGCTGACAAGATTGTATGCAAAAAGAATAAAAGGTATAATTGACAAAATTAACAAATTAAACTAAGTAAAAACATATTGCTTGGAAGTTGAACAAATTTCAAACTAAAAAACATATCGGAGGAGCACAAACTGGTGGAATGAAAGAATAAATAGCTTTTAGCAATGCAAAATTATTGAGAAACCGATCATGATGGGAGACAACCAATTCCTCATAGGGTGCATTTTCAGGCCCTGTGGCACAATTTGTATTCAATTAGATTAATTTTGCACATGTTGGCAACATCAAAATTCTAGTGACAACTTTGACTTTTCCCTCCCCCATCCGATCATACTGAAATCTATTTTCCTCACTTTCCAAAAAAACATCAATGATTTCATTTAATATTTGTCGATCTTGTGCCATGCAAGAAAACAACAATCGCTCCATATCTGAAGCCTTAGCGAAAAAAGCTACCTTCCCTGGTGACATGTCAATCATGCGAGAAAATCCAAATGTACCACTTTTAACAGGTAAAACAGACCCAAGAGAATCTTCTTGTGGTGGAAAAATCGATGTATGGACATGTTGTGGATAAAACACATTCAACAGGTTGTCCAATCACTTCTTCTGAAACCCCTGAGATGATCCAGTGCACGAAGTAGGCAGGCTTTTAGTACCCTCTTTGTAAATGAACTTGGGAACCTGGAAATCATGTGCATGATATGAGTGTTGTAAATGAAAAAGGAATTTACTATAATTTCATAAATGATATAACCATCAACATTATTGTAGTTAGTCCACCAAGAAATAGAAAATAGGTTTAGATTTGTTGCCTTGTATGAGATAGGGTTTCGACTTCCAACATAGTGTATTTCTTCCAATTCTCGAAAAGGAGGTGGTGAAAGAGAGTTTGGGATTCGCCCAAAGTGAAATAATGTGCGACCTTCATTTCTTTCAAATAAGTCTGGATGATTGCAGACTTAATGCCACAAAGAATAAACACTCTTGTAAACTTTATTTGGAAACTATAACATTAATAAAAGGCCAAGTTTTTTAATCTCCATCAGATTAAGGATTTAGCTCCAGTAAATCATAAAATGCATAAAACTATGGGCCCCACAACCCAACTTCATATTGATTCTCTAATATCATTTGTTTACTAATCAAACATATTTAACGTGTGAATATTACTAGGCAATTCCGATGAAAATTGTTCATTTGTATTAAAATGTGATTCATTCCACAATAGAACTAGAGTCAAGAAGACTCATTCAAATGTCATTTAGAAAGAGAGATATGACCATACAAAAGGGACTATCAAGGGAATGAAAAATCCCATCATTTCCCATGAAATAACTCTTTGTTAAGGTTCTAAAAAAAGAGTGTTGCAGGAAGTGGGCTAGAGAAACATTCAAATAAGTCAAGCTTGTAATTGCTCCACAAACTTTAATATTCTTGTGAACAATCCAATGATTGCAGTTGTGTTAAAAAGTGAATTTCATGAGGGATATGGACAGTAAATGCATTCAAGTTGAGGTTGAGATTTATTTCCATGCTATTAATGGATCCTATTACGGAAGAGATGGAAGAAGAAATACTATTAGTTTATTACAGCTCGAATCAAGCAATGTCAACTTTTGGCAATTCTTCAATTCTTGGGGAATGTTACCTAATAAAATATTATTGCAAAGACTCAGCTTATTGAGATATTTCAGTTTGTCCAAAAGGGACATAATTTCACCTTTAAGTAATTTTCACTGAGATCTATCTTCTCTTTATTAATGAGATAACCAAGATCAATTGAGATTCTAGCTGTTAGACAATTATTGTGAACATCGAGAAGATCTAGAGATGTAACGTTCCCAATATCTGGAGGAAGACGTCCAATGAAATGATTTGTATAGACCTCCTAGGATACTAGGGTTTGGAGCCGACCTAACTATGAAGGAATTCTTCTAGTCAATTGATTTTCTCCCAAACACAAGCAAAGATTCTCAATCACCAACCATGGCTGGTTTTGGTCCAGACAAAAGCATTTGCTAATAAAATTAGTTGATTTAGCTTCTAGGGATGAAAAAATTCTTCTGGTATAGAATAATTAAGTTGATCATGGGACAAATACAAGGCATAGAGGTCTCATGTTGGTCATCCTTCCTTGGGTTTATAAGATTCCATGCATTGGCTCCATAATTGCAACAGGTAAGCACACGATTCTCAGGAAGATGAGATGTTTATTGAACTTTAATTTTAGACAAAATCACCCCAGTTGGCTTTGCCTTTGAGGGAAAATATTTTTTCTAGAAAGAATCTTTAATTTGTTAAGAATGCTCACAATTATAGATATAAAAACATAAGTAAGAGCTAGTTCCGATGAGTTTCTCCACCCATGAAGCCACTTCTGACATGGTCAGTCTTTCATTTGGGTCATGCATAACAGAAAGCTCTACAATATCATCCATTCTTAGCTTATCATAGGCTCTACATTTAATTGTAAATCCAAACTGCCATCTAGAATAAATTTTTCCTGGATGATCAGGGGCACTGCCCATTTGATAGTGTTGGGTGGATCAAAATCCATGTCATATCCTTTTCTTCCACTCAGACTCTCTCTTAAAACCTCAACAAATATGTATACATCACTATTCTCTATAAAATTCCAAGACCTATAGTAATCTTAATCAATATAGATAGCATCCCCTTTTTGGATAGGAGAAGTGACGGCAACCTGCCCCTCACAAGCTGGTTGCCCACCAGGACCTTCTCTTTCTCCACGGCCCGAAGAGTTATCAACTCTCCAACTCCCTCCGGAGTTCTTTACCCACAGTTACTTCCGACGATCCTCCCTTCCTTAGTCAATCAAGGAATGGCTCTCGCGACTTCGCGAATTCCACAACGGGGAACTGGACTCTCGGATTCCGAGACCCGATACTCTGGTCAACGTTTATTTTCTCTCGTTAGGTCGGGACCTCGCACTATCGCGACTCGCGACTAGCGTCTCTATCCCTTCGAGTCCTTTACCTCCGAGACCCGAAGTACCGAGATGCCGATGACTCGGAAACCCCGCGACCTCACGCTCTCGCTACTCCCGAGATCAGACTTGAGGCTTCCCGCTCCCGAGATCCGATATCCCGAGATCACCTGTCGCATCATCTGACTTCGACATACTCCATGCAAGGCATTCCAGGACGTCGTGTTTTTGCGTTCTCATGACCTCGCACTACAGGAAGAAAGAATCTTCCGTCGTGAACTCCCGATACATCTGACCCACAAGTCAGGTCGCGATCTTAGTGATTCTCCACGACGAGTCAAGTCGTCGATTATCTTCCTCTTGAAGAGTTTCTCCGTTCACCACCTTTGTTCTGTGAGACCTCCGCAGAGTCGACTTCACAGCAAACCAAAGGGACTATCACTCCTGATCTTTGTTACCCCAGAATCCTTCAGAGAACTTTCACGCACTCTACGCACCCTTCAACCTTCAACCACTCTCCAAGTGTTGAAGTTATTCTGGGTCCTGTGCACTCACACTTGCACCAGCTTCGGCCTTCTCTTATCAGACTTGCTACTGAGACTCCACGTCCAACCTGCACTCACCTGCAAGGCTCGAATAACTCCACCCAACTCTGAACGAAATGAGAACAAAGGTTCAACTACTTAGCCTCCTCGACGCACTCTATGCGGAGGTATTCAACTGCACTCGATGCAGGAATATCCTGGCCTAAGTAGAGAAACAATTGAACCTCATTCCCTCAGGTTACGGACCTGATACGCAATCACATAAGCAGCATATAATAGATAAGCATAAAAGGAAGCAAACATGCACAAGCACAATATCAACAACACACAGAGCTCAAACACATCCATGGAGTTAAATCAGGGCTTTTCCTATTAATTCAATATCTGTACATGGAAGTTCTTCACTAGCTCTCTGCTCTGCTTGCTCTCCAATTGATAATGTTGAATGAATTGTTTCCAAAAAATACAAGGGAGGGTGTCTATACTCCGTTTTCCCTCTTGAAAGCTAAACTGTCTAATCTATAGTTAATTATTCTATCTACTTGCATTAAATTTAAGTAAATGCCTCAGCTACCTAAGGACGAGAGCTTATCCGCTCAAGGTCCATTACATATATAAAGTGCGCTTCATCACATCAAAACATTTAATGTTTGGCGCAGCCATAATACAATGTTTCAAAATTTGAATGCTGGCGCTGTCCAGCTGTCCCTTTGCCTCCTCGCACTGGCTCGCTTGATTGAGTGAGTGATGCTCCTGCATCAAGAAGGAAACCCTTTCACTCTAAATAAAGTTAACCCAAAATATGCTACCCTAGAAATACATAGCTTATAGCTTCTCCCATTAATATGTTTTGCAACACTTACAAATTCTGACAGCCAACAAATATGTTTTAATAATTTGGAGACATGGAAGTCCTAATAACATCTGTGCGTATGATCAATGATGAGGTTGCTAATACTGCAATTGTTCTCATGCTCTAAAGTGAAGGGGTAACAACTTTGCCTCAGTTGTTGAAATGATTGTCGAGTATCATGCCCATGGAGATACTGGTAGATGAGAACATCCAGGTCTTTCCCCAAAGTACATTATCAGTGTTGAATTTAAAGCAACTACAAGAGCCATTCTCCGGAAGGATGGAAAAGACCCTAGCTGAGATCTAGGGCCCCCAGTGCACTCCTGGGGTTCTTGGTCTGGGACCAAATAGTCAGAGCCATGGAAAAAGACCCTTGTAAGGTCCCCCAGTAGATAACTATAATACAACATGTGCTAGACTATAATATAACATGTACATCTTGATAACAGATTCACCTTTAGGATCCTTTTATATCTTGCGTCATATCTATGTATTTTCATGACATCAAAGCCCAAACTATCTTGGTGGATTATAATATTGGAGCTACAGTTAGTGTAGATGCCTTCTCATGTCGAATTCCTTTAGACATCAGTTAACTTCCCTTCGAAGGTGTAAGCAACTTCATTTAAGCAAGTGTTAGCCTCTCTTGAATATTTGTGCCTGTTGTTGAACTTGTACACCCTCTCTCAACAAGTGTGCCCTTCCTCTTAGCTTGTGCACCCTCACTCAAGTGCACCCTCACTTAAAATAAAAAAGTAATAAAGAGATAAAAAAATATCTCATACATAACTTACATCTTATAATTCTCCAACATTGTTCTTTACACTTAGTGCAACAAACACCAAATGGAATGGTTTACACAAGGTCAATGGAGAATGTTATTTTTATCTTATTCTTCAACTTGAATTGAGAATGTATATGACTTGGATTGAGCATGTACATGAATGGTACCTTGAATGTATATGACTTGTATTGAGCCACATCCATATATGTACATCCATAGTTTTTAGTTTTGACTCAATCACATTGCAAAGGGTGTAGTTGTACTTCCTCCTAGTCACCAAGCTTATTGTTGCCCCACGGTAGTAATAATGTGAAGTGTGGAGGGCAGGCCTCTTTTATTTCAAACCCAATATTCTATACCTTTGCATCCACATTGGTATATAGCTCCACATCAACACTCCACTTCAATTTCCTTTGCACTTAACATAGCCCCTTAATTTTTATGTGATTTTTGTTATGTGCTTCAGCCTTCCTTGTAGCCTTTACATCATGTCACCCTTTTTCCTTATCTTTTTGCTTGTAGATGCAAAGTGAAAAGTGAAAAGATATGAACTTCCCTTCACTACATTATTAGCTATACATGCATAAAACTTTCTAAGGAAAAATAATAGGATTTTGGCCAAACTTGCAAAGGAGGTTTTTTTGAAGGCCTTAAACCCTGTAAAACTATATCTTAGAGCACTAAAATTGAACATAAATAAAAAAAAAACATTAAAGAGAACCTTCTTTATTATTGGTCCATTTAGGATTGAACCACACATCCCCATTGGGAGTCTTTTGGTCTATAATCTTCATCCCCTTCTAGTTCTTCCACCTCTTCAAGCAATGGAAGTTGGATGATGCATAATGTAGGAATGGATGGAGTTGCGTGAAAATGTGGGATGTATGTTGCATGGATGTTGTATCAACAAGGTGAATCCCCCATGTTCCTTATGAGTATTCAAGATGTGTATGGTGGTCTCTATAATCATAAAAGTTTACTATGTTAGAAATGATGGCATTTGATTCAATGTTGTATAGGTGTACTAAGTGAACTATGACATTTGCATGGTATTTTTAAAATTTGGGTCATTTTGTAGTACTGCACACATAGTAATCTATCAAGAAATTATTTCTTTACTTAAAACCTCTTTCTCCTTCCCATAGCTAGTTTTCATTGAAGTTGAATTTCTCGCATTTCATTTTCAACTTGCATGGTTTAAAGAGTCGAGTCAAAACACCATCAGTTTCACGACCACTCCTTTGAGTAACAACAACCTAAAATCAAGCGCTAATTAAAATTTATCGAGCAAATTTTCTAGGGCTCTTCAAACCCATCTTAGCTTAGGTGTAGAGATTTGGACTAGGATTGTGAGAATAAATTTCCAAAGTTTCTAAACAAACATAAAGCCTTGAGTTAGGGAGTGAAATTCAGTTGCTATGTCACTGAATTTGGGAATCCCTTCTAACACAAGGGTCAATCACGAGGTCGCATTGGGGCCCTCAGAGTAATCAACCCTACTTTGTTGGTCTTGGTGTTGAATGTCGATTGTCCCCACTCTTCTTTGGTATAGTAGGTGGTACGATAGAGGCCATAATATTTTACACTTCCTACACAAGGTGACAACACAGGGAAGGTGGTGTTGTACCTGGGATCGATGTTGGCTAGACTCACTCAGACTCCTTGGAGGGTTTCCCACTGCTTGGTGAAGTAACTTGCACCAGGGCGTTAGTTCATTAAGCAGGTTGTCAATGTAACTTTCCCACCCGCCGAAACTCAACCCTTCGTGCATCAATTCTATGATGTTGGATTCAATCACCAACTAGCACTTATTTGTGAGAAGGTTTGTTTACATGCTTGAATCCTAGATTAATTAACGTGTGTTGTTTTTTCTCCTTATTTGAACTTAGGATTGAGTTTGTGTCTAATGGCATCAGTTTCGGGTTAATTCCTCATTTAATCAATACAAAATATGGATACAATTAAAATAAAAGGTAATAAAGAGGTAACAAATATCTCATACTTAACTTACGTCTTATAATTCTCCAACGTTGTTCTTTACACTTAGTGAAACAAACACCAAATGGAATCGTTTACACAAGGTCAATGGAGAATGTTCTTCTTATCTTATTCTTATCGCCATAACTAACTTATTCTTCAACTTGGATTGAACAAAACTAATATTTGTATGGTTCTAATCTTGGCTTGAACAAAACTAATATTTGTATAGTTCTACTCTTGTATCGAACAAAAGTAATATTTGTATAGTTCTACTCTTGGCTTTCCTTAGAAATATTTTCAACTAAAGCACCCAAGATTTGCAACACACCAACTGATGGTTGGATTTATTACTCCATAGCATTGACCCTCATCTTCAATGGACATTTCTTATAATAATTCTAATTTGCACAAATCCAACAAACAACAACCTTACTACTATTGTTTTCTTATATCTATATGATAAATTTATCATGTCCTTAGTGTTATCACATTAATATGTCCAAAATCAAGAGGGATATCACATTAAATTAGGTGGTTGACCACCAATATTGGTAATTTCACATTAGTCTAATTGTGCATCCAAAACTAAAGATATAAAAATTTTATTTAGAACTTTGAATATGATGATGGACTACTAACTAACAACACATGCACATGCAACTGAAGGTACAACCAAACAGGTACTTGTCAGATATTTCTTCGTCGAGTGAGGAAATCTTAGGACAAATAGAGGCCATAAATGTGACTGCATCTAGTAGATATGATAAACAAACAATAACTAGAGGTGAAAAAGTCAGAATAAAATTTTGTAGACGCATGAAATTTTTTCTTGTCGAAGGAGGATCATGCTCTTATGATGATGAGAGCATAGGAGACAGATGTTCCACTAAGGTATAAGCATCTGGTGAAACAATGGGTACCTAAGCAACTACCTCCTATAGAGGTTGACTTCGTTGTCAACAATAGGACATATCACATTGCACCATCCTCCCTACATGGCTTGGGGCTATTTTCCATGGATGGAATAATTGTAAAATACAATACAGTAACTAAATTTATGGACTATGTCAGTCTGTGTTACAATTATAACATTTGGATGTGGCTGGTCCGGTACATGCGAAGTATGCAAAGATATGCACTCACCACAAATTATATACAACTAATAAACAAGGATAAAAATAAGGGAGCGACTATCTATATTGAGGGAAGGCCTAAAGCTTCTGGCAATATCGCAGGGTTTATAAACAACACACAATCTGGGACAACAAACAAACAACCGAATTTCATATATGAGGGACGTGAAGAGAATCGGGTAGTCCTGTGCGTAATAAAAAAGATAGCTCCCAGGGAAGAGTTATTAGTGGATTACCATTTGAATCGAATAGAAACATTGACTAATAGTGTGCAGGTTCTTATGCAACACCTCTTTAAGAAACCTCTACTTATTGCATTATATTTTTTTATTATCTTTAACATTGTTGTAAATATTATATTTAACATTGTTTATTTGTTATCATTAACAATTTTTTAAATATTTGGGGGTTCTAATTATATTATAATGTGGAAGGATGATCGTGGAAAAGGGCTAGCCCCAGAACATGCAAATGATTATCAATTTCCACTTTCATTTTATGTTGTTTTTATTATTTGCTTATATAATTTTATTAAAATAACATTGCTTTAGTTGAAATTATATCATATATGTAGTCCACTGGCCATGTTGATCATGATTCTACCAATGAGGAGGGGTTTTATTAATGCGTTGATCTGATGGCCTTAATAAAAAAAAAAGATCATTAAAGCTAACAAGGAAATTGCTAGCTTCTTAGATTGTCCAGATCAAAATCCCGACCTCAAAGCAAAGATCAATCTCCTTATGTCACAACTTAACGCATATAAGGTAATAACCATAATTTAAAGTGTTTTTTTTTAATGTACTCATATATTCAATTATGATACTTTGTTCTTTAACTTTTACATTATCTCACGAAAAAACATTTTTTTTTTATATAAAGTCATTTTTGGAGCTTGTTCAGCCCGATGTTGGTAGTAGTGGCACTACAGAGACGCTACAGAGTCCTGATGTGGGCAGTCATACAACTGCTAGAGAACTATTTACTTCTCCATATTCCACACCTAATTTAGATAGAAGCCATGACATGCACCGCCATACATCCACACCTCAATCAAAGTCTAGAGATGGTGGCAGAGATGAGGATCATAGTGATGTGGTTGAGATGGTTGTATTTCTTGGAGCTAGACGTGTGACAAGCACATGGACCCTTCCATGCACATTTTTGGTCGATGATAATGGACTTCCATTAAAACAATCAAGACTCCCAGGTGGTTTTAATTCATATTTTAATTATTTAATGTTTTCCTCATACATAAATCATCTAGATTATTAAATTTAAATTAGTGATCACATCTTTTTGTGTGTAGGAAATGACCTTTTTATAGACACCTAGAGAGCAAGACCTTGTTTATTTTTGGGGCAACCTTACGCATGAGGTGGAATTGCTAGAATTCCAACCTCAAAAAGGAAATTATGGATTATCTTGAAGGCCTCTTTGGAGTAGACACATTCAATAAAAAAGCGATCACCGCTGCAGTGGGTGAATATTTAAAATATATGCAGGATGTTTATAGATGAAGCTTGGCAGGAAATCCTAGGTATGAGCGTCCTCCCTCAATTCCAGAGAGGGAGTGGAAGGAGATCATTGATGATGAAAAAGAGAAGATTTTGAAAAAATTAGGAGAACAAATGACTGGTACACCAAGGTAAATTACAACTTTTTGAATTCAATACCAGCTTTATTTTTCTTTAGATCTAAATAAAAGTGTGGTTATATATAACATACTTGAAAATTTTGATGATAGGTTGCCTGACACTTCGAAGGCAACCAAAGCAAGGATTTCCAAACATGGCCAACACAAGCTAGGCCAGGGCGACTACTCGAGGTTACAATCACGAATCATAAGTACCCAAACATATTAAAAATATTATTTGTATCACCTTACAAATTTAAGGTAATTGCAGCCAAAAACATTTAAAAACCATACCCTTATGCAATGCAGGGCGACGACTTCGGAACTGAAATCACAGAAGATGACCTCCAACTTTGTTACGAGTATGGTTATAAAGATACGTTTGATCGTAGGAAAAGAATGGGGCAGACCCCAAGATCCAATTTTCGGGATAAGGTAAATAAAAATCTGTCCACATTAACCTTTCATTACTTATAAAATATGTAAATGTTTGATATCGTCCATAATTTAATGTCTTACTTTGTTTTAATCATGGGAGAAG
>JZKD02S2065889.1:238891-260518 GCA_000966675.3 Picea glauca
TTCTAGTTTCCTTAGTTTAGATTATTTAGCTCAGATCACTTTCTCTTTGGTTTCCTTACGAGACCTCAGAGCGGCAAACAGAGCCGTTAAACTCGTCAGGGTGGTCCATACCAAACGGCTTGGGTTATTTAGACAACCCTGGACCGGTTCCACTCTTCCAGTTGACGGATGGACTATTTCGCCCGTCAACAGAAGGTTACTCTCCTTCGCTCTACTCTGGGTAGAGATTTTCCTTACACCCACCTAGCTCAGGCGTCTTCGAGATTTATCAGATGCCTTCCCAACATTAAGCTCGCATCTCCCTTTAGATCAGGTCAGGTTTCGAGTCTTCTATATGCTCCAACGCCCCCTCTTCTATGATTTATCTAATCTCTTTATTGCACACACTCGTGCATTCCTTTCAACATCTCTCTTCCTCTGAGGCCCAAACTGTTCCAACTCCCTCTCTCTCTTTGTGTATTCTTTTTCTTGCACACATGACTTAGGCAGATTCTCGACATGTCCTTCTATTTCTTTTGTTAGAAGGAAACTCATGGGTCAATCCTAGGGACCCATGGTGATATTTCCTATTGTATTCTAGTTGACCACTTCATGTCCCTTCTGAATTCCCTCCATACTTCCCTTCATTGGGGTGGTTGGTTGTTCAACTACCAACCCCTCCTCATTAACTGACTTGTCTTGTTATCCGGGCTAAGGGAAAATAATCTAAATGTTTCCAATTTATATCTCAGCAAGATGGTTTGGGGTCCTTTAACTTAATAGAACCTCCCCTCATTCCTCTAATGATATCATGGCCAATACTTTAAGGATTTACCCATCAAACAATTGTTGACATTTGAAATTAAACAATAATGCATTTACAATATTTGCAAGCCATTGCATGGAAATCATAAATTATGATTAATTATAGGCTGGGGAAAACATGGGTGTTACAATCCCCTCCCCCTTAAAGGAACAATGTCCTTGGTGTTCTTCTCAAAAACACCTGCCATGGCTTCATGTTTCAATTGCTTCAACATCATTTTGGTTTTCTTGGTCTGGCCCTATCCCAGACTCTTGGCATTTAGCACATTCCTATAACAATTTTCAACAACAAGCATATTAGTTATCATTTCATGCAAAACATTTTATTGTTGTTTAAATTCAAGTGGAAATATTCATAAGTTAACACAATTCTTATCTGTGCAGTTAATGGATCTACATCCATATGGTTGTCTCATTAACTTGGCTCACTACTTTCGTTGATATACCCATTGTGTGCATGATCGAAATCAACATATTACAAAAACTATTGGAGTCTTCTCTTCCTTGAGGTCACTCACCCTCTACGCCTAGGCTTAGGCATCCCTGTCTCTGCTATACAATCCCTTGGGTGATCCATCTTTCCTTGCTAGGGATTTCTCACACAAGAAGAATTTATGAGACCTCCCCGATTCTTACAGTTGAGGAAACCCTCATTCTTGTTCTGTCGAAATCATCCATTTGGCATGTGTCACCACAATACATCATTCTATGGGGATCATGGCTTATCACAAGGTTCTCATGTCACAACAGTATTCTGTTACCATGCTTTCGAGCTTGACATTCATCTTTTGTCCCTTTGGATAGATCTTTTATCTCACTTGTATCACATGCATACAATAGTCCATGAGATATTATCATCAATTTATCAAAAAATTTAAATATGTTATCCACATATTTCTAATTCCACATTTTTATTTTTAGATTTGTTCCGCACAAAACCAGATTCACAAGTATGAGATATCTTTCTGATAATAGTTTGGCTCTTTTATAATCAACATGCATTGGTCTTCTTCGTGAACTTACAACACTGCCACATCCAAGACCTTTCTTCCTATAATTTCTTCTTCAATCAGCCAACAAATTGTTAGTTCTCATGCACATCATATTTTCATTGCACACTTGTAGTGGTTCACAAACAATTTCAGAGCTGTGCATACTAACAATCAAGTTCATTTATTCAAAAAGGAAATACCTTTCCTTTCAAAATCCAATAAAACATCAAAATGAATATAATCAATGCACCAATATCCATGGCCACATTCACACATAATGCACCCTTATATTGATTTTCAAATTATTAATTTTCATATTAGGCACTTTTCCTTGGTGGCTTGAAACTCAACCAACTTTTTTCCACATGGTTTCTTTATACACATTTATTATTACAGCATGACTATTTTTTCCTGCTTCATCTGGTCATGACCTCAAATTAGCATACATGAAACTAAAATTTTCACATGAATGCATTCAAGCATTCTTTCTTCATTGGTAACTAGGGTGCCAACATCCATGGCCACCCAATTTCTCTTTTTACTGTGCTACAAGTTTGATAGATTATTTGAAGGTTCTCCTTCCATAATTTGTAGTCCATTACCTTCCCTCTCATGCAAACATGCATTTCCTTAATGAATTACGTCATCGTGCTATCTTTGAGCACTTTTGTTCCCAATCACTCCTTGATTGGGGCAATGTATTCATGACAAATATTTGTTCATGTGTTTGTCCAAGGATTTCAATCATCCATGGTTTTCATAGGTTTACACCTCCATCATGCAGGTTCTTCTCCCTGAATTATACCCTACTTAGGTATCAATGGCATACAACAGTCATTCAGATCACATGCATGCCATCAAAACATAGACTATTTTAGAAGGGATTATTACCCAAACCCATTTTACCTCTCATGCCATGTGGGCACGAAATATTTATACATGTTCTGATTGCCAACACCTTCTCTGATATTACCTCTTCATTGGTTCTCCCCGGGGACTTCTAAAATCCCTTTCACAGTTTTCTTTTATCAACAACCTTCTTGCATTCATCTCCGTTTGAGGTTGTTTACTATTGACAGTTGTCATTCCCTAATAGTTCCAATATTTCTACATGTGAGATACATCACCACATTCACATTTCACATTAGTTGTCATGTAAAATCAAATGCATGTACCATAGCATTTATTTTAGTAAAACATTTTCATATATGCCTTAGCATATCCATATGCAATCCATCGCATTGTCCTCAATGTTTTCATGAGTGCAACCACAATCAAATTTTATTTGCATCTCTCAATATTCTCATGCCAAAATATCTACCTTCATCATCATATCAGTTTATCATCCCAAAGAAGCGTAATAGACAACAAGAAAGGAGTTAAGGGATTCTCCCATCAAGGAATTTTCATCCTAGCTGAATTAATTTCCATGCTTAATTGCCTTCACACACTATAGCTTAACCAAGATCATTCATTTAAACACATTCAATATTGTATATTTCAGTTACTAGTTGTACTTATTTTCACAGTTTTCCTTTTTAAGCATACAACTATGTCTTATTGTTCATAGTTTCATAGTGAGAGAAGTATTAATCACTTTCTCCTTCTTTGTTTTTATATTTTATCCCTCCTGGGATCTACTTGTTCTATCTCTTGAGCAGTCTTAGTCATGTTCACCTTGACCTTGTTGGATAATTCAACATGCTACATCAACAAGTTTCTTATTCATGATGAATCCTGAACTTGTGCACTCCACACATTTTCAAACCAGATATCAGATTGGTCCTCATTCATCTGCATGTCTTGGTACTCATGCATGATATTTTAAAATGTAATCCATGATTCTTATATAAATAGGTTTGCATCCCGTTGTCCAATTCTCAACAGTCATTAAGGTTATAGTTTTTTTCTCTTAGAAAATTTCTTTACATAGTTCCTCCAAAAGAACCTTTTCAACATGCAACTCTCTTGTTGCATGTCCAAACAATCTTACATGACCTCAATTCTTGAGTTATCCTCATCTATGTCATCTCAGATTCTTACATAATATTCCATGAGTAATTATCATCATGCATCTTTATTATGCATTTAGATCGTGCACTCACACATGCATGTTTATTCCATCAATTTGCATTCATTGTACTTTAATCACATGCCTTAGAACACGATATGGATGTCCACCATAGGAAAACTTTATTATTTCATTTCCTTATCTATTGGAAATTAATTGGTTCATGATTGTTCACTACCATTCATATGTAGTCTTTAAAAGCATAATCATGTTGCCTTTTATAATGGAAATAGAGCATCCTTGCTCATTTACCTTTCCATCAATGTATACTAGCTTTTCATGAGGAAAAATGGAACACATCCCCCTCAAGATATTATTTCAACAAGACCCTTCCATTATAGAATCATCCATGCATCCATGGCATTATTGAGATCTGGTAAGTACAAATCTTGCCTCACATTTCACTTATTATGACATTCATATCATACCTTTAAGTTTGTATATGTACATTTACATATATGTAGGTGCTTCACTTGCACCTTTTAACCTCATTCATCCCTATTTGTTGGGTCTTATTATCATTCTTGTTTAAAGATAATTTACAACCACCCTCATGGCTAGTCTCACAAACCTATTCATTTCTTCCTTCATACTAGGAAACCTTATAATGCATTCCATTCATGCACTCAAGCATCCATTTACATCAATGGAGGTTCAACATGCAAGTTCATTATTGCACCTTTTTCCATTTCATTCTTACACATGGGCATTTCAAACTTCCATATCCTTCCTCCCAGAGATCTTGTAGCCATTCTTATGACAAGTCTCATAGGAATACTCAACACCATGCTACCTTTTCTGTTGAGATTTTACAATGATATACATGATATTCACATGGCAAGTCTTGCAGACATATTCATAACTATGTTTCCCTTTTCATATGACAACAGATGGAAAGATAACAATCTTGCCCAAACTACTATAGAAGTATGCAATGACCCAAAAATACAATCTCAGTAATTTCAAAAGTGCCCCAGGCAACATGGAAACTTTTCAAGCTTCTCTTCATGTCTCAGACCATTCTTGGTCAAAAAACCTTTTTATCAAGGGAATCCTTTTTCCATATTCCCTCTCACTACAACTTAAGCACACCAAGCCATATTATTATGGCTACCATCCACCTTTGGATATCAATATGACCCATTGGTCATCTAGAGATGTCCCAACGCTTCCTTTACTACATACAGAATCAACAAGTTTATTAACCACTCTACCTCATTATCATAAGGTAATATGTAAACATTGTCATCAACATGTTAATTATGTCGGTATACTCAGATCATCATTAACCATATGATCCATGACATCATCATATTTTACATCCAATAACAGACTATAATAAGCCTATATGCATCCTCAATCTTTTCCATATGCATTATGGCATATCATCGTGCCCCAAGCACTTTACCCATGCTTATAGTGCAGATGTATTCCAGTTATCTTCCATTTGTATTTGCATGCACAAACATGTCCTTAGATTAATAGGCATATACTTTCTCTTATTATAGCTATGAGCATCATAAGTTCACTCATGTGTTCATATTTCTTTACCTCTTCCATGCGGTCTAGCAACAATCCAAAGGAATCCTTTTTAGTTGCTCAACTAGGTTATTCTCCAGCAACAATTTTATTCATTCACTATAGGTCAAATAAAATTGACCTTGCACATTTTCCATTAGTCCTCTGATTGTGAGGGATCATACACATATGCAAGGTTTAATATTGTATTAAAGTGGTAATTACTACTACTACAGATTCTATCAATCCATACCAATTTCCTTTAAGAAAAAGGAATTTTTCGTAAGGGTCTTAACCCTTATATAATCAACCATATTAATTACAAGATACTCTCCCCGCCCTAGCAGATAGACATTATTATACTTAACACAACAACCCAGCTCATGTCCCTTGTCTAGACTTAGGAAACTTCATAGAAAAATTTGTTCCACCTCTGCCTTTTTCATTCATGTTTTACCAATAATTCCTGTCGACATATTCCTACTCGTGTAAGAGTAGTCATCAATTTGACAAAGGGACAATATAATTTCCCTTGCTGTAATTCAGCCATGGTTTCCAAGGTGCAATTTCAATCTGTTGTCCTCCATCCTCAAGGGACTCTTGCAGATAAAGAATAATCCTTTAAAGGTAGAAACACATTTGAACATGATCCTCTAAATTTTGATATACCAGTCCTATGACTAATATCTGGCCCATACAAGCCTAATGTTGTAGCCTGCTTCGATACCACTTTGTAACAGACTTGACCCCTAAGTACCTGCTTAAGGGATGGGGTATTAAATTTTCTCTTCTTCTATCAACCTTAAGTATTCTCTATCATAGGTCCATCCTCTTTTGCTCGTCAAGAAATTTCCAACAACAATAGACTCACTCAGGATTGAGATTTGGAATGAAAGTTATGACCTTCTGAAGTTCTTGGTTTTACATAGTCAACATCTCTCTTACTATCACGTGATGTTTCATTGACCATGTCAACTAACATGGCGACACCTTGGTCATGACGTGGCACTAGCCTAGCCTGTCACAGTGGAACTTCAATCCACGTAGACCTACAACCATCATCACTCAAACCTTCTTCTAATGCACTCAAGCAGGTGACGAACTCACTCACTCATAATTTTTTAGCTACCTTTCATCAGTCCACTCGAGAAGTCTCGTTACTTATTCATTTTTCATCTTCGCGGGCTCACGAACTTGTGGATGCACAATTCTATAAGCATCCTTTCATAGGTACATCTGAGAAGTCTTGACACTTATCCATATTTCATCTTCGTGGACTCATGGATGCATACTTCTAATAACATCCTCTCATAGGTCCATTCGATAAGTCTCGACACTTATAAATTTTCATCTTCATGGACTAGTGGACTCATGGATGCATAAATCTATAAGCATCCTTTCGTAGGTTCGTCCAAGAAGTCTCAACACTTAGCAATTTTCATCTTTGCGGACTCACAGACTCATGGATGCATAAATCTATATGCATTCTTTCATAGGTTTGGCCGAGAAGTATCAACACTTAACAATTTTTCCACCTACAAGGACTAGCAGACACACGAACGTACAATTATGTACCTCTCCTCCATAAGTCTATCCAAGAAATATCAAAACTTAACCATTTTTCCACCTACGTGGCCTCACAGACGTACAATTTTGTACCTCTCCTCCATAAGTTCGTCTGAGAAGTATCAACACTTAGATTATTTTGGGAGTTTGTTGGATTTGCGGGTTCATGGACTCACAGACTCGTAGACTCATATAAGTCCCTTCCTCTCTTCTAACACTCCACACTTAGATTATTTTGTGAGTTAGTCGAGTTTGCGGGTTGGTAGACTCGTGGACCCATTCATCTTACCTTTCCAACCCTTAAACTCAACAGGGACCCACTCCCTATTACCTCAGCCAATTACATGCCTCCACGTGGTTTCCTCATACATGTAAGCTCGTGACATCAACATAACATTAGAATGATGTCATCCCTCCTCTCGTTAACATTTAATGGCTTCCACGTCGATCAATGACTGAGATCACATCCTAGATGTACTCCGATCAACGGTCGAGATATTTAAAACTTTTGGTCCGACGTCCAAGACTAAAACAGAGGTCTAAGACATAGTTCACCCAACGACCTGCATTATGGCCCACCGACCAAATACCTACTTCCATTCACAGGCTGACACCTATCAACTTATGGACATGTTGGCATTCTAGGTCAGCATGGTACATCATGTTGACGTTACCTCTCTCCTAAATCTCTCTTAAACGAGACCACAATGATCTATGATAGAGGCTAATTTTGGGTTAATCCCTGATTAATGATCCAAATTAACTCGAATACATTCTCTATAGGCATGCTAACCTTCTTTGATAAAGTGTTTGGATCTTCTCACTCTGTTGATCCCATGGATACGATTCCTTCGAGCTCAAAACATGTTTTTTCATCCGATTCAAGACTTAGACAATTCAAGGATTGTTCTTTGTACTCTTTCTCTTACATTCAACTATTAACTTATGATCCTAGTTTCCATTCATGGATTTCCAATCATAATGATATATATATCACACGGGAATCATAAAATTAAGTTCATTCTTTTTTTAATTTCAGAACACTAAAAAATGCTTGTATTAAGTTGTGCAGGGAATGCACCGTTCTTTCCATCCTATCGTCACTTAAACGTGGGAGTTTGCAAATACACTAAGCATCATCACTATAAATCAAGTATGTATATGTATAGCGCAAGTAAAAGCATTCAATCATGCATTTCAATTCAATTACACAGTGTCTATGAAATACATATCTATTACAGTTGATAGCTGACCAATTGACTGTGGATGTTCACCTTTCCACCCAACCGTAAGCTTAGAAGCATTCACTCTTATCATTCTAGCCACCCCCATGCCAAGACATAATAACACTAGGGAATCTCTCTCAGGTTCTCAACAATATTTGAAGGTTACTCTGCTTCGCTCTACTCTTGTTAGAGATTTTCCTTACACCCACCTAGCCCAGGACTCTTCGATATTTATCAGATTCCTTCCCAACATAAAACTCATGGCCCCCTTTAGCTCAGGTTAGGTTTCATGTCTTCTATATGCTCCAACACCCCCTCTTATATGGGTTCTCTAAGCTCTTTATTTCACACACTCGTGCATTCCTTTCAACATCTCTCTTCCTCCAAGACCCGAAATCTTCCAGTTCCCTCTCTCTCTCTCTCTCTGATTTTTCTTGCACGCATGACTTAGGACAGTTATCGACCCTTATTTTTTTTTATTCTATCATCAGGCAACTTGTGGTTCAATCCTTGGGACCCGTGGTGATCTTTCATACTATCCTCTAGCTAACCACTTCATGTCCCTTTTGACAGCCCTCCATACTTCCATTCATTGGGGTCGTTGGTTTTTCAACTACCAACCCCTCCTCATTAACTGGTTTGTCTTGTTATCCAGACTAAGGGAAAATAATCTGAATGTTTCCAATTAATATTTTTGCAAGGTGGATTGGGATCATTTAACTTAATAGAACCTCCCCTCATTCCTCTAGTGATATCATGGCCAATACTTTAAGGCTTCACCCATCAATCAACTATCGATGTTTACAATTAAAAAAATACATTTACAATATTTGCAATCCATTGCATGGAAATCATAAATTATTTTAAATTATAGGCTGGGTAAAACAAGGGTGTTACAACCTACATTCAACTACTCTCCCTGGGTGCAATTGAAGGCCTATTCATTGGCAATGCATGAATATTTTTTCTTTCCATTTTGTTATTATTTCAATTTTGTGTTTGTAGCTTAGTTATCTACTTGAATCTCATGCATGTTCTTCTATTTTACATGGATTTCAATAATATTTTAATGATTGGTCATCACACTAACAATTATCTATTTTAGAGCTCTGTAGCCTAGCGATAACCAGGAATATTTTCCTCACCTTTGTTGAAAATCAACCCAAAAAGATTGATGACTCTTGTTGTGGTTTAGATCCAAAATTCTCCTTTCTTATGTTATTTTTAGCCACTCTTTAACCTTTTTTGTGTTGTAGATACCCAAATAGGCATCTTCACATGCTCAAAAATCATCTTCTGTGATTTATTTCTTGTGAAATCCCATTTTATGTCAAACGCATGACTTGTGCATTTGTTTGGTCATAATCCATGCAAGTCCCGCAGCTTGCAACACTTAGTGGATGTGAAATATACGCAATTTGCATGACTATTTATGTATAGACTTGTGCAATTATGTTAAATCCACCTTTTTTCATTTCATTCAACTGAACATTAAGTTTAGGTAGTAGGCTATAATTTACCATAAATTATAAGCTTGTAATTATTGATCTAGATTACCATAATTCTTTCCTAGTAATTAGCTCATCTAGATGGTAGGAGGAAAAATCAATTTTATTTCTACTTTCCACATGGATGGCCTATTTCTTTGTATGGCATATGGATATCTAGATTAGATTGTGATCATTTTATTACTGCCTTGTTTTTTTCAAGGGACTTAAAGAGTTCTCTTATGTCAAAGTGTGCTCTTCACCTTGCGCTCACTAGCGATCTGGGTGAATTAAAAAGACTAAAGAGTTCTACCATATCTCCCTCCCAAATTCACCATCATTGAGATCAATTAAATGAATTAAGAACCCCTAGAGGTTCACATATCTATTTTGACAATCTATTGAAAGTTTTTGCAAAATCATTAGTGAGAAATTTTTAAGTTTGTAACACATCACATAGAAGTTAAGTAGGAAAAGTAAGGACCACTCAAGTCCGCATGGTATTCTTTTGATATAATTTTGCTCAAATATCACAATCTTTATTTACTCTTATATCACACATTTTGTTTCCCCGTGAGAAGCACACACGAGAAGGAACTAAAGAGTCCTCTTTTTTTTAGTATTCTCTTTAAATTGTGTTCATTAGAGATATTGGTGAATCATAAATATTGAAGAGTTTTGAAATACCTCCTTCGACACACATTAATCAAACATAAACTATATCATGATCCTAGTTTGATCCCTTAAAAACAAATCTACTGATCAACACACTTAATTCCTCCTTTGCGAGGTCACAAAATAATTAATAGTGTTGGCTATGATTTCAAGGATAGTCATCCAAATAAATCCCTATTATCATTTCTCATATGAAACATAGAAGTTGTCTCGGGGAGATTTAAAATCATTCCCCTCACCAAGGCAAGGAGATACCATGTGGGGTCATATGCTAAGGTTTGGTTATTCCTGCAAGTCTCTTTGATCCACCCAAATCTTGTTTGACTTTCTCCTGTGACTATTCAAAGCTAAGAGTCCCTTTCCCACACTTGAATAAGGTAACCTAGTAGTCAAAATCTAGGATATCTACATAGGTGGCATTTTTAGGTTTCATTTTCACCTAAGGAAGATAACGTTGGTTTTTTAGAAATGCCACTAGTTCCATTAGGACACACCTGCAATACCCCTAACTATAAATAACTCATTCACACATTTATTAGTTATCTTTGATGGCCTTAGACCCCATTGTTGAAACTCTTATAAGGCCCAATGTTATTTGAGTAGAAGGACATTAGGTCTCGTAGAACATGTATTTTTCTTTTTTCACATCCTCTTTCAAAATTCATCCTATCAAAACACATATTGATTTAAGTTAAAGTATATAAATTGTTGCATCATTAAGCTCAATCAATTCATTTTGATTCATATAGTTGCTTTAATTAGGCCATCATTTTTTAAAAAACCCAATTTAACAACCATTCTCTTGAAATTTACACAACACCTACAAGTTAGGAACCATATGATACCCTTTGGTACCCCATCATTCCCAATGGTTGCAATTACTTCCCCCTATGTTGGGAGGTGTTCCTAGTCTTTCTATTTCACCAGTTCAACCAACCCCACCACATTCATAGGATACTTTGAATGGAAAGAGACTTGGAACAGTTAAGGATAGAGAATAACTAGTTGTAGGTGTCGAAGTTTTACTTATACAACTAGCAATTATGATTCTTCTCTATTATTACAATCATTTAGCACATTAATTGTATGCATAAGATCATTGAAAGATAGGAAATCAAATAAACAATAGAGACAAATAAATTATCCCGGGAAACCCTCATGGGGAAGAAAACCCCCAAAAAACTTCCTCAATATAGATAGAACAAAGACTGAATAGAAGATCCTCCTCTACTCCTTCACTAGAAAGAGTAGCACACCACTTGACCAAGAAATACCAAGAGATAGACCATAAAGCCTCCTTAACGCCACCCCCAGTTGCAACAACTTCTCCTCGAAGACTTGTGCATTGCAGAGTTGAGTGTGTGTATGTGTCCAAATGAGGCACTGACCTCTCTTATAAATAGTGGTCTGGCTAGCCTATAAATAGGTCTGGGACGACCTGCCACTTTACCCTCTTAATTTACAATCAATTATCAAGGCACAATAGGGCAAACTTTTACTAAGGAACAATAGGGCCTAATTAAATATAATATAATAATATTATTCAACTCTCTCTTAGGTAGAATATTCTTTGAAGTTATAATATTTCAACACTCCCCCTTAACAAGAAGGGTATTCTACTAACAACATCAATAACAAATGACTGGACTCAATACAACATCAAGAGGAGGGGACATCATCATCAACATTGGGAACACAGTCGGTCATATCTATAGGTCATCATAAGTTTTTTTCATCAACAACATCAGTAGAAACTGAATATCATCATCATTTGCAACGTGGAGCTAGAGTAACATCATCATCATCTGCAGCATGGAGCTAGATTAACATCATCATCATATGCAGCATGGAGCTAGAGTAACATCATCATCATCATCAACAACATGAATTTGGAACATCAACACCAACAAAATGAAACTGAAATAACATCATCATCAACAACAACATGAAGCTGGAACATCAACATCATCAATAACATGAAGCTGGAATAACATCATCATCATCAACAACATGAATCTGGAACATCAACATCATCAACAACATGAAGCTAGAATAACATCATCATCAACAACAACATGAAGCTAGAACATCAACATCTATATGTGGAAACAGAATGAGGTAGGTGCATCAACAACAACAATTGTGGTACTCTGACAGAGCGTCGTTATTGGACCTTCAGGATATGCAAAGAATCATAAGATTCCCTAGTATATAAAATACTAAAAAGCTACAACATGGTACTCTAACAGACCATCCTGACCGAACCTTTGGGATCTGCCCAGGAATCATAAGATTCCCTAGGATATAAAATCCTAACTGAGCTACCACTACTGACCACAGCTGGCATATACATGCACGTGTACTCTAACAATTCATCCTTACAGGAGCTTTTGGATCTTCCCAGGGATGATTAGTCCCCTAGGATATAAAATCCTAATTGAGCTACCTATTGTTGGTCAGGATACCATAGTATCATCAACATCACTCCCTCTTTCGAGGGAGGTCCTTTTGGACTACACCAAGCTTGTCTTAGAAGTATTCAAACTTCACATGAGATAGAGGCTTAGTCAACACATCTGCAACATGCTCATCTATGCCAACATATTGGAGTTTTAAAACTCCCTTATGCACCATGTTACGAATGTAGTGATACCAGATCTCTATGTGCTTCGTCTTATCATGGAACACTGGGTTCTCTGTCATCTTTATACAATGTTGGTTATCACATAGAATCATGGTAGCTTCCATATCCAAATCAAATAGATTTGTCAACAACTTCCAAATCCATATGGATTCACTGGTGGAGCATGCTACAATGTACTCTACTTCTATCGTACTGAGAGAAATACTGGATTACTTCCTGCTTTACCACGAAGTCATGGATGACCCCAAACTGAAACAACATCCTGAAGTGATTTTTTCTGTCTGAAGCCCTTCTAGCCCAATCTGAATTAGTATAACCATACAATCTGAAGTCACAATCTCCAGTATAATGGAGGCCATAGTCCAACGTACCCTTAAGGTATCTCATCACATGCTTTGTAGCTACAAGGTGAACATGTTTGGGCTCCACCAGGTACTAACTCAAGGTGCCCACAAAAAATAATATATATGGTCTAGTATTCATCTGATACATCAATGAACCAATCGTCTGTCTGTATAGATTATCAACCAATAACTTCATATTCGTCTCCATAGGATTGGACATGGTTCTACAGTCCATCATGTCAAATCTCTTTAGAATTTCCACAACATACTTTCCTTGACCAAGGAAAATATCTTCTAGGATCTGCCATACATCAAGACCTAAGAAATAGTGCATCGAGCCTAGGTCCTTCATTTCAAGTTCAATGACAAACTTCTTCTTACAATTTGTGATGAGATTTTCTTCATTTGTCAAGAATAAGTCATCCACATATAGCAGCAATATAATTGGTTCATCATTCTCAATATTGAAGTAAAGGTTGGGATCAAATTTACTCTTGGTAAAGCCCAAGATCATCATAAAACTATCAATCCTACCATACCAATCTCTTGGAGATTTCTTCAACTTGTAGACATGAGGCTTCTTGTCCTGTACTTCGTAACCAAATTTTCACATCACATTGTACCAACCTGGTATACTTGCTCAGCTGCAACTCAATATGCATAACCATTTGTTGGTTCTATGTGATTTTTGTAAAGTATTATCCATCTCACTACCTGAGAGTATGTCCCCTATTCTCTCTACAACTTATTCCTTCTAGAAATGGAACTCTGCACTTGCAACTTCTTTTTCTAAAACTGAGAATGACTACTCCATTCTCATTGTAGCTGCTCAAATCTGAGAGTAGCTCCTTTACTCCATCACGATGATAGATTCATTTGATCCCTATGAATCTCATAGTGCATCGACTTCTTTTAATGGATCATGGTTGTTCTATATATAATTTTTCTAATTACGGGAGAAAGTGTCTCGTCATAGTCTTCTCCCTCTTGATCGAAGAATCCTCTCGACACAAATTAGGCTCTGTACATATTTATATTGTTATCTGCAACATCCTTGTTATGTTAGATCAATCTTGGAAGTCACCATTGACCTCCATTCTTGTCTCAAGGAAAAATCCATATCCCAGTCCTTTTGATTGGCTTCCTCCTATGTCATTGAAACAAGGGAATCTTCCGAGGAGATTTCATATCTCCTAGAAGTCTTTGAAGCTATGATACGACCTTATCAACTTATGGCATATATTTGTCAGTCTTGGAAGACATCTCTTTCTCATGTCTGGATCTTAGGCAGAATACTTTCTGAATGAAAGTCTCTAAGCCACTGACTCTCACTGAGAACATGCTTACTCTAAGTCTTCATGCTCCCTCTGATTCTATATAATATTTTGAGCCATCTTCTCCCCCTGATATGTCTCATCAATGCTATATGTATTTGCATCCTGCAAAGTGTCACAGGCCCATGATGGTCTCTTTCTGGTTACTTCATTTATTCTAGGTAGGCCCTTCTTCCTCTAATAACTCTTCCTGATGATATGAAGAGTGATTAACTACACCAAAGGGATTTGTTCGGTCATCTTTGGAGCCTTTTTCTCCTCATGTTCTATCTTCATATGAGATGTTCTATATCTAGAAAAAGTAACTTCTTCTTCTTCTTCTTCTTCTTCTTCTTCTTCTTCGGTACATGGATGTATACGGTTATGTATACAACTTGGATAATATGCTTCATGTTTCATCTAATATGTTGCATCCTGCAACCATCACTATATCTCCCTTCATGGTTATCACCCATGACCTACCCAGAAAAAGAAAAACAAGGGAGAAACAATAGATAAGAATAATACTCTTTATAATAATAATAAACATAATAGCGAGAACAATCGTGACAGTAGATTTTTCAGAGCTATCACTTGTGACTTGCCTGAAACAAGGGTCAAAAGTAAGAAACACAATAATAAGAAATGCAAGAAACACTCTTCTAGTGCTATGATCAATCATTCCTCCATGGTAACCTGGAAACAAAACAAGAAGTTTCTCCAAGAGGAGATGTTAGTTATATCTAGTAAATGATTACAGTAAGCATTTATCTCAATAGTGCTCACATGCTACCAAGTATTCAATAAGAAAAAATTTCAAAGATTGCTATCACAACTATAGTGTTTAGCAGTTATCAAACTTGACATGTTTAAATTGAATCTTATCAATTTAAAAAATCAAACCTGGAACCTGGAGTCTTGTCCTCAAGAATGAGTGTGTTTCTTTTCTTCTGAGTCTCCTTCACTCAAGATGACAATTATTTTCTTCAACTTGTCCTCTGTACTAAGATAATGTGATTTCTTGAAATAGAACTGGGTTAGAGAATAAAATATATAATCTCAAATTTAATCAATCTAATACTTTGACTTTAATTTTGACCAATGATTAGAATTATAGTCATAATTTCAAAGATAAAAAATACAACCTAGATGTTCATAAGATCACAATAATTCCATAACAAGCAGATGCATATCAAATTAATCAAACGTGGGGTGAATTGTTCCTCTGAATGTGTTGGATATGAGATCCTTTTGGATCTATGATTGTTGTTTAGACAAAAGATCCTTTCTCCTGCAAATACCCTTTAAAACTTCAAAGGTGCTGCAATTTGTAATCTAAAGGTAGTTGGAGATTTGCTAGGGTAAGGCACACTAGGAAAATAAAAATCAGTCCCAAAAATTCATAAAAACTTTCATTGCAACTGGTGTTGGCACTTCCATGAAGGAACTGGAATGAAGGAACTGGCACTACAACTGCAACTGATACTGCAACTTCAACTTAGGGTTTTATGAGGAAACCCTAATTTTTCAAACTTCAAATTTTGGAATTCCCATCCATGGACTAGATGCACCCTCCTAGGGAGAGCTCCTATATGTGGTTACTTCCCCCATTTTCTTCCTTAAATAGGAAAAATGTCATACTTAGGGTTTATGCAGAAACCATAATTCGACAACAACTGCAATACTAAAAAACTGGATTTTGGAGAGGGTGTGCTGAGGCTAGTCACTCCTTATAAACTGTGAGTTGGTCTCTTTCAGGCCTACTCTGATACCATGTTGAATTTTTACTTATACAGTTAGCAATTACAGTTCTTCTTTATTATTACAATCATTTAGCACATTAGTTGTATAAATAAGATCACTGAAAGAGAGGAAATCACATAAACAATAGAGATGCACATATTATCCTGGGAAACCTTCCCGGGGAAGAAAACCCAACAAAACCTTCCTTAATATAGATAGACCAATGACCAAATAGAATATCCTCCTCTACTCCTTCAATAGAAAGAGTAGCAAATCACTTGACCAAGAAATACCAAGAGATGGACCAGAAACCCTCCTTGATGTCACCCCCAGTTGCAACAACTTCTCCTCCAAGACTTGCGCACTGCAGAGCCCAGTGTGTGTGTGTGTGTCTGTAACACCCTTGTTTCCCCCAGTTTGTAATTAATCATAAAATATGATTACCATGCTAAGGCACGTGGACAATGTAAATGTATTATTGTTAAGCTGCCCATAACTGATTGTTGGGGGGTGAAGCCTTGAAGTACGAGCCATGATATCTCTAGAGGAAAGAAATCCGTTAATGAAGAAAGGACCAGTGGTTGAATCATCAACCACCCCCATGAATGGAAACATGGTCTAGTTGTAGGATGTCAACTCGAAGTACCACAGAGACCTTCATACCCGAGATTCCTTCTGATTGAATGAACAAGACAGGTCAAAAAACCTTCCAGAGGAGGGAAGGTAGGATACATACAGAGACACAACAAGAGAGGAGACATGAGACAAGAGCACAAGCTCGTAAGGGAGATGTGAGAACCCAAAGGAAGTGTCAAGAACACGACCTGAGTTTCTATGAGAGATGGTGTAAATTCCCTAGTGATATCATGGCTTGGAACGAGGGTGGCTAGAATGCTAATAATGAATGCCTTTGAGCCTATGTTTGGGTGGAAAGGCTTATACCCACAATCAGTTAGTTGGATGCAACTTTTAATAGATAAGTATTCTCATTCCCTGTGAAATTGAGCTGTAATTGTGTAAATATACTGTGAATTATCCAGGATGGATATGTTTGCTTAATGATTTATACTGTATCCGTTTTTGGTGTCTTCTTGATTGTGTAATTAGGAAAGTAAGAAGTTATATGGATTGTACATGTTTTTTATTCAGAAATTCTTGCACCTTGTGGTGGCTTAAGTTAGATCCATGAACTGTGAGTTCATCAACCTTGGGCATAGTTTCTCGTATGCAGGTCGACACTCCTAGTCGCTTTGAGTCCCTTGGAGGAGGGATTCTGTTAAAGCTCAAGAGAGATAGTGCACGTATGCACAGACTCTCTCTGAGGCAGGCAGAGACTGAGAACCACTTAAGTTCTAGAGTTGAGGGATGAGTGTAAGGGGTGCATGAAAGAACCCTTCCAAGTGTTAAGTTTAGTAGGAAGAGCGCCAAGATCTTAAGCCTTTCAGAGCTAACAAATTTCAGGAAGAGTAACGAGGTTAAATTATCGAAAGAGAAGGTTCCTTTGGTTGGGAATCATTATGGAGCATGAATATGAAATTAGTATACATGCTAGTTCACAGCCCACAATCAACCCACGTCGTTTATCTCGTTGGGAATGGAAGATCAACGACTAGAATTAGACTAGAGTTGAGCGAGAAATTCCCATATTGGGGAGGTTGGACCCCACAATCACTGTGAATAATCAATCTATGAATGAAGATTGAGGGTGGGGAATCATTGCGAAGTGAAAACGTGAAATTAGCGGAAGCGCTAGTTCATGACCCTTTATTCACCTACGTCATTAATATAGTCGGGTTAGAAGATCAACGACTCCAGTTAGATTGATTTGGGCGAGTAATTTCTAGATTGTGGAGGTTGAGCTCTCTGATAAAGAGCATGCACGTTGGGGCCCCACAATCACGGTGAACCATCAAATTTAAGCGATAAAGGGACTATAGTCATCCAATCTAAGATAAAGTGTATGAGTTTTAACCTTTGCGTGCCTAGGAGGATTGACTTGCCAAAGTCCCGAAGTCCCGAAGTGATTTGGGACCATCCATCACCAAGAGGGACATGTGGCATAAGTCTGCGGACTCTAGGTAAAGACTCAAAGTAGGTCTTGGCCGTTGATCTCCCAGAGAAGTACGTGTCAATAGATCAGAGTCTCCGGGTGAATGTACTTCAAAAGAAATGAGGGCATAGAATCTTGGAACTATCAAAGCCCGAAGTGTCAGATTTCACCCTGACTGTTGATAGTAGGAGATGCGTGTTCGAAGATATGACACTCCGGGAGGATTTCACTATGGAGGTTTACATTGGTGAGTACTTGAGACTCCTGAAGTGCGAGGCTCCGAAGTGATATGAAGTCGTCGAATCGTGGGAGATATGCGTCGATATATCATTAACTTCGGGTAAAATCCTTTTGAGAGAAAGTGAGCATGAAATGGTAGAAACTCCCGAACACCGAAATCCTGAAGTAAACCAAGACCATTGATTGGGAAGGACGTGTGGTGCACGATCTATGATTCTGGAAGAACGTACTCTAGGAGGACGGATTGTTGGAGCATTCAGATCACCCAAACACCGAAGTCCCGAAGTGAGTTGGGACCGTTCATCACCAAGAAGGGCATGTGGCGACAAATTTTTAACTCTGAGTAAAAGCACTCTGTGTTATTGGGTAAATTGGTAAATGCAGACATGAACCGATCCCCTGAGATCCACCTGGATCTAGAACAAAATGAGACAGAACAAGATGCTTTCCCTAAGTTTCAATCATTGAGTTTACTATCCAAAGAGGAATAGATAACATACCTTATGAATCACTTCCTTATATCTTTGTTGTCCCCGCTTCACTCCAGTGCTCTTGTAGAATCAGATCTGTGATAACACAAACCAAATGACGTGAAAGCAATAATAATAGAACTCAATGGGAACCTCAACATGTGATCAAGTAATCGTGTAATAAAATACTAATCATTTGATGGGAAAGAGACATGTCACCATATTATATTAATGAAAAGTGGAAGATACAAACGAATTTCCTTGATGTCACAAGTTCCCTTTTAGTGGTCCTTCGTCCCAACACACACATACACTTGCTCCGAAATTTGCATGAAGATGATCCACAAAAGCTTGATGGAAAAATGGAGGCCTCAAGCATCACTAAGAATAAGATCCTTCACACACTCTTCAGCCTATTTTCTCACTAATTCTCTTCTTGATATTTGATCCAGGTGGATATCAGTGGCCACTCACCTTTGCCGACTGGCTCAAAACAGTTTTATGCCAATTTTGGCAATTTACTATTTTTAGTAGGTTTTAACTTCCGGGGCCATTTTGAGGGCCTAAATGAAGGTTTTTCGTGGTCAAGCTTCTCAATGATAGTCGAAGGCACATTGATCCCCCAAAATGAATCTCCTCGATGATACCTTTCCAACGAGCTATCATACACCTAAAAGATAGATCATATGCAAAAGTTACGACCCCGGGAAATTGATGGACTAACTTACCTAAATGGGGCCCACATGACTTTTGGCGCTTCATCTCCTAGGGTTAGGTTTTTGGATGTCTAGGGTTTTTGGCATTCCTATTTATTGTAAAAATGCCTTCAGAGCCTCATTGTAATAATCTTCTTGCGAATGCGAGTAGCCGTCACATCTCTTCTCAGAGATAAGCTACCACCATTCTAGTGAGTCTTTCACTCTGTATTTTTACAGTCTCTGTACTTTATTTCATTAATATAAATTGTGTATTACTATATATGTTTGTTTATGTTTGCATCACTGATACATTTCTGTTATATTATTGAAGATCTGTGATATCTCTGTGCATTTCTTTATTATATCTCTGATCTCATTTCATGCCGAAAATAATCCAGATCAATATTGCTCAACTGTGCTTAAAATTTTCCATGAGAAGCCCATGATTATATAGGAGAACGTGAAGTGGTTAAAAGGATGAGGATGATCCCACCAAATTAGCGAAACCAGTAGGATCACAACCATACAGACGCCACCTCACAGTCTAGAAGATTCCTCTTCTAGAAACTTCATGAAACCTCTTTCCTCTTTTATATTTGGAATGCCGCCACACCCTGCCTATATAGTAGCTTGCAGAAATCCCATGGGCCAGCTATAGGGAAGCTTGCGGAAATGATGGATTTCCACACTGTCTAGTATGGGCAGCCTGCAGACCCTTTCTAAAAAGCAGCTTTGTAGAGGAGGAAAAAGGTTTCTCTTCTCAGGAAAAAGTCATGTTGGGAGCTTGAACACATGTCTGTGATATCATAATTAGAATGACCAAAATAATGTGTAACATAATTCCCCCCAAAGTATGAGGCTAGAACTCGTGACAACTGAAATACTTTGTAAAAATGTGTGTATGTGTCGGGAACAAGGAGCGCACCAATTGGGAACCTGCAAACAATCAAGCCTCCTCAAAATATTATACCATGTCTGAAGTAGGCATTCCCATGTTCAGACTATAAATGATTGAAATCATAAGTATAAGTCATGGCCACCAATTATACACTGTGGATCCATGCCAGGAAGATTCTACATAGCCACCGGGAATACACTATGGAACTATGTACTTGAAAACTCAGACACAAGACATAGCCACGAGACATACAAAGTGGATCTTGTTGGATTACTGAGAGGGTGGTTG
The DNA here is from genome assembly GCA_000966675.3 of Picea glauca. Classification (NCBI taxonomy): domain Eukaryota; kingdom Viridiplantae; phylum Streptophyta; class Pinopsida; order Pinales; family Pinaceae; genus Picea; species Picea glauca. The sequence continues at coordinate 259,919 of JZKD02S2065889.1, forward strand.
AATCAATAATAGCGTAATTATAATCCTTTTTCTTCAAATGTTATATCAATGTAGAATTATTATCCAATAATGAGTAGTAAGAAATAAACAATCACACACATACACAGTACACCAGTGTTTTACGTAGAAACCCAAATCGGGAGAAAACCACAGAATTTTTTTTCTTATATGTCTTGAAGAATTACATTCATTGGAAGCACCGAATTCCTTTGTTTTCTAGCTGCAACTGGAAGGAGGATCCAACCCCCTAGTTTCTCAGGCTACAACATGAGGGAAGCTCCAACTCCCCAATTCTCTGGCTACAACCAAAAGGAGGCTACAACCCCCAATGTTCTTCGACTACAATCGGAAGGTGGCTACAACCACTTGTCCTTGCCCCATCCTGCCACCCTGAAGTAGAAGTAGAATGATGGAACCACTGTCACACTATCATTGTGAGATATACCATTGTAAACCTATAACAATAAATCTAAACCATGCATCAGTCATGCATCAACCTGTACCTCAACCTGTAATCAACCTATACCATAAACAAGTGCATCAACCATGCACCAACCTGTAATCAACCTGTACCATAAACAAGTGCATCCAACCATGTAC